>OU744737.1:0-535000 GCA_916613615.1 Steromphala cineraria
AACTCTCTCAAACAACAATTTGCACCTGATAAGCAATGTTTATTGTTTCTTTGTATATTACTTACCTTGCACCTCAGATTAATAAAAACTATCTAATAAATTGCTTAAATACACCTTAACATTTTACATCATCCGTATAATCGCTTTTTATTTTTTTCGCGATAAGTAACGAAAGATGCTATTTGTTCAAAATTTATGACTTAAAGTGTTCACTGATCTATGATATTGTATATATATATTTCTTATAGCATTGGTCGAGTTTTCTTTTTTGGGATTTGGTGGTCCTGAAAAGGACCGTTTTGTGGGTGGTTTGGAAAAAACCGAGCGCTTAAGCCCTCTCGCCACGGATACGACGAGCCAGCTGGATGTCCTTTGGCATGATGGTGACACGCTTGGCGTGGATAGCGCACAAGTTTGTGTCCTCAAACAGACCAACCAGGTAAGCCTCGGAAGCCTCCTGAAGAGCCATGACGGCAGAGGACTGGAAGCGGAGATCGGTCTTGAAGTCCTGGGCGATTTCACGGACCAGACGCTGGAAGGGGAGCTTCCTGATCAAAAGCTCGGTGCTCTTCTGGTAACGACGGATCTCTCGGAGAGCGACGGTTCCGGGCCTGTACCTGTGGGGTTTCTTAACTCCACCGGTAGCTGGGGCGCTCTTACGAGCGGCCTTGGTGGCCAGCTGCTTTCTTGGGGCCTTGCCTCCAGTTGACTTACGAGCGGTCTGCTTAGTACGTGCCATGTTGATTCACAAAGTGAGACTGTGGAGAAAATCGGCGGTGGTGGTGATTTTTATCAACCGCGTCCCGCCGCGATTGGTCGTTGTAATACCCGCGGAAAACTCGTTTATCCATACTAATCTGTACGGATAAACGTGTTTTTCCGGGTAAATCTAATTTGACTAAATTGATTGATTAAAAGCAATTTAATGAACGAGATATATGTTATTTCACGTAAAAGGTTATTGTTCGTGTATTATATATACAAAAAATACCATTAAACACACCAAACTTGCCTGCGAGCGAAATCTTATTTCTGATGCATTGACAATTTACGCCCTATTATCCGGACATTGAGACGACAGGATCCGCTTCAACGGGTCTTCACTAGAAAACCTTAATTCCTTCATTTGTCATTAACTTGTGATCCGTTATTTCCATAAAAGCTATAATATCATGGTAAAAACGATTTTGTTTAACGTTAAAAGTAACTTTTTTTCAAATTATCCGGAAATGTTTACGTAGTAATGAAATAAGATTATTTCAACGTGTGAGGCCTCGTTGTGCCGGCCTCGTGGCTTCAGCATCGGTCCGCTTAACAGAGGTTTTGTCGGGGGCGCTCCGCTCGGGGTATAAAAGCCGCGCGGCACGCCGAGAGTTTATTCAGTCGATATCTTTCTCTGAGTAACAATGTCTGGACGTGGTAAAGGAGGAAAGGGTCTTGGAAAGGGGGGCGCTAAGCGTCACAGGAAGGTGTTGCGTGATAACATCCAGGGTATCACCAAGCCTGCAATCCGTCGTCTCGCAAGAAGAGGTGGTGTCAAACGTATCTCCGGCCTGATCTACGAGGAGACCCGTGGTGTACTCAAGGTTTTCCTTGAGAACGTCATCCGTGATGCCGTCACCTACACCGAGCACGCTAAGAGGAAGACCGTCACCGCCATGGACGTCGTCTATGCTCTGAAGCGTCAGGGACGTACCCTCTACGGATTCGGAGGTTGAAAACCTTGTTTTCACCAAAACACAAACGGTCCTTTTCAGGACCACCAAATATCAAAAAAGAAAACTTTGATCAATGCACTTGCGTCTTTTTACTGAAAATAATCTTTATGACCACAATTGAATTGATATAAACTGACCATAACTCCTATCTCTCAACTCTCGACACTAGACAATCAATGGATAAGCCGACAGTGGCCCTTACACTAATTGGCTGGTGCTGAGACAATAGCATAAGCTCACGATAGGCTTTTGTGCTATTGTTTCGTTGTAAGTGAATGATTGCTTAGAGTGACAATACACGGGCTAGGCATGCAGACTCTAATGAAACTTCACCTAATAAATATTCAGAATAAACAACTATAACATAGTTATTTTGTAACAATTAACAATTTAAATGAGACATTAAAGGTTATTATCCTGTATGGTATTTAGGTTATTATTCTGTAAGGAATTTAGGATATTATTTTGTTAAGTATTTAGGTTTTTTATCCAAAATGGTATTTTTATCAAAGGTATTTTTAAATGCTGGTGTTTGCGGTATGCCATGCATATTTAAGTAATATGTATGATATAAATGAACTGTATGGGTTTCTGTTTTATCGTTTTGGTTATAATTTATGTGATAATATGAAATCAATTATATTGTGAACATGTATTTTGGGATGATTTGTTGAGCATTGATTGAGTTTTCTTTTTTGATATTTGGTGGTCCTGAAAAGGACCGTTATGTGAGTTCTGGTGAACTTCTGGAGTTTACTTAGAGCTGGTGTACTTGGTGACAGCCTTGGTACCCTCAGAAACGGCGTGCTTAGCCAATTCACCGGGGAGGAGGAGACGGACAGCGGTCTGGATCTCCCGAGAGGTGATGGTGGATCGCTTGTTGTAGTGAGCCAGGCGGGAAGCCTCAGCGGCGATTCTCTCGAAGATATCGTTGACAAAGCTGTTCATGATTGACATAGCCTTGCTGCTGATACCGGTGTCGGGGTGCACCTGTTTCAACACCTTGTAGATGTAGATGCTGTAGCTCTCCTTCCTCCTCTTCCTCTTCTTCTTGTCACCGCCGACACGGGCGGCCTTTGCCTTACCGGCCTTCTTGGCTCCCTTAGAACTGACCTTGGGTGGCATGTTGAATGTAACTCGTGCAGTGCTTGAGTGTAAGGACCGCGACGCTCGCTTGCGCTTATATCCTAGAAAAACCGGCTCGAAAACAGAGCTCGCGCCTTAAGCGGCGAAGCGCGCGCTTAGCGCTCATTGGCCGATCTCGATCCGCTTTTGTTCCTATATATAAGACGATTTTCGGATTTTTCGTTTATTCGTTCTCTCTCTCAACAGACGAACAGCAATCATGTCAGGCCGTGGTAAAGGAGGAAAAGTGAAGGGCAAGTCCAAGTCCCGATCATCCCGTGCTGGACTTCAGTTCCCCGTCGGACGTATCCACCGTCTTCTCCGCAAAGGCAACTATGCCGAGCGTGTCGGTGCCGGTGCCCCAGTGTACCTGGCTGCCGTCCTTGAGTACCTCGCAGCTGAGGTTCTCGAGTTGGCAGGTAACGCCGCCAGAGACAACAAGAAGACCAGGATCATCCCCAGACATCTGCAGCTGGCCATCAGGAACGACGAGGAGTTGAACAAACTGCTGTCCGGTGTGACCATCGCCCAGGGTGGTGTTCTCCCCAACATCCAGGCTGTTCTTCTCCCCAAGAAGTCCCAGAAGGCTGCTGGAAAGTAAACTGCAGATCTCCAGTATCTTCCACAAACGGTCCTTTTCAGGACCACCAAATTCCTCAAAAGAAAACTCAATCAATGCTATATTTCATACAATTATAACAAAAACTAAACATTTCCCTCAATTTAAAAAATAATTGCACCAACCCTTAAAATTGTAACTTGTGGTATAAATTAGGTTCAGATCTACCACAATACATTGTAAAAATATCAAAACAACAAAATAAATTCCAGCAAAAAAGACAACATATTTACGTCACTGATAAGCGATCATAAAACAAAGCCCCCGACGCTTACATCAATCAGACGACAAGCTACACAGAAGCCCCCAAACCAGCCCATTCACCTACATATACCTTTTAGACCTTTTATCCAATTAAAATATTTCATTTCGAACGTTTAAAGTAGAGTTATGTTTTAAAAGTCGCCGATAAGTGTTTTCACTTTTCGCGTCATTCGCTTAAAAACCGACTGTTAGGTTTTCGTAGAAAACCTAACCCGAAAGAGCCAATGAGCACAAAATTAGATTACGTAAATCGATATTTTAAAAGTTGTCGCTACACGTCTAGAAAACGACCTTTTTGGGGGACCTAAGACTCTAACCCTATCCTTAACCCTAACCCTAACGCTCTCCTTAACCCTCATCTAACCCTAACACTAACCCTAACCCTATAACCCTTCCTAACCCTCGCCACAACCCTTCCTAACCCTCTCCACAACCCTTCAATTCGTTTTGTGTCACATATCGTAAACTCTCTCAAACAACAATTTGCACCTGATAAGCAATGTTTATTGTTTCTTTGTATATTACTTACCTTGCACCTCAGATTAATAAAAACTATCTAATAAATTGCTTAAATACACCTTAACATTTTACATCATCCGTATAATCGCTTTTTATTTTTTTCGCGATAAGTAACGAAAGATGCTATTTGTTCAAAATTTATGACTTAAAGTGTTCACTGATCTATGATATTGTATATATATATTTCTTATAGCATTGGTCGAGTTTTCTTTTTTGGGATTTGGTGGTCCTGAAAAGGACCGTTTTGTGGGTGGTTTGGAAAAAACCGAGCGCTTAAGCCCTCTCGCCACGGATACGACGAGCCAGCTGGATGTCCTTTGGCATGATGGTGACACGCTTGGCGTGGATAGCGCACAAGTTTGTGTCCTCAAACAGACCAACCAGGTAAGCCTCGGAAGCCTCCTGAAGAGCCATGACGGCAGAGGACTGGAAGCGGAGATCGGTCTTGAAGTCCTGGGCGATTTCACGGACCAGACGCTGGAAGGGGAGCTTCCTGATCAAAAGCTCGGTGCTCTTCTGGTAACGACGGATCTCTCGGAGAGCGACGGTTCCGGGCCTGTACCTGTGGGGTTTCTTAACTCCACCGGTAGCTGGGGCGCTCTTACGAGCGGCCTTGGTGGCCAGCTGCTTTCTTGGGGCCTTGCCTCCAGTTGACTTACGAGCGGTCTGCTTAGTACGTGCCATGTTGATTCACAAAGTGAGACTGTGGAGAAAATCGGCGGTGGTGGTGATTTTTATCAACCGCGTCCCGCCGCGATTGGTCGTTGTAATACCCGCGGAAAACTCGTTTATCCATACTAATCTGTACGGATAAACGTGTTTTTCCGGGTAAATCTAATTTGACTAAATTGATTGATTAAAAGCAATTTAATGAACGAGATATATGTTATTTCACGTAAAAGGTTATTGTTCGTGTATTATATATACAAAAAATACCATTAAACACACCAAACTTGCCTGCGAGCGAAATCTTATTTCTGATGCATTGACAATTTACGCCCTATTATCCGGACATTGAGACGACAGGATCCGCTTCAACGGGTCTTCACTAGAAAACCTTAATTCCTTCATTTGTCATTAACTTGTGATCCGTTATTTCCATAAAAGCTATAATATCATGGTAAAAACGATTTTGTTTAACGTTAAAAGTAACTTTTTTTCAAATTATCCGGAAATGTTTACGTAGTAATGAAATAAGATTATTTCAACGTGTGAGGCCTCGTTGTGCCGGCCTCGTGGCTTCAGCATCGGTCCGCTTAACAGAGGTTTTGTCGGGGGCGCTCCGCTCGGGGTATAAAAGCCGCGCGGCACGCCGAGAGTTTATTCAGTCGATATCTTTCTCTGAGTAACAATGTCTGGACGTGGTAAAGGAGGAAAGGGTCTTGGAAAGGGGGGCGCTAAGCGTCACAGGAAGGTGTTGCGTGATAACATCCAGGGTATCACCAAGCCTGCAATCCGTCGTCTCGCAAGAAGAGGTGGTGTCAAACGTATCTCCGGCCTGATCTACGAGGAGACCCGTGGTGTACTCAAGGTTTTCCTTGAGAACGTCATCCGTGATGCCGTCACCTACACCGAGCACGCTAAGAGGAAGACCGTCACCGCCATGGACGTCGTCTATGCTCTGAAGCGTCAGGGACGTACCCTCTACGGATTCGGAGGTTGAAAACCTTGTTTTCACCAAAACACAAACGGTCCTTTTCAGGACCACCAAATATCAAAAAAGAAAACTTTGATCAATGCACTTGCGTCTTTTTACTGAAAATAATCTTTATGACCACAATTGAATTGATATAAACTGACCATAACTCCTATCTCTCAACTCTCGACACTAGACAATCAATGGATAAGCCGACAGTGGCCCTTACACTAATTGGCTGGTGCTGAGACAATAGCATAAGCTCACGATAGGCTTTTGTGCTATTGTTTCGTTGTAAGTGAATGATTGCTTAGAGTGACAATACACGGGCTAGGCATGCAGACTCTAATGAAACTTCACCTAATAAATATTCAGAATAAACAACTATAACATAGTTATTTTGTAACAATTAACAATTTAAATGAGACATTAAAGGTTATTATCCTGTATGGTATTTAGGTTATTATTCTGTAAGGAATTTAGGATATTATTTTGTTAAGTATTTAGGTTTTTTATCCAAAATGGTATTTTTATCAAAGGTATTTTTAAATGCTGGTGTTTGCGGTATGCCATGCATATTTAAGTAATATGTATGATATAAATGAACTGTATGGGTTTCTGTTTTATCGTTTTGGTTATAATTTATGTGATAATATGAAATCAATTATATTGTGAACATGTATTTTGGGATGATTTGTTGAGCATTGATTGAGTTTTCTTTTTTGATATTTGGTGGTCCTGAAAAGGACCGTTATGTGAGTTCTGGTGAACTTCTGGAGTTTACTTAGAGCTGGTGTACTTGGTGACAGCCTTGGTACCCTCAGAAACGGCGTGCTTAGCCAATTCACCGGGGAGGAGGAGACGGACAGCGGTCTGGATCTCCCGAGAGGTGATGGTGGATCGCTTGTTGTAGTGAGCCAGGCGGGAAGCCTCAGCGGCGATTCTCTCGAAGATATCGTTGACAAAGCTGTTCATGATTGACATAGCCTTGCTGCTGATACCGGTGTCGGGGTGCACCTGTTTCAACACCTTGTAGATGTAGATGCTGTAGCTCTCCTTCCTCCTCTTCCTCTTCTTCTTGTCACCGCCGACACGGGCGGCCTTTGCCTTACCGGCCTTCTTGGCTCCCTTAGAACTGACCTTGGGTGGCATGTTGAATGTAACTCGTGCAGTGCTTGAGTGTAAGGACCGCGACGCTCGCTTGCGCTTATATCCTAGAAAAACCGGCTCGAAAACAGAGCTCGCGCCTTAAGCGGCGAAGCGCGCGCTTAGCGCTCATTGGCCGATCTCGATCCGCTTTTGTTCCTATATATAAGACGATTTTCGGATTTTTCGTTTATTCGTTCTCTCTCTCAACAGACGAACAGCAATCATGTCAGGCCGTGGTAAAGGAGGAAAAGTGAAGGGCAAGTCCAAGTCCCGATCATCCCGTGCTGGACTTCAGTTCCCCGTCGGACGTATCCACCGTCTTCTCCGCAAAGGCAACTATGCCGAGCGTGTCGGTGCCGGTGCCCCAGTGTACCTGGCTGCCGTCCTTGAGTACCTCGCAGCTGAGGTTCTCGAGTTGGCAGGTAACGCCGCCAGAGACAACAAGAAGACCAGGATCATCCCCAGACATCTGCAGCTGGCCATCAGGAACGACGAGGAGTTGAACAAACTGCTGTCCGGTGTGACCATCGCCCAGGGTGGTGTTCTCCCCAACATCCAGGCTGTTCTTCTCCCCAAGAAGTCCCAGAAGGCTGCTGGAAAGTAAACTGCAGATCTCCAGTATCTTCCACAAACGGTCCTTTTCAGGACCACCAAATTCCTCAAAAGAAAACTCAATCAATGCTATATTTCATACAATTATAACAAAAACTAAACATTTCCCTCAATTTAAAAAATAATTGCACCAACCCTTAAAATTGTAACTTGTGGTATAAATTAGGTTCAGATCTACCACAATACATTGTAAAAATATCAAAACAACAAAATAAATTCCAGCAAAAAAGACAACATATTTACGTCACTGATAAGCGATCATAAAACAAAGCCCCCGACGCTTACATCAATCAGACGACAAGCTACACAGAAGCCCCCAAACCAGCCCATTCACCTACATATACCTTTTAGACCTTTTATCCAATTAAAATATTTCATTTCGAACGTTTAAAGTAGAGTTATGTTTTAAAAGTCGCCGATAAGTGTTTTCACTTTTCGCGTCATTCGCTTAAAAACCGACTGTTAGGTTTTCGTAGAAAACCTAACCCGAAAGAGCCAATGAGCACAAAATTAGATTACGTAAATCGATATTTTAAAAGTTGTCGCTACACGTCTAGAAAACGACCTTTTTGGGGGACCTAAGACTCTAACCCTATCCTTAACCCTAACCCTAACGCTCTCCTTAACCCTCATCTAACCCTAACACTAACCCTAACCCTATAACCCTTCCTAACCCTCGCCACAACCCTTCCTAACCCTCTCCACAACCCTTCAATTCGTTTTGTGTCACATATCGTAAACTCTCTCAAACAACAATTTGCACCTGATAAGCAATGTTTATTGTTTCTTTGTATATTACTTACCTTGCACCTCAGATTAATAAAAACTATCTAATAAATTGCTTAAATACACCTTAACATTTTACATCATCCGTATAATCGCTTTTTATTTTTTTCGCGATAAGTAACGAAAGATGCTATTTGTTCAAAATTTATGACTTAAAGTGTTCACTGATCTATGATATTGTATATATATATTTCTTATAGCATTGGTCGAGTTTTCTTTTTTGGGATTTGGTGGTCCTGAAAAGGACCGTTTTGTGGGTGGTTTGGAAAAAACCGAGCGCTTAAGCCCTCTCGCCACGGATACGACGAGCCAGCTGGATGTCCTTTGGCATGATGGTGACACGCTTGGCGTGGATAGCGCACAAGTTTGTGTCCTCAAACAGACCAACCAGGTAAGCCTCGGAAGCCTCCTGAAGAGCCATGACGGCAGAGGACTGGAAGCGGAGATCGGTCTTGAAGTCCTGGGCGATTTCACGGACCAGACGCTGGAAGGGGAGCTTCCTGATCAAAAGCTCGGTGCTCTTCTGGTAACGACGGATCTCTCGGAGAGCGACGGTTCCGGGCCTGTACCTGTGGGGTTTCTTAACTCCACCGGTAGCTGGGGCGCTCTTACGAGCGGCCTTGGTGGCCAGCTGCTTTCTTGGGGCCTTGCCTCCAGTTGACTTACGAGCGGTCTGCTTAGTACGTGCCATGTTGATTCACAAAGTGAGACTGTGGAGAAAATCGGCGGTGGTGGTGATTTTTATCAACCGCGTCCCGCCGCGATTGGTCGTTGTAATACCCGCGGAAAACTCGTTTATCCATACTAATCTGTACGGATAAACGTGTTTTTCCGGGTAAATCTAATTTGACTAAATTGATTGATTAAAAGCAATTTAATGAACGAGATATATGTTATTTCACGTAAAAGGTTATTGTTCGTGTATTATATATACAAAAAATACCATTAAACACACCAAACTTGCCTGCGAGCGAAATCTTATTTCTGATGCATTGACAATTTACGCCCTATTATCCGGACATTGAGACGACAGGATCCGCTTCAACGGGTCTTCACTAGAAAACCTTAATTCCTTCATTTGTCATTAACTTGTGATCCGTTATTTCCATAAAAGCTATAATATCATGGTAAAAACGATTTTGTTTAACGTTAAAAGTAACTTTTTTTCAAATTATCCGGAAATGTTTACGTAGTAATGAAATAAGATTATTTCAACGTGTGAGGCCTCGTTGTGCCGGCCTCGTGGCTTCAGCATCGGTCCGCTTAACAGAGGTTTTGTCGGGGGCGCTCCGCTCGGGGTATAAAAGCCGCGCGGCACGCCGAGAGTTTATTCAGTCGATATCTTTCTCTGAGTAACAATGTCTGGACGTGGTAAAGGAGGAAAGGGTCTTGGAAAGGGGGGCGCTAAGCGTCACAGGAAGGTGTTGCGTGATAACATCCAGGGTATCACCAAGCCTGCAATCCGTCGTCTCGCAAGAAGAGGTGGTGTCAAACGTATCTCCGGCCTGATCTACGAGGAGACCCGTGGTGTACTCAAGGTTTTCCTTGAGAACGTCATCCGTGATGCCGTCACCTACACCGAGCACGCTAAGAGGAAGACCGTCACCGCCATGGACGTCGTCTATGCTCTGAAGCGTCAGGGACGTACCCTCTACGGATTCGGAGGTTGAAAACCTTGTTTTCACCAAAACACAAACGGTCCTTTTCAGGACCACCAAATATCAAAAAAGAAAACTTTGATCAATGCACTTGCGTCTTTTTACTGAAAATAATCTTTATGACCACAATTGAATTGATATAAACTGACCATAACTCCTATCTCTCAACTCTCGACACTAGACAATCAATGGATAAGCCGACAGTGGCCCTTACACTAATTGGCTGGTGCTGAGACAATAGCATAAGCTCACGATAGGCTTTTGTGCTATTGTTTCGTTGTAAGTGAATGATTGCTTAGAGTGACAATACACGGGCTAGGCATGCAGACTCTAATGAAACTTCACCTAATAAATATTCAGAATAAACAACTATAACATAGTTATTTTGTAACAATTAACAATTTAAATGAGACATTAAAGGTTATTATCCTGTATGGTATTTAGGTTATTATTCTGTAAGGAATTTAGGATATTATTTTGTTAAGTATTTAGGTTTTTTATCCAAAATGGTATTTTTATCAAAGGTATTTTTAAATGCTGGTGTTTGCGGTATGCCATGCATATTTAAGTAATATGTATGATATAAATGAACTGTATGGGTTTCTGTTTTATCGTTTTGGTTATAATTTATGTGATAATATGAAATCAATTATATTGTGAACATGTATTTTGGGATGATTTGTTGAGCATTGATTGAGTTTTCTTTTTTGATATTTGGTGGTCCTGAAAAGGACCGTTATGTGAGTTCTGGTGAACTTCTGGAGTTTACTTAGAGCTGGTGTACTTGGTGACAGCCTTGGTACCCTCAGAAACGGCGTGCTTAGCCAATTCACCGGGGAGGAGGAGACGGACAGCGGTCTGGATCTCCCGAGAGGTGATGGTGGATCGCTTGTTGTAGTGAGCCAGGCGGGAAGCCTCAGCGGCGATTCTCTCGAAGATATCGTTGACAAAGCTGTTCATGATTGACATAGCCTTGCTGCTGATACCGGTGTCGGGGTGCACCTGTTTCAACACCTTGTAGATGTAGATGCTGTAGCTCTCCTTCCTCCTCTTCCTCTTCTTCTTGTCACCGCCGACACGGGCGGCCTTTGCCTTACCGGCCTTCTTGGCTCCCTTAGAACTGACCTTGGGTGGCATGTTGAATGTAACTCGTGCAGTGCTTGAGTGTAAGGACCGCGACGCTCGCTTGCGCTTATATCCTAGAAAAACCGGCTCGAAAACAGAGCTCGCGCCTTAAGCGGCGAAGCGCGCGCTTAGCGCTCATTGGCCGATCTCGATCCGCTTTTGTTCCTATATATAAGACGATTTTCGGATTTTTCGTTTATTCGTTCTCTCTCTCAACAGACGAACAGCAATCATGTCAGGCCGTGGTAAAGGAGGAAAAGTGAAGGGCAAGTCCAAGTCCCGATCATCCCGTGCTGGACTTCAGTTCCCCGTCGGACGTATCCACCGTCTTCTCCGCAAAGGCAACTATGCCGAGCGTGTCGGTGCCGGTGCCCCAGTGTACCTGGCTGCCGTCCTTGAGTACCTCGCAGCTGAGGTTCTCGAGTTGGCAGGTAACGCCGCCAGAGACAACAAGAAGACCAGGATCATCCCCAGACATCTGCAGCTGGCCATCAGGAACGACGAGGAGTTGAACAAACTGCTGTCCGGTGTGACCATCGCCCAGGGTGGTGTTCTCCCCAACATCCAGGCTGTTCTTCTCCCCAAGAAGTCCCAGAAGGCTGCTGGAAAGTAAACTGCAGATCTCCAGTATCTTCCACAAACGGTCCTTTTCAGGACCACCAAATTCCTCAAAAGAAAACTCAATCAATGCTATATTTCATACAATTATAACAAAAACTAAACATTTCCCTCAATTTAAAAAATAATTGCACCAACCCTTAAAATTGTAACTTGTGGTATAAATTAGGTTCAGATCTACCACAATACATTGTAAAAATATCAAAACAACAAAATAAATTCCAGCAAAAAAGACAACATATTTACGTCACTGATAAGCGATCATAAAACAAAGCCCCCGACGCTTACATCAATCAGACGACAAGCTACACAGAAGCCCCCAAACCAGCCCATTCACCTACATATACCTTTTAGACCTTTTATCCAATTAAAATATTTCATTTCGAACGTTTAAAGTAGAGTTATGTTTTAAAAGTCGCCGATAAGTGTTTTCACTTTTCGCGTCATTCGCTTAAAAACCGACTGTTAGGTTTTCGTAGAAAACCTAACCCGAAAGAGCCAATGAGCACAAAATTAGATTACGTAAATCGATATTTTAAAAGTTGTCGCTACACGTCTAGAAAACGACCTTTTTGGGGGACCTAAGACTCTAACCCTATCCTTAACCCTAACCCTAACGCTCTCCTTAACCCTCATCTAACCCTAACACTAACCCTAACCCTATAACCCTTCCTAACCCTCGCCACAACCCTTCCTAACCCTCTCCACAACCCTTCAATTCGTTTTGTGTCACATATCGTAAACTCTCTCAAACAACAATTTGCACCTGATAAGCAATGTTTATTGTTTCTTTGTATATTACTTACCTTGCACCTCAGATTAATAAAAACTATCTAATAAATTGCTTAAATACACCTTAACATTTTACATCATCCGTATAATCGCTTTTTATTTTTTTCGCGATAAGTAACGAAAGATGCTATTTGTTCAAAATTTATGACTTAAAGTGTTCACTGATCTATGATATTGTATATATATATTTCTTATAGCATTGGTCGAGTTTTCTTTTTTGGGATTTGGTGGTCCTGAAAAGGACCGTTTTGTGGGTGGTTTGGAAAAAACCGAGCTTCCGAAGTAAAAGGACTGGTGTTTTATATCTTTTAGTATATCAATATAAAGCCCTTGTATTGCTTGACCTTAGCGCCTCTACGATGAACAATTTACATATATTGATACTATTAACTGTAATCAAACTAAAACCTCTAATCTTTCCTTCATTGATGATAATATGGATCAGTTTTCATTTCAGATGTATTACTTGTTACTGTATCTTCAAATCGATACGCGTTTTCACCATGCGCTACACTTAAGGTAATAGATCTAGTTTCATTCATAATACGCGTTTTACTACTATGACTGATGTACTCGTAAAAACATATTTGGGCATGCGCATTAATTAATTTCCAAATATGGTATCTTCCGCACGAAATAGTTCGTTTCATAGTGTTGATTACCGTACTACAAACATAAGTGCAAGTTTATTTTACACACTTATAATAATGCCAGACATATGACATGTGACCGCTCAAAAAATCAATAATAAACAATACGTTTTAAGAGAGTTCACACGCCTCTTTACTCAGTTTATAGTAAACGAAATTGGGCGTGCATTGTTTCAATTTATTTTACTTTTTGTTCTCCTGAAATAATACACTAATTCTTTTGAAACTTACTCACGATCTAAGATATCTAAATTCATTTTTTTCTAGTGTGATAGAAAGTTTAGAAAGCACTTCTTGTTTTCATACCAATTATCTATCTTTCCAATTTAATGCACGGTCTTCAAAGGGAGATCACTTTTAAATGTTTACAGCACGTGCTTTCAGACTCGCGACAGGGAGTGAGCGACCTTCTCCCGCTTGATACGGGTAAGTTCGGTTTGAACTATGATTATGTGTGTGTTTATATCTATTGAACACGTTATGATATATTGGATATTCTCGTCGGGTTACTAAGCTATTTCACACTGCCAAACATGTTGTCATTGTGAATATTTTTAAGACGCCGGTTGTTTCTAAACCAAATGTGATTGATACGACTGCAGCAGGAGATCCCCGAACTTATAACCTATATTTATGAAAAACAAGCATTTAAATACCGATCGATTGGAATCTTGGACTAGGATGAGCAATTAAAATGAAACACATTTGAACATCCAACAACAATTTATTCCATTTAACGGAATAATCTCCAAAAGTCTTAAATCTTAAAACACAAAGAAGGCCTTGGTTTGATATTTCATGTAAAACGTAAAAGAAAAAATGGGCATCAAAAGGGAAGTTACGAGCGAATTTTATTTATTAATTTCTTCTGGTAAAGAATATAGCAAAACTCATATATAGTTTTCAAATTCTATATTGATAAATGTATTAAACAGGTGCGTGAAACGAAAGACAAAAATCCTTAAATGTTTGGGAGTATTATTAAATCATTTAATATATAATTTATAATAACTACGGCCATGGGGGAAAAAATGCACTTTAAACTTGAGATTTTATAAATTGAAAATAACATTTGTGATCGCTAGTTGATATACACAAACTCTTTATATCATACATAATAAGAGGCTAGCAGGACATCGAATTTTAAGCACTTTTTTTCAAAAATTTATCAAATGCCAACAAAATCTGTGCGTAAGTTTAAGATTCTTTGAGTTGAACTTGATGATCAAAAATCTTTCCTCCCTTTAGATAAGCCATTATTTTAAACAGTAGCTAATTAGTATCTTTGTGCAGGTTTTTTTACATTTGATATTAGATTTTAATAATTTTGTGATTTTGAAGGTACACTGCTTTACGACTTAGGTCATTTCCTTTACATTCATCAAGTCAGTCCAGAGAACGATAATATAATCACATTGCAGCAAACAATATTGACTTTCATTTTCAATCATAAGGTAACTTGGATTTTGACTAAGAAATACCAAGTTTTTGTAAAACCAATTGTTCAGAGAAAGTGAATCGTAAATCGAAGGAAGTTTTCCTTTCGACACTGCTAGCTATAGATGATCGTTCTTCCTTATTCGCTTGCCTCAATATTTGCTCTGTTTATTATCAGCAGTGTTTTTCTGTTTGAAAAAGTGGTGGTGGTTAATTAAGTTCTTTGTGTATATAATGTGATCCTTTAACTTTTTTTACTAGAGATATACATCCCGACTTTGTTGATGTGTGCGAGTCCCAATCAATTGAAATGCTTGATTGTTAAATCACTGAGAGTTAAATTTTGTCATGTATGAATGATTTGAATTGTAATATAGTCTGTATTTTTAACGATGTACGCAATGAACATATCACAGCGTCAGCACGTGTATTGTTCCCAATGTATAGCGTAAGCTCTTTAATTCTGTTTTAGACCATTGCGTTTTTCCACAAGGTTGTAAGATGTTAGAAACCTGTATTCAAAAACAAAGGCACGTGACCAGAACTATAAAAGATGCTTTATCCGTCTTTAAAATTACTCGATCATTGTAACAATAAGTGAATCACACGCAGACTTTCGGAAATCCTATTCCACCTTAGACAACATATCTGCACTTATAGCCTTGATCGATATATTCCAAAATCTGAAACAAAAACTCTTCTGTGTTTTCATTGACTTTAGTAAAGCATTTGACACTGTTTGGCGAAGTGCATGGTCTTTGGCTGAAAATGATTAAAAATTACGGTGGAAAGTGTTTCAAATTATTTTAAAATATGTATCAAGACATGCAGTAATGCTATGTATCCTCCTCCTTCTCATGCGAAATCGGTGTACGGCAGGAATTTATCTTCTGTTTTATTTGCTCTTTATATTTATGACCTTGAGTCTTTATCGACAGAAAATAATTTTTTTGATTTTAAAACCAATTTATTATATAACAATGGCCGCTGCTCTAGTCTCTCGTAATCCTTTTAAGGATGGCTCATTTTGTATATTTCTTAAAATGTTTATTTACCTGTATACGAGGTGAGACTTTGAATAAACAATCTGTCTGTCTGTCTGTCTGCCTGTTTGTCTGTAAATGTATTAAACGTTAATGTAATCAAACGTCTAGGGCAAAGTTTGCATTGTTGTGTAAAGTTAATATTTTAGATATCCCCATTGATTGTCAGGTATAAAACTAATTGACCAACTTGTACAACCATTTCTTTTATATTCATGGGGATTTGAAAACATTGTTTGCCTTTGAACGGCTCCATCTCAAGTTTAGTAAATATTCTAAAAGTAAAATATCTACACCAGGATATAAGATCTATGGTCTATCCACTTAGTATATGTAATAAAATTATTATGAATTATGTCCCCCCCCCCGAAGGGTCGGGAGACATACAATTATTGGTTTTAGCTGAGTTCCCGTCGGCGTCGGCGTCGGCGTTCCCATTTCGTTTCCGGAGCATATCTCTGAAACTATGTGACCGATCATCACCAAACTTGGTATACTGTCTCTCCATATCATGTAGATGTGCCTTTTGGAGGTTATAGATTTTTAAAAAAATTTAAATTTTTTATTTCCATGGCAACAATTTGGACTTTTATAAATGCAAGTTTAGCACGTGTCGGTTGTGTATGAAGAGAGACGATATCGTTAAAAACAATCTAAATAAATTTAGGTCAATAGGTTTCATACTAGTTCATACAACAATATGACAAAATATAAAATCTGTTGATCTAAATTTATTTATTATCAATTATCAACAAATCCAATGAATATTAGATTCCTTATACGGTAATTAATCTACATGCCAAGTATCACATTTAATCACGTTTTTTTCCAAAAAGTTGCTTCAAAAGTCACCCAAACCCAGACCCAGACACAATTAAAAAATAAAAATTCAAACACTATGATACATGATCAATCAATATCTGGTCATTTTTGTTGTGATATGGAATGAATACAAAGATTAAGAAAACTTATACGAGCCAAATGAAAAACGCCTCTGCTCTTTGTTAAAAGAAAGGGATTTCAAACAAATTTAAATGCCATTAAATACTAAAACGATACATTGTCACACTCATAGACTTAGATGAATCCTTTATTGCAGGGTCGACACAACGCTGGAGCGGATCTCCCACTGACACGTGACACGTGCATGACGATGTCGCCAATGGCGCTGCTGTTAACTGTGACTGAAAACGGAATCAGCGACGAGTAAGGTTTGAATTTCTAGCTTTGATTTTTTTGCTGTTGTTCATATCAATCAGCAAACATGTAACACTATTAAGTGATATGTTTTAGCCAAGTGTCCGTCTCCTTTACATAACAACCAAGGAGCCTAGCGGCTACAAACTCATTAATTGTGACGTCACAAGGGAATTCCCCGTTCTGTAGTGAGTGAATCTCGCCGCCTGTCTCTCTTCAGAGCTGAGCTGGCTGTGGCGAGTGTGGGTTTTACTGATCTCACTGATGTTTCCACTACATTACATCTGTCGCGGGGCTAGTGTCTCAGCTATTTTACTGTCTGTCTGTCTTATGTCATCAGCCACAGTGTTTGGGTTAGATAATTATTCAGTCTATGGAATATTAGTTCCATAAGAAAAATAGTCTCTGACAAATTGCTATATTCTTCTTCTTTCTTCTTTATCTTTCGAGAGGTTTTCAGGACAAAATATTATCAAATACAGTCTGACTTAGTTTTAGCGTGTAGCCTACAGTTAATATTTCTGATCCATGATGATGATGATGACTGTGCATAAAATAGGAGCCTTTAAAAAAGTCTAGGTTTAACAGCATTGAATTTACAAATATGAACGACGAAAGTCTAAGTAATTAGGCTATGAAATTAAAACTAAAAGTAACTAATACTAGCTTTTTCATTTACTTATTTTCTTTTAGACACAAGGTCAGTCTTCTTTGTATTGTATACTGAAAGATTTGGAGATTGGAATTGGCTACCCACTTTTGTACAGAATGATATCTCTCCAATCCCCTCCCAAATGGTTTGAGTAATAAATGTCACTTTGCATTCCTCAAATTCATTTCTTAACTTTTAAACATAAAATAGTTCCCTGAGAAGAATTTTATAGTTACTAGCTTGGTGAAAGTACAGAGAAAATCATGTTTTCTGATGCAAAGTAAACTACCGGTATACCAAATAGTTTGTTTAATTTCTTGGCTTAATTAGGCATCCATTTCTTCTAGTCCCAAGATTTCTCCAATTTTTTTTTAATAGTTTTGTTAAAATCCCAAAATGCTTGGCAGTTGGTGATTGAACAACTGCATGAGAACAAGAAGTTCAACATCTATGAAATATAAAAATATAAACAACCTTGTGCTGTTCAAATCTCAGTCCAAAAGTTTTTCCATTTTTAACATCTTGAGGGGATATTTGTGTCTTCTTGACAAATACCATGTTTATCTCATAAAGGCTTAATAGTAGGTTTATATTATGCCAAGTTATTGAATTTTTTAGTATTTTACAAAATTGAAATGTGTCAGAGCATCACTGTACATTTTCATGAGAAGATGGAGGATACTCAATGGAGTTTTCCAAATACCAGGTTTATTTCTGTGTCATGGGTAAAATTGATATTTCAATATTGGCTCAGCTTCCCTTTTCTTGGAGAGACTCGTCAACATTCAATAAACTGAATCTTTTGATCTGATAGATATTTGGAGAGTACTTAATCCCGATTCAAAAAAGTAATCCTGGTGTAAGAATAACCTAGGTTACCTAGGTAACAAGCAAGGTTGGACTGCTCATCAGATCTGAAAGACCCAATGGGCTTATGGCATGGCATCCGGCGTCCATAAACTTTTCTCATTTTCAACTTCTTCTCCAGAACCAATGACTCCAGAGAGCTGAAATTTGATGTGCAGACTACTTGGCAAATGGGGATTCTAAATTGTAGATTTCGTGACCCCATGACACCTAATGGTGTCACAGGGGTCAAAACCTTGAAAACCTATTTTCATCTTCTTCTCCAGTTCCAAAATGCCCAGAGAGCTGAAAAGTTGTGTGTAGACTCCTTGGCCAATGGGGATTCTAAATTTTACATTTGGGTACCCCTTGACCCCAATTGGGGTCACATGGGTCAAAACCTTAAAAAAATATTTCCATCAAAAGTCTGATGAGCTACAGAGCCCATGGTTCAATTTTTCTTAATTTCACAAGACCTATTCAATATTTCCCTTGAGGCTGATACCTGGCTATAACAGAGATCACCAAGCTTTTAGCTATTTTTATCAAACTCTATTACCAAAGAAAGTGGCACGGGCTATAATGCTATAATGCTGATTTAGATAGATCAATGTTGCATGATACAACTGAAGAATACTCAGTAACTTGAAAATATTGATGATGAAAACTAAGGATTATTTTTAGAAACATTTTTGATGAAAGTCAGAGCTATATCAATGAATTCAAAAGGATAAGATGAGACAACATCGATACTTTGTTTGTTCAAAAACATGCAAAAAATAGTTTGAAAACAAAAATCATATTTTAAGTCGTGAAAACTTTTTTTAGCCAATCACAACCTGCCACATCACATCGTCTTTACTGGTCAGGCTATTGCTATTGTTTACAGTAATAAGTCAAGTGGACACTTACTTACTTACTTACTTGGCGTTTAATTAATACATACAAGGAACAGAACTTGACAGTATGACATTTAGATAGTGAGACATATAATAAAAATATTTACTAATTTTTAGCTCATCTGGCCTGTAAGGCGCGATGGGCTTATGGCATGGCATGGTGTCCGTCCGTCCGTCCGTAAACTTTGTGGAATTTCGACTTCTTCTCCAGAACCATAAGGCCTAGAAAGCTGAAACTTTGTGTACAGACTCCTTGGCTAGTGGGGATTATAAATTGTAGCTTTGGTGGCCCTGTGACCCCTAATAAGGGCCACAGGGGCCACACCCTAAAAACCTATTTTCATCTTCTTCCCCAGAACCATGAGGCCTAGAAAGCTGAAACTTTGTTTGCAGACTCCTTGGCTAATGAGGATAATTTGATATATATATATCATATAAGATAATTTTGAATATCCCTAAAACTTGGAAAAATACCCCTTTAGCTCATGAAACTTGCACACAAAACCTTACATTGAACTAAACTCTCCAAGAATTACTCTCACAAACGAAAGGATGTAGGAATTTTTATGATAAGCTTATTTCTGATGACACACCACTTAAAGTTTGTCAAAAGTGGGAGAGACAACTGAATTTAGATATTTCATGGAAAGATGTGTTTAAGAAATATAGAAATTGTACTAAGGATGTTAAACTTTTAGACTTTCAATATAGATTCATTAATAGAGCAATTTACACTAGAAAAGAGCTGTTGCAAATGAAAATAGTAGATACAAATATATGCTCTTTTTGTGGTACTAATCCTGAAAACCTTGAGCATGTTTTTATTAAATGTACACATGTACATGAATTTTGGAGAAAGGTTGAAAACTTTATTAATCCA
This sequence comes from Steromphala cineraria, assembly GCA_916613615.1. Taxonomy (NCBI): domain Eukaryota; kingdom Metazoa; phylum Mollusca; class Gastropoda; order Trochida; family Trochidae; genus Steromphala; species Steromphala cineraria. The sequence goes on from OU744737.1 coordinate 20,226, forward strand.
CATATCCCATACTTTGATATTATCTCTGATCTTGATATTCTCTTTTGCAACACCAAAATCAGTCTTTTATTTTCACCTGCTGAATTTAACTGAATAAAAAATATTTGAAAAAAAAAAAAGGGCCACAGGGGCCACACCCTAAAAACCTATTTTCATCTTCTTCCCCAGAACCATGAGGCCTAGAAAGCTGAAACTTTGTTTGCAGACTCCTTGGCTAATGAGGATTTTAAATTGTAGCTTTGGTTGCCCTGTGAACCCTAATAAGGGCCACAGGGGCCACACCCTAAAAACCTTTTTTCATTTTCTTCTCCAGAACCATGAGACCTAGAAAGCTGAAACTTTGTGTACAGACTCCTTGGCTAATGAGGATTATAAATTGTAGCTTTGGTTGCCCTGTTGCCCCTAATAAAGGGAACAATTGTCCTAGGTGAGAATTGTCCTAGGTGGGAATTGTCCGGGTGGCAATTGGCGGGTCGGAATTGTCCGTCTGGCAATTGTCCGGGTGGCAATTGTCCTAGATCCAAATTTGGCAATAATATTATCAATATGTTTATTCCATTGGCCGTCACTTTGCAAAGTCAATCCTAGATGTTTATGCGAGTCAACAGATGTAATAAAAGTACCGAGGGTACAGAAGCTCACCTTAAAATGAATGATGTGGTAAAATGGTTTAATTATACATGTAACCATCTTTTATATAATTGATTATGGCTGCCATCATGATTTTTTAACTTTTAAAATACTAGTCTTCTTTTGGAAACGACTAGAGCTTGAACAAACATTAATACACGAATGATATAATCATGATAAGTTAACAAGCAGTAGGTTTTTGTATTACCTTTTTCTATATCTATGGCTGAATTGGTGACCATCTTGTACTTTTTAATCTTCAAAATGCTACTTTTATGTGGGCATCCTTATAAATTTCAATATTATATCTTGATTGGTTTAGGTGTATCCATTTAAATGTCATTCATTACTTACAGGATGGTGGCCACTTACAATTGTTTTGTAGTGAATCATTAATATGATTTCAAGATTATTTCACCGATGGTTATGCTGCATGGGATATTGAGAATCCCAAGAGTACAGATATTTCAAGGAAAATGAATGACTGATTGAGAGGAAAGTCATAAACACAGCAATGCATAAGACACGTTTATTTTGTTCACATAATATTTACATGTCAAGTGAGATGTCTTTCATTAAAGTATCAATTTATTTAACACTCATACAGTACTATAATAGTAAAAAAATTTTCATTGTCAAATCAACAGAGAGATATGACAAATCAAATTTCCTTACTTTTCTTACAAAACCCTTTTTGATTTTCATCTGCATATTTATTCCACATCAACTTATCATGTAGATTGCTAAACACAAAGGTTATTGTAGACAAGTTTTGTGTAAGTTTTTATTCTTAGAAAGAATATATCACTGTCATGAGAATACAAGTCCATAACTTTTATTGCATACACATGGGCCATGGCCATATAGCATAATGCTCTACCATATCAATTGGGTCAGGTTGATTATGCAACAGACTAGCAGCTGACACCGTGATGCTAGCAGCCTGCCTTGGGATGTGTATTAGACAGCAAAGTGGAATATCTGAACTCTGGTTGACCCCTTATGTGTGGTATTTAAAGGAATATAAGGGAGATACCATTGTTTAAAATTTAACATGTTTAATGTGATTTGGTTTTTGCAGCTAGTTGCCATAAAGATTTTAAACAAATTAATCAATTATGTTTGTCTTTCATCTTAATTTTTTTTAGAAACACTTAAAAATATAGAATAACTTGCACGACAATCTAAAATATTCCATATTTAAGATAATATTATGATTAGTAAGTTCAAATTAGAGAATTTATATGGTGCCAGTGATCACTTGATGAAAGCTTAAAATTTAATAATAATGATGTGTCATCTGACATCTGCAGCTGAAAAGTCAATATGGCTGCTATTGCGTCCATCTTGGTTTCTCAAAACTGAAACGTCTACCTTTCTGTGCGGAATCCTATAGGTATAACATACTACAATATAAAAATGATATCCAGATTGGTTTAGGAGAAATAGTCTTTGTCATGAAATCTAATTGAAAATTCAATATGGCTGCGATGGCAGCCATATTGGATTCTCAAAACTTAAACGTCTACCTTTCTGTGCGGAATTACCATAGGTATAACATACTACAATTTCAGAATGATATCTGTATTCGTTTAGAAGGAGTAGTCTTTTTCAAGAAATCTAATTGAAAATTCAATATGGCTGTCATGGCGGCCATCTTGGATTCTCAAAACTGAAACGTCTACCTTTCTGTGAGGAATCACCATGGGTATAACATACTACAATTTCAGAATGATATCTGTATTCGTTTAGAAGGAGTAGTCTTTTTCATGAAATCTAATTGAAAATTCAATATGGCTGTCATGGCGGCCATCTTGGATTCTCAAAACTGAAACGTCTACCTTTCTGTGAGGAATCACCATGGGTATAACATACTACAATTTCAGAATGATATCTGAATTCGTTTAGGAGGAGTAGTCTTTTTCGTGAAAGTTTACGGACGGACGGACGGACGGACAGACGGACGACGGACGAAGCGCCATGACATAAGCTCACATTTACTTTGTAAAGGTGAGCTAAAAATTGTATCATTCATTACAAGATCTGGGATTATTGTCACTGTTTTCTTTCTAGAAAAGACTATAGTTTCTGCTTTAGATGGATTAAAATCTACCTTCCATGTTTTAGCCCATTCAGCTATTAATTTTAAGTCATCATTTAACAAATTGGATGATAAGATAGGGTCATCAATAATCACATATAAAGATGTGTCATCAGCAAATAATTTAATATTACACTGAATATCTTGAACAATATCATTAATATATATAAGAAAAAGTAATGGTCCTAAAACTGATCACTGAGGAACGCCCGCTTCAATTGATTTGGCATTGGATTTATACCCATTGATTACTGTAAATTGTTTCCGATTTGTCAGATAACTTTCAAACCACGATAAAAGGGGACCGCGTATACCATTAGCCCACAGCTTGTACAAAAGACCTTTGTGCCATACCCTGTCAAAGGCTTTACTGATATCACAAAACACAGCTCTTACTTCCTTACCACTATCCATGGCCTTAGTGATATAATCATATAGGTGGGTAAGCTGGTATGATGTTGAGTCACCGCTCATAACACCTGATTGCAATGATGTGATAGTTCCGTTATCAAAAAAGAAATTTGATACATGCTTAAAAACGCACTTCTCAAATACTTTTGACAAACAGCTAGTAAGTGACACAGGTCTATAGTTAGCACATTGGTGTACATCATTTTTCTTATGTATTGGTACAACAGATGCGTATTTCCATATTTCTGGAAAACATGAAGTTGAAAACGAATTATTAAATAAATCACAGAGTGGAAATGACAACTGTTCAGCCAAAAGTTTTAAGACACGATTGCTAAGATGATCTGGGCCAGTTGCTTTGGTGACATTAAACACTAAGGTGACAGCCTTAGTGCAATGTAGGCCTACAGGATGGCACTATAGTAATCACGGAATTAGAAATAAAAAGCTTTTTGTTAATTATTTCTTTATTTGGAACTAACTGGATAATTGTATCCTCAATATTCATTCACAAAAGTTTTCCCAACTTTTGTTTCAGACAGTTTTTGTAAAATCCCCCGAAATATATGAATTTACGTGAGAGAAAAATGTGTAATTTTCACGCCTCAAAAATATTTCGAAGTCGAAATGTATGTTTCTGATACAAGCTCATCTTCCGCACGCATCGGGCGAGATATGCATTTACAAGAAATTCATATTCACCCTTGCGACAACTCGACGGGAAAGTTCGGAAGATGATACAAGCTATAGTATGTAAATGATCTGTAATCTCAGTACCGTCCCCTAAAATACATTGTTTAATGTACAATAATTTCATATCTTATGACGAATTTGAATTGAAATGGTTTATTAGTTACAAAGTTATGAGCCGGACACAAAGTGTAACGGACGGACGGACGGTACCCATTTTAATACCCCCCGCAACTTCGTTGTTGCGGGGGATAAAAATGATATGTGCAGACTCCTTGGCCAATGGGGATTCTAATTTGTAACTTTGGTGACTCTGTGACCCCAAATAGGGTCACAGGGGTCACAACCTTAAAAACCTATTTTCATCTTCTTCTCCAGTTCCAAAAGGAGTAGAGAGTTAAAACTGATATGTGCAGACTCCTTGGCCAATGGGGATTCTAAATTGTAGATTTCGTGACCCCATGACCCCAAATAGGGTCACGGGTCACAACCTCAAAAACTTATTTTCATCATCATCTTTAGCTCCTAAAGGTCTATTGAGCTGAAAGACTGCATGTAGACTCCTTGGCCAATTGGGATTCTAAACTGTAGGTTTCGTGACCCCATGACCCCAAATAGGGTCACAGGGGTCACAATCTTAATGATGACAGTCTATGGCAAATTTATTTCTCCTTGGATATTTTAGTGTGGACTTCTTTCACTGTCTGATATTGGCGATCTAGAAAGTGTTGAATAATAATACATTTGTTTTGTAATTTTTTTATAGGTTTTCTTGCAATAGGTAACATCAGTTTCATTTTTAGCTCATCTTGCCTGTATAAAGCAAACTTGATATGATGCCTGATGAGCTACAGAGCCAATGGCTCTATTTTTTATTTTTATCCCCCGCAACAACGAAGTGTCATGAGAAACAATTTTCTGAAAATCTACAAATATAAATATAAAATATTAGGACAGAGTCCTCATTTTTGGCCAAAAAAGCCCAAATTTTATAAAAATATTTCCAAAAACGGGACTTGTAACAGATTTCTTACACATTTACCACCTTTTCTCCAAAATCGTAATATTTTATGTAGATTTTCAGAAAGTTGTTCCTCATGACACATTATTACCGGTACATGTTTTTTCATTTCCATGATGAATTTGAATTGAAATGGTTGGTTAGTTACAAAGTAATGAGCTGGACACAAAGTGTAACTGACGGACGGGACCCATTTTAATACCCCCCGAAACAACGAAATAAAAAATGGCCACTTCTCTGAAATCTTTGAAAACGAAAGGTGTTCACAAGATAACCAATCCCTCACACCATAATTATTCATCTAGGTAGCTGAAATCTTGGGTTGTAATATACTGAAATATTCCTTGATGGCACCGATGAAAGTCTACATGCACCGGTTGATACAATCAATACTTTTATAAGATGTCAGGCTTGAAAATAAATATAGATAAGAATAAGACTAAGGCAATTTTGATTGGTTCAATGGCAGGCAGTAAGAGAAACTTTATGACTGTTTGAAAATTGAAAATTGAATGTTGTGATTAAGGAGAGTTTGAAGTGTGGTAATCTACCCTTGCTGATCTATGAGTGAATAATGCAAGGAAAAGACTAGAAGAGATTACCGGTAGGGTAATATAATGTTACCAGTTTGGAGAAAAGAAATCTAACATTGATAGGGAAAATTACTGTCATAATAAAAACATTAGCCCTTTGAAAACCAGGTCACATTTGCAGCGCACAGCCAAACCCTCCAGATGAATTTATAAAATCTCTGAAATTTGTTTCTCCAAATTTATCTCTAATGATAAGACTGATAAAATTAGAAGAAGAAGAATGAAAAGGTTCAAGATTAAGGGAGGTTTACATAAAAACTTATTAAAGCAATGACATAAAAACTAAAAAAAATAGAGTCATTGGCTCTGTAGCTCATCAGGCTTCATCATCAACTATGATGTATAGCTCTTCCGGTGGCGCTGTCTACATCAGTACATGAGCGGACGGTAGACCGTAAACTTGGATGAAGATACCATCGTGGGATGATCACTCTTTGTGCCCCATTTAGAGGACGTGAAGTACAGGTGTTGTACATATTCCTATGGATTCCACTTTTAGCCACCCAAGGCGGTGAATAAAGATTTTATATTCATTTGTTTCTACTCCACATGTCGTTGGAATTATACGGACACTGACTATCAATTATAAAGCTCAACAAAGCAGTGCCACAATCGACATGATCAGAACAACGTGCTTTTGTTTAAAAACATTACCACATGCTTTTGCTTATAATCACTACCACGTGCTAAGCTATTTATAACTATTTACTGCGCAACTGTTGCCCATGTGGTTGTAGTACTCGGATATAACCACTGTATGGGAGACGCGTCGCTTCAAGATGTTTTTAACCGATAAATACGCGACGGTAGTACGCCGGTAACCTCAAGAAGCAACAAGAAATACTTGGTTGAGGACACAAAGGGTACAATTAACTTTGCTCATCAACGTCATCATATTCCATTTTTTGGCGATATCGAAAGATAAAGAATAGTTTTATTACCATAATGAACAAGACAAGTTCTTATCACTTTGATGTCAATTTATTTGGATTTTAAGTTGCATTTATACCTGAAAAGTGATTTATTGTCTTCCATTGTGCTATTTATCAACATAAATATTCCATTTTAGTATAATTATAATCGTTTCTACAGTTTACATAATTTTGACTGAAAATTTCAAGTTTTGAACCTCACCAATCGGAATGATTCATCTTTGAAAATTTCTGAGATTTACACGACTGTTTTTAACCATGCTACTGTTTTTAACCGAGAGGTTACTGTTTTTAATCAGATTTTCGCTTGTGTTATCCTTGTCATAAGGTCCCTTTACATGCACTGAATATCGTTAAAATAACATTATATATTAGAATTAATGATATATATGTCATTCTAAACGCAGATTGAAATGGAAGAAACTTGACATGAAGAATGTGGTTCGTTTGTTGAACCAGTACTAGACAGTACCGACCTCAACGTTAGTAACGTTGTTGAAATCACAGAAACTATTGACCGTGATGTGCCCTTAACATATCCACACCCAAAGAAAAGCAAACTATGAGGTTTATACTTGTGGGGTAGAAGGGTGTTCCTACACGAGTAGATGGCGCCAGAAGGTACAGCGACATGAGGCATCCCACGCCGATAAAGATCAACGCCGTTTCACTTGCCCCTCATGTAATAAAGGCTATGCGTCCCAATATGAGCTAACTCACCATCAGAGGAGCATTCATGATAAATCTAATTTGTGCTCACACTGTGGCAAGGCTTTTTCGTCTAGATCTGGACTCCGCTTTCACGAAAGAAGACATGACAAGAATCAGAAGGTTTGTTGCCATATCTGCGGGAAAACATTTGACCACAAGCAGCATCTGAGTGGTGATATCAACACATGATAATAATAATAATGGGCATTTATAAAGCGCTATATCCATACACAAGGTGCATGCTCAAAGCGCATTGAAAATAAGAAAATTTAAGGTGATGAGATGAAATGCTATGAAATAAAGCCTAAAAGTAATACTGGTAGCATTGATTAAGGATATTTATAATTAGAGTCTATGGGTAGAATCTATGAATAATAGCTAGAAAATAGATGAGTTTTGAGCTGTGATTTAAAAACAGTCAGTGAGGATGACATTTTGATGACATAAGGAAGTTGGTTCCAAAGTCTTGGAGCAGTACAGCTGAAAGATTTAAGTCCATAACTGGTGTTATAACATCAACACCAATTATAAACCCTATGAATGTAAGAAATGCAAGGCCAAGTTTTCTTATTCTCATTCACTCATACGCCATCAGCAAACATGCACTCCTAGGAAATCCTACAAATGGAATGACTGTGACCTGCCATTTGCACGAAAATCTTATTTAGATGACCATAACAAGGGGAAACACTCAAACAAAACGATTGTGTGTGAACTTTGCTTGAACTCTTTCTCCTGGCGACAGTCATATTATCGTCATATGAAAACCCACTAAAATGTTCAAGTTTCAATTCGACCTTCACATTAATTTTCACGTTATTGATTTGAAATATTTAGCAATGTAAGCAAGAGCCTTACAATGTTCTTTACTCACTTTACTCATTTCAAAGTTTCCGAGTTTCATTTCATTGACATCTAGTTGTAAATGCAAACAACATAAAGCATGAGCAAAGACAAATAATTTTCAGTGTTTGATTTTCTGCATTTCATGTATTTGATGTATATTTTTGTACATGTCATAATGTACATTTGACTGATATGGAAATAAATGAAGTATATAGTCAAATACTTCAATAACATTTGCGTTACCTTGTCTTATAATAGTAATACTTGACACATCATATATAACTAGGTGTTCAAAGAGTATTACGTACCACAGATATGGTTTGTGAAGGTACACTTAATCTGTCTTCTGTGTAATTTGTGTTATCACGAAAACTCGGTAAAGGATGAATGAAGTATACTAAACATATAATATCATTGGTTAAACAGTGTTTCTAACTCTGAGTCTGCAAAACTCAAAACCGATTTGCATATCATCCTACAGATCTAACGGAAGAGATACCCCAGCCCTTGTGTGAGGTAAAATATTAAGAATTATACATGCTATGTTAGATTTTGAGTTAGTTTTTTAAAATTTGTATTGGCCGTACGACTGCAAATATTAGTTAAAAACTTAAACAATCACTCTCAATCATGGTTAAAAACCGCAACCCGGAATCTAAAAGCCGACGCCTACGTTTTACACTTTCGACATTAAATGTCCTTTTAAAATTAAACACGCGAACCTTTAATAACAAATCTTATTTATTTTGAAAGAAAAGAGATTCAATGTTAATATTCACATATTTCAGATAAAATTTGTCTTATACAAATGTGTCTTATTGCCGTTTTTATATTACGACTTCAATTTATAATAAATAACTGTTTTTTCTTTCCAAATAGCTCATAAAATTTTATAAAAATGCAGTGAAATAATCTCCAATCATTCAACAAAATATTGACATATATTTCATAATCATTGAACTCACCATTCTAACATAAGATAACAATATCCGAAGACACCCTCCTAAAAATGTCAGAATGGCTAGTTATCGGCGTACTACCGCCGCGTTTTATCGGTTAAAAACATCTTGATGCAACGCGTCTCCCATACAGTGATAACTATTCCGTTCTTATTTGTTGTAATTCAAGATTTGTTTCTGCAGCTGTAATATCCTAAACAATTATGGACATGGTGTTTATTTTTTACTCAAGTAGAGTGCTATGTTTAATGTAGATCAAGACTTTCACTGCGCAACTGTGTCACTAAACCGGATGTAACGAGTGTAAGAACTTTGTCTGTGACAGACAGTGAGTATCCTTGAAAATTTATCATTCAAATTGGTCATATTTATGTACATGTATGCCTCAAGAATCTTTTATTATAAATACACTACAAAAATGATACATTTCTCGGATGTCAAATGACATTGACCCCAACACCCGGCCACTATGTCAACATTTACCATCTCTGCGCTTCTAGTATACTAGAAAACATGTTTTGTTTAGAAATGTAGAACTATCTTAGCCTATATTTCCTTTTTGAGGGTCTCGGGGAGGGAGGATTAGAAAACGCCACCAATTTTTGTGTTTTTAACCGTCCCTCCCTTTTTCTTTTCTTTTGCTTTTCTCTACGTCTTTCTCCTGTTTTTTTCTTTCAATATTTGTTTAAAACATGTTCCCATGTATTACATTCTACCTTCATCGAATTGACAGTTTTACTACAATATCAGACCATGATCTCACAAGTGTATTGATCTCTATTCCCCTTAACATTAATTTGTTATTGTACAATGAATAATTACATAAAAAAGTAAGACTTGCAAACAAGTCTAAAAGAAAAGAACTAATGAATATAAATAGAAAAAAATCATACTCAATCATGTGCTTACAAGATATCCACATAGATGAATCTACTTCTAACACTATGAGAAATGAATGGGGCTTGCAATCTATAATCGCTCCTTTTAAATCTAATTCCAGAGGAGTAGCTATACTCTTTAACAATAACATTGACACAATAATACATAGAACCATAATTGATGAAAAGGGAAACTATATCATTGTAGACATTTCAATAGAGGATAAAAGAATGACCCTTACAAATCTATATGGCCCTAATACTGATGACCCTCAATTTTATATTGATCTTTTTGATAATATTTTAAAATTTGATAATGATTCATTAGTTATAGTCGGTGACTGGAACCTTGTACTTGATCCCTCCATTGATCTAAAGAATTATAAACATGTAAACAATCCAAAATCAAGAGAGACTGTTTTAGAATTTATTGAAACTTATAACCTTATTGATATTTGGAGACTTTTAAATGATAAATCTAGAAAATATACCTGGTGGAAAAAGAATCCAAGACAACAAGCTAGACTTGACTTCTTTATTGTATCCGATGACATATTTGATATAACATTGGACTCTGATATCTTACCAGGATATAAAAGTGATCATTCAACAATAACATTAACTTTCTCAAATACTTTAAATCAAGAAAGAGGAAAAGGATACTGGAAATTTAATAATTCTTTATTACTAAACCCAGAATACGGGAATTTAGTCAGAAATACATTAGACTGTACAGGAATATGCATCAGAAAAGATTGACGACTTCGAAACCCTTGAAGATATTAACCTTACTATTTCTAATTCTTTATTCCTTGAAACTTTATTGATGAAAATTCGTGGAAAGACTTTATCTTTTGCATCTTATATAAAGAAATCCAAAACAAAACTTACAGAAGAACTTGAGGACAAAATTAAACAAGTTGAAGATAACATTAGAAGAGACTGAGAAAATGCTCTCTGAACTATCAAAATATAAAAATCAATTGGAAGAAGAAATTAAAGGAATACAAATCAGAAATCGAATCCAATGGTATGAAGAGGGAGAAAAACCATCAAAATATTTCTGTAACTTGGAAAATAGAAACTTTTCAAAAAAAATCAATTAATAAACTAATAACTAAGGACAAAACTGAAATTACAGACAGTAAATCAATACTTAACGAGGTTAAGAATTTCTATGAGAATCTATATGCTTCGCATGATGAAGATAGAGTAGAGGATTGTCTAAAAGATATTAAGACCCCAACTTTACACAGAACACTGAGAGAAAATCTTGAAAAAGAAATCAGTATGGAAGAAATCAGCAAAAATGTTTATAAAATGAAAAATAACAAAAGCCCAGGAATTGACGGTTTTCCAATAGATTTCTTTAAATTTTTTTGGAAAGATCTAAAATTTTGGATTTATAGATTTGTTAAAGATGTATCAAATAAGAATGACATGTCCCTAAGTATGAAGAGAGGTGTAATTACCTGCATACCAAAAGCAAACAAAGACAGAACATTACTAAAGAATTGGAGGCCTATCACATTACTTAATGCAGTTTATAAAATTATCAGCTCATTTATAGCAAATAGATTAAAGACTACATTAGATGAATTAATTCACTCTAACCAAACCGGTTTATTCCGGGCAGAACCATCAGTGAAAACACAAGATTCTTATATGACATCATTTTTTAAACTAAAAAACAAAACATTCCAGGCCTTCTAATTTTGATTGACTTTGAAAAAGCATTTGACTCTGTTTCTAAAAATTTCATTAATGAAGTTTTACAAAAATTTGACTTTGGACCTGAAATGATTAGATGGATAAATATTTTGACATATGACACTACCTCATGTGTTATCCAACATGGCCATATTTCTGAATTTTTCCCTAATGAAAGAGGTTGTAGACAGGGAGATCCCTTGTCTCCATACCTTTTTCTTCTTGTGGCTGAGATTCTGGGTTGTATGATTAGAAATAATGACAAAATCAAAGGTATTACTATTAACGATACTGAATATAAGCTTGATCAATATGCTGATGACACAGAATTATTTCTTGATGGTACTGAAGACAGCTTGTATGCTGCAATTGACACAATTAATAAGTTCTACAAAATGTCTGGTTTGAAAATTAATTTAGATAAATCAAAAGCAATTTGGATTGGAGCAAAAGCTAAATCTATTGACATAATATGTAAAGATCTCAATATCGAGTGGATAATGGATGAATTTGATGTACTTGGTATTAAATTTACGCCTGATCTTGATAACTTATGGGTGATAAACACCCGAAAGAGACTTGAAGAAATTAATAGACTCTTATCATCATGGAAGAAAAGAAATTTAACTCTTATTGGTAAAATTACAGTGATAAAAACTTTAGCAATTTCTAAATTAGTTCATTTCTTTAACTCGAGATCTTTACCTAATCCCCCTGCTGAATTTATTACTGCTCTTGAGAAATTATCTTTTAAATTCATATGGAATGGAAAAAATGATAAAATAAAAAGAAATGTTCTAAAAAAAAATATTATGATGGGGGTTTGAGAATGATTGACACAACTAGATTTATAGATGCTTTGAAATTATTCACCTTAAGATTGTATCTAAAAAAACCCTATGAAGAATAACCCATGTCAGATACCTTTTGATGATATTTTTAATTTTGGAGCAAACTCAGATACTTATTTGAAGATAGAAAATCCTTTTTGGCAAGATGTATTAAAGGCTTGGAAAGTATTCCACAAAATACATTATGTTGACCCTGACATTTTAGGTAATATTTTACGCCAACCTCTTTGGTTTAATCACAATTTTAAAAACACATCACATTTCATAAAAGATTGGGTAAATAAAGGAATTATGACTATTAATGACATATGTGATGAAAAAGGTCTACTATCAATGGAATCTATAAAAGATAAATACAGCATCAAAGGTACATTTCTAGATTATAATTACAGTAGAACAAGGATATAGCGAACACGGATAAGCGAACACTCGGATATAGCGAACAAATTTACAAGTCCCGTCCCTATATAATATCATTAAAATTATATGCGTATAGCGAACACTGGATATAGCGAACTGAATTCTTTGGTACCTTGGAGTTCGTTATATCCGAGTTCTACTGTACTTACCGGGTACTATATATTTTGCCTGACTTATGGAAATATACCCTTACCCACTCTTGTACAGAAATAAATGCCAGAAGCATAAATGTTACTGAAGGCCAGTTGAATTTAATGAAAACATCAAAAGGCTCAAGACTTTTTTATGACATACTTATCTCAACAGTTGAATACCCTAACATTTGTAACAAATGGCAACTTTTTATTTCCTGAAATGATATTTGATGGGAAAAACATATTTACAATATATATGAAGGCATTAAAAGACACTAAATTACTGGATTTTCAATATAGATTTATTCATGGTATCATCTACACTAAAAGAGAATTACTCAGAATGAAAAAAGTTGACAATAGCTTATGTCATGTATACTGGGAATGTGAGGAAACACAAATCTTTTGGAATAATTTACAAGATTGGCTTAATAACTCATTTCCAACTCCAGTGATATTTTCTAAACTCTTAGTCTGGTTTGGTACTCAACACCAAAACAGACTAATTAATCACATCATTATTTCTGCTAAAAGATATATATATCTTAGCAATATCAAAAATACATCACTAAATTTCAATATATATTTAAAAATTTTTAAACAAATATATTTTGTAAATTTTTTTATTGCAACCAGAAAAAAAAAAAATATCAATATTTGAAAATAAATGGTGTCTCCTCACTCCAGTTCTTGTGTGATTCAAATTGCCTGTTGAACTCTTTATTGTTTAATCTGTTTAACATTGCCTATGTATGTTATTCTATATGTAACTATGTATACACTGGGAACTAAAAAAAAAGTATATAAGTTAGATGAATATGCTGATGATACAGAATCATTCCATGATGGCTCGGATGATAGTTTATGTGCTGTTATTGATACCACCAATATATTTTACAATATGTGTGGTTTAATGATACATATTGATAAGACCAAAGTAATTAAGATAGGCTCAAAAGCAGGTTGTAATGATATCCTCTGTAGAGATTTTTAAAAAATTTTTTTTATATGTTTTTATTTCCCAATATACATGATACATTCATTTTCAGCTGTTGGTACTGGAGAAGATATACATATATACACAGACAATTTTGTAGGTTCCATATTGATGTACATTCTGTATTATCATTCTGCTTGACCCTTAATAGGTTTATATACAAGTATGATGAGTTTATATATCAATAGATCATGCATCAGATACATTGGATAGAAGTGTATGGAAAGATGACCAAAAAGTATAGAATTTTGCTGGGTTGGTATTTTAAAAAGCTATATATTTTGTAGCTTTGTAGTAGTTTAATATTTCTCTTTGGGCAAATATAAAATTTGGCTTAGTATTTTTAAGACTTGTTTTTATATCTCTGTAGAGATTTAGATATAAAATGACAAAGAGGTGAATTTGAAGTTCTGGGTATCAAATTCACACCTGATTTATCTTATTTATGGGGTAATCAATACAATAAATGGGCTTGAAGATATAAAAAGATTACTTGCAATTTCAAGAAAAAGACATTTGACCTTATTTGGCAAGATCACTGTTATTAAAACCATTTCTTTCTAAATTGGTTCACATTTTCCTAACTCTTTACCTAACCCACCAGATATATGTATCATTTCCCTTGAGAAGATTTTCTTTAAATTTATTTGGAATGACAAAATGACAAAATTAAATGTAGCATAGTGAAAAAAGACTTTTGAGTAAGGGGGTTTACAAAAGATTTGTTTGTTAATGCCAAAGATGGAAAAATTTATTTGATGATATCGCTTTTGATTGGCAAATGATTTGTAATATTTGCAGAAGGAATAAAAAACTTTGAGATTTCAAATTCAAATTCTTGCATAAAATTCTTATACAAAAAAAGATCTTTTTAAAATGAAACTTGTTGACAATGTTATCTGTAACTTCTGTTATCTTGAGAATGAATTGTTATGTCATGTATATTGGGGATGTGAGGTACACAAAATCTACAATTACTACCAGTAATCCTTACTAGTCAAGGAGTCTGTACACAAAATCTACAATTACTACCAGTAATCCTCACTAGTCAAGGAGTCTGTACAAAATCTACAATTACTACCAGTAATCCTCACTAGTCAAGGAGTCTGTACACAAAATCTACAATTACTACCAGTAATCCTCACTAGTCAAGGAGTCTGTACAAAATCTACAATTACTACCAGTAATCCTCACTAGTCAAGGAGTCTGTACACAAAATCTACAATTACTACCAGTAACCCTCACTAGTCAAGGAGTCTGTACACAAAATCTACAATTACTACCAGTAATCCTCACTAGTCAAGGAGTCTGTACACAAAATCTACAATTACTACCAGTAATCCTCACTAGTCAAGGAGTCTGTACACAAAATCTACAATTACTACCAGTAATCCTCACTAGTCAAGGAGTCTGTACACAAAATCTACAATTACTACCAGTAACCCTCACTAGTCAAGGAGTCTGTACACAAAATCTACAATTACTACCAGTAACCCTCACTAGTCAAGGAGTCTGTACACAAAATCTACAATTACTACCAGTAACCCTCACTAGTCAAGGAGTCTGTACACAAAATCTACAATTACTACCAGTAATCCTCACTAGTCAAGGAGTCTGTACACAAAATCTACAATTACTACCAGTAATCCTCACTAGTCAAGGAGTCTGTACACAAAATCTACAATTACTACCAGTAACCCTCACTAGTCAAGGAGTCTGTACACAAAATCTACAATTACTACCAGTAATCCTCACTAGTCAAGGAGTCTGTACACAAAATCTACAATTACTACCAGTCTGTACACAAAATCTACAATTACTACCAGTAACCCTCACTAGTCAAGGAGTCTGTACACAAAATCTACAATTACTACCAGTAATCCTCACTAGTCAAGGAGTCTGTACACAAAATCTACAATTACTACCAGTAATCCTCACTAGTCAAGGAGTCTGTACACAAAATCTACAATTACTACCAGTAATCCTCACTAGTCAAGGAGTCTGTACACAAAATCTACAATTACTACCAGTAATCCTCACTAGTCAAGGAGTCTGTACACAAAATCTACAATTACTACCAGTAATCCTCACTAGTCAAGGAGTCTGTACAAAATCTACAATTACTACCAGTAATCCTCACTAGTCAAGGAGTCTGTACACAAAATCTACAATTACTACCAGTAACCCTCACTAGTCAAGGAGTCTGTACACAAAATCTACAATTACTACCAGTAATCCTCACTAGTCAAGGAGTCTGTACACAAAATCTACAATTACTACCAGTAATCCTCACTAGTCAAGGAGTCTGTACACAAAATCTACAATTACTACCAGTAATCCTCACTAGTCAAGGAGTCTGCAGAGCTACAGATAACTTTTTAGCTCATCTGGCCTGTAAGGCCCGATGGGCTTATGGCATGGCATGGTGTCCGGCGTCCGTCCGTCCGTCCATCCGTCCATCCGTCCATCCGTCCGTCCATCCATCCGTAAACTTTGTGGAATTTCGACTTCTTCTCCAGAACCATAAGGCCTAGAAATCTAAAACTTTGTGTACAGACTCCTTGACTAGTGAGGATTAAAAATTGTAGCTTTGGTGGCCCTGTGACCCCTAATAAGGGCCACAGGGGCCACGCCCTTAAAACCTATTTTCATCTTCTCCAGAACTATGAGGCCTAGAAACCTAAAACTTTGTGTACAGACTCCTTGACTAGTGAGGATTAAAAATTGTAGCTTTGGTGGCCCTGTGACCCCTAATAAGGGCCACAGGGGCCATGCCCTAAAAACCTATTTTCATCTTCTTCTCCAGAACCATGAGGCCTAGAAATCTAAAACTTTGTGTACAGACTCCTTGACTAGTGAGGATTATAAATTGTAGCTTTGGTGGCCCTGTGACCCCTAATAAGGGCCACAGGGGCCACGCCCTAAAAACCTCTTTTCATCTTCTTCTCCAGAACCATGAGGCCTAGAAAGCTGAAACTTTGTGTACAGACCCCTTGACTAGTGAGGATTATAAATTGTAGCTTTGGTGGCCCTGTGACCCTTAATAAGGGCCACAGGGGTCACGTCCTAAAAACCTTTTTCATCTTCTTCTCCAGAACCATGAGGCCTAGAAAGCTGAAACTTTGTGTACAGACTCCTTGACTAGTGAGGATTATAAACTGTAGCTTTGGTGGCCCTGTGACCCCTAATAAGGACTACAGGGGCCACGCCCTAAAAACCTATTTTCATCTTCTTCTCCAGAACCATGAGGCCTAGAAATCTAAAACTTTGTGTACAGACTCCTTGACTAGTGAGGATTATAAATTGTAGCTTTGGTGGCCCTGTGACCCCTAGTAAGGGCCACAGGGGCCACGCCCTAAAAACCTATTTTGATCTTCTTCCCTAGAACCATGAGGCCTAGAAAGCTGAAACTTTGTGTACAGACTCCTTGACTAGTGAGGATTATAAATTGTAGCTTTGGTGGTCCTGTGACCCCTAATAAGCGTCACAGGGGCCACGCCCTAAAAAACTATTTTCATCTTCTTCTCTAGAACCATGAGGCCTAGAAAGCTGAAACTTTGTGAACAGACTCCTTGACTGATGAGGATTATGAATTGTAGCATTGGTGGTCCTGTGACCCCTAATATATATAAAGCATAATTGATAATGAAGCCTGATGAGCTACAGAGCCAATGGCTCTATTTTTGCCTTATTGGGTAATGTACTCCTTTGTAATAATTTAATTGGGTATTTAAATTTTCATTTGAGTAACCAAAATATTTGTACTCCTCAAAATCAGCTCAATTGGGTACTTTCTGGATTTTGCGTTTCTTTATGATAATATATTTGAAATGAATTAATTACATTATAGAAGACGACTTAGTCAATCTTTATCAGAATATGCTGAGTTTATGACATCCATAATATATATATACTGAATAAAAAAGGTTAGGGACAGGGTTTTACGGGACTCAATTTTCCTGAGTATTTGACGCAGAAAATGTCAGGAGGACCCCCAAAAACATAATCATGTGGGTCCTCTGCGACTCAGTATTATTGTGATACAAATATCCAATATTTGAACAAAAACACATTTCAGTAAGATTTTATGTTAAGATGGTATTAAAATATCAACCAATAACCATCCCGCCATAGGCAAAACTTAATTAACCTTTGAATCAAGTATGAAATATCCATAATTTTTTTTAAACACTCCTGAAATAGGAAAAGGACTCCCAAAAATATATATACACTGAGTCTCTGGGACTCTCACTTTTGTATGCTTATATAAAACCCTGTAGGGATAATATATATATTTTTTTGTCATTTATCACTTATATCATTATTCATACGTGAAGGTGAAACTATAAGCAAATACTTCTGTAACCTTGAAAATAGAAACTATATCAGCAAAAACATTAAAGAATTAGAAACAAAGGAAGGAACTATATTGAATGATACTACGGATATTATAAATGAAGCAACCAATTTTTACCAAAATCTGTATGCTTCCAGAGATGACTTTATCTATGATATTAACCTTGATGAATTATTCACAGAATATGATGTCCCTAAACTTGAAAAATCTGAATCTGATCTTATTGAAGGACTTATTACTAAGGCTGAGCTATTAACAGCTCTTAAAAGATCTAAGAACAATAAAAGTCCAGGTTCAGATGGATTTTCATATGAATTCTTTAAAATGTTCTGGCTTGATCTTGGAGATTTTATACTTAGATCAATAAACTATAGTTATATGACTGGCAATCTATCAATTACACAGAAGCAAGGAATCATCACTTGTATCCCTAAAAAAGATAAACCTAGACAATTCATAACAAATTGGCGCCCTATTACCCTTTTAAATTCCATATATAAACTTTTATCTTCTGTAATTTCAGATAGGTTTAAAAAAGTTCTACCACAAATTATTAGTGAAGACCAAAGCGGGTTCATGTCTGGAAGATACATTGGAGACAATATCCGCTTGATATATGACTTGCTTTTATACACAGAATCTAGACAAATACCTGGTATGATTTTGAAAAAGCTTTTGACTCTGTCTCCTGGTCTTTCATATTCAAAACCCTCAAATTGTTTGGATTTGGTGAAAGTATCTCCAAATGGGTCGCTTTACTGTATAAAGATATAAAGTCAAGTTTAATAATTAATGGGAACATGTCCCCTTGGATACCAGTTGGTCGTGGCTGTAGGCAAGGCGACCCATTATCACCCTATATTTTTCTTCTATGTGCTGAAGTTCTTGCAGCTCTTGTGAAAAAAATAAAGATATTAAAGGTTTAACCATTGACAATATAGACTATTTAATTGCACAATATGCGGATGACATAGAATTCCTTTTGGATGGCTCTAAGAGATCATTTGAGGCTACTATAGCCACTCTTGATACTTTTGCAAAGATTTCTGGATTAAAAATAAATTTTGATAAATCACAGGTTATCTGGATAGGCTCCAAAAAGAACAATAATATTAAATTTAAACCAGATTTAAACTTAGAATGGAACCCTGAAACTTTCAAAATTCTTGGCATAATTTTTTCTACTAACTGTTAACTAAAGCTTAATTTTGAAAGCAAAATTTATGAAATTGAACAAATAATTAAGAGATGGATGAACAGAATTATTATGCCCTTAGGTAAAATTGCAATAATTAAATCAATGCTCATTTCAAAACTAAACTTCCTTCTCCTTACCCTCCCTAATCCCTCTGATGAATTCCTAAAAAAGATCAACTCTATCCTCTTCAAGTTCTTATGGGATAACAAACCTGATAAAATAAAGAGAATTGTTGCCTGTAAACCCATCTCCCAAGGGGGACTTGGAATGATAGATATTTTTGCATATGTTGATGCTATGAAAATAATTTGGATAAAGAAGCTGGTAAATGTTGATTTCTAATTCTTATGAAATACTCACCTTTGGCAGTGATTTCCCACTAAAGCTTGCTAAAAGACAACAAAACTTCTTTTGGAGAGATTGTCTTGTAGCTTTTTCAAATTACAGTAGCAAAATAAAACCAAAAACCTACGAAGAGTTCCTCAGAGAACCCCTAATGTACAATAAACATATCTCTATAAATAGAAAATCCTTCTTTAACAAAACATTTTATGAAAATAATTTACATAACATATTTAGTTTGCTTAACACTGATGGCAACTTTCTGACATTACAACAATTTTGCATTAAGTATTTTAATATAAACTTCTTGGAATTTTATGGAATTATAAGATCAGTAAATAAATACCTGACATATTTGGGTATTAAAAAGGATTCTAACTTGGAAATAAAAAATGACACAAATATTTCTATAAGTAATCTCTTTGCTTGCAAAAAAGGTTCTAAGAAATACTATCATGTCATAACTCAAACCGAGGATAATCTTAAAGCCATTGAAAATGGAAAGAAGAACTCTTAATCACTGTAAACTGGCCAAGCCTTTTTGTTAAAGCACATAAAACTACCCCAGACCCTAAACTAAGATGGTTTCAGCTCAGATTGCTCCATAGAATTCTACCTGTTAATACATTCTTAATTAAGATGCACATTGTTGACAACAACTTACCGTATTCGACGTAATAAGCGCCCTGCTCAAATAAGCGACCCCAAAGGGATTTGTAATAATAGGTCTAATAACCGCCCATGTACCAGCCGTACTAAAATGATAAATTCAACGTATTCACTTTGTTTCAAGAGAAATTGAAGGATACAATAGTGGCAATATGTGTTATTTTCTACTCAATAATGTGTAAGTATGTTTTGAACGTCTGTATCAGTTATCAAAGACAATCTAAACACAGTTCCATTTGAGTCGTCTTTATTTTCGGGAGTCATTCACACTATTTTAATATGCGCCCACCCAAGTCAATTTTTTAAGCGCCCTGGGCGCTTATTATGTCGAATACGGTATGTACTTTTTGCAAGGCTGAACCAGAAACCATAAAACACCTTTTTTGGGACTGTAGGGTAAGCCAAACTTTTTGGAACAAATTTTCAGAATGGATTGAATCAAAGTGCCAACATGCTTGTAACATAAATCTTACTGTAAACTTAATCCTTTTTGGATATTCTCCAAATTTTGAAAGTGATACTATCCTGGATTTGATACTTTTACTAGCTAAATTCCACATATATAGATGTAAAACGCAAAATAGTCTACCTTACATTAAACATTTTCAAAATTATGTGAAATTCTACTATCAGATAGAAAAAACTAGACACTTTTGCAAATCAAAACACACCGAATTCTTTCAGAAATGGGCTCTTTATGAAAATCTTCTCTAATTTCATTCAACTTTAATTGTCTACACAGCTTCTACTTCTAGCCTGTATGTAGTGTGCGTGTGAAAGTGTGTGAATGATGTTTTTTTTTGTTTTTTTCCCCTTTTCTTTTCCTTTCTTGTTTGTAAATCCTGGTATTGTATTACCGGTACTGTATTACTGTTTCCATAGATACCATTCATGCTGTACAATTTTCCAGGAATAAAAAAAAAAAAATAAAAAAAAAAAAATTATTCATACTTTCAATATATACAAGAACAACTTTTTTCCACACAATTGTTATTTTATAACCAGTTTTTAAAATATGGCCAGTCCTACACTGAGTCCTTAAACTGGCAACTTTTTGGTCAGAACTGGTAACGTTTCAAACATTTTCTTTACTTTCCCCAGAACAGACAGGCTAGGTTTCCAATCTCTTTTATACACTGTTATAACTGTGAAAAATTATCAACTTTTATATATATATAGGCCTATACAAATATTTATTATTTCATAAAAATATGAATATCCAAAATTGTTTGTGTCCAGTATACACGATTTTCACTTTATAAAAAAAGATACGATAAAGACAAAATTACAAAAAGAAATAAAGCCATTATCTAACTTTTACAATTTAATGCAGATAATACTGAAAGCTAAAAGATCGTCAGGGAGGATCAAAAGGTTAAAAAGATAGTCTACAGCTATTTTAGGACCGAAGAAGACGGTGAAACTAAAATTCAAGGACTAAATAATGATGCAGTTATCTGTAGTTAGAAATAGTCGGACGATATTTACACAACTTGGCCTTAGTCACATGGTAATAAACTCCTAACTGTGTCGTTAATCAAGTCATGTTTGTTGTAAAGGCATCACTCTTGCGTAACTGACACTGCCTGAGAGTATATGAGAGTTCTAAAAATAGATCTGAGAGGCCGATATCAGCTCTGAAAATTTTTGGCAATAAATAACAAGTACGCAAGTTTGAGGTTCTAATTGCTTTGTGTACGCATGGTGAATGAAGTTAATTGAGTATTTAAAAAATGTTAGCGTACTTGTACGCAATAAACTTCAATTGAATTGGGTTTTCACAAAATTGTTTGCGTAATTTACGCAAGTAAGCATCTTATCTGGAGCTCTGAGTCTGTACACAAAGTTACAGCTTTCTAGGCATATGCTTCTGGAGAAGATTTTCAGGGCTACCTATAATTCATAATCCTCACTAGTCAAGGAGTCTGTACACATTTTTCAGCTTTCTAGGCCTTATGGTTCTAGAGTAGAAGATGAAAGTAGGTTTTAAGGGCGTGGCCTCCGTGGCCCTCATTAGCCGGTCTCCACTATGTATCCTTGACAAGAGTTGTAGAGAAACCTCCAACCAAGGCAACCCAGAAGAGACCCCGATTAACAAACAGGAGCTCCTACCAGGTTACCCCAATCATGGGTCCGCAAATCATTTCTCCCAATCATGTGTCCGCAAATCATTTCTCCCAATCATGGGTCGGTGAATCATTTCTCCCAATCATGGGTCTGCAAATCAGTTCTACCAATCATGGGTCCGCAAATCACTTCTCCCAATCATGGGTCCGCAAATCACTTCTCCCAATCATGGGTCTGCAAATCATTTCTCCCAATCATGGGTCCGCACATCATTTCTCCCAATCATGGGTCAGCACATCATTTCTCCCAATCATGGGTCTGCAAATCACTTCTACCAATCATGGGTCCGCAAATCATTTCTCCCAATCATGGGTCAGCACATCATTTCTCCCAATCATGGGTCTGCAAATCACTTCTACCAATCATGGGTCCGCAAATCACTTCTCCCAATCATGGGTCCGCAAATCATTTCTCCCGATCATGGGTCTGCAAATCATTTCTCCCGATCATGGGTCCGCAAATCACTTCTCCCAATCATGGGTCCGCAAATCATTTCTCCCAATCATGGGTCAGCACATCATTTCTCCCAATCATGGGTCTGCAAATCACTTCTCCCAATCATGGGTCCGCAAATCACTTCTCCCAATCATGGGTCTGCAAATCACTACTCTCAATCATGGGTCTGCAAATCACTTCTCCCAATCATGGGTCCGCAAATCACTTCTCCCAATCATGGGTCCGCAAATCATTTCTCCCAATCATGGGTCCGCACATCATTTCTCCCAATCCTTGCCTAGAATCGTAATAGGATAATGATTTTCTCAACCCTGATCTGAAATTAGAACATATTCATCATTAGAAGCAGATAGACAGTCACAGAACAGAAAAAAAATATATTTCTCATTATTGACATAAGTGACATAGAGAACATTTGAATAAATTGTACAATAAATAGAGGATATCTGTCTTTTCTTGATTAATACCATGTTTATCTCATCGAGTGAGGTAGAAAGTTTATATTTTCACGAGTGGCGCAGCCACGAGTGAAAATATTTAACTTGTCTACCTCACGAGATGAGATAAACATGGTATTTGTCAAGAATTGACAGATATTCTATTTATTATATGATTAAATCCTTCTAATTACGTCAAAAAAGGCAAATTTCATGTTGAGCGGCCGCTTGGAAGAGCCCGTCACCGCGGTAACAGTGTGACGTCATATGAGAATTCATGACGTCAGACCATTGTTAGATGACGTCAAAGTCTTGAACTTGACGTCACTCGAGTGGTGATAAAGTTTATCACCACTCAGTAGAGTGACGATAAAGGTTATCGCCACTGTAGCCAGATAGAGGGTTTATTTCACTGATAGAACAGAGTATCTCACCCTCAATCATATAATAAATAACATGTTTCAAAGAACATATATACATGAATGCATATATATATATATGATACAAACAAGGCTATTTAGGAGTTTGTTGGAATCAAAAGTAACACATTCCAATACATGTTTAAAGAATATTGTTGATTTTAGTATTAAAAAGAGGTTTATAGGTGGTTTTCATGAGCAGTGTTGTTTCTAGGTAGTCAGGCGGGTCACTTTGGAAATTGTTTAGTAGATTGACCCCTTTGCAGTGGGAAATTCAAAAGTAGCTTATCCGAAGGGATTGACTGTAGGTACAACACTGCATGAGGGAGACAATTTTTAACTGAAGGAGACATATTAACACTAGAAGATGTCCAGTATTATTGAGTGACGCTGCTGTGCGATTACTGTGAAGAAAATCGAACATTCATATCAACAGATTGCCTGACAGTGGTGAAAACAAATGACAATACTAGATTAGCGTTTGCGGGATACCGCAAAAGCAGAGCAGCCCCGGAACTTTGGGTTTCGCCTTACCCTGTTCCGCCTTTTACAGGCCTCACCAAATTGGGAATTTTCTCGTGACCTTGACCTTTGACACTCAAGGTCACACAATCAATGAACACATTTCATTGAGTATAACATTATTGTAATGAAATAAAGTGTTAAAAATAAAATTAATCCATTTTCTCCATATATGTTGACCTTGCTGTGACCTTGACCTTCGACAGTTAGTACCCAAAACTTTTTGAAAATGTTGTACTTCTCAAGAGATAATATATACAAAATCTTAACTTCATAGCACAAAAACTTTTCAATATTATACAACAGCTATTGTACAACTCAACAAGTGAATGTTTGGATTCAGAAGGAAATTACCTATGTGAAAAGACAAAGACTTCATGTCTAAGCAGGTGAGATGCCAATTTAGTCTGTCAGCTAGATCCTACTTGAAAATAAGATAAAGGATGAACATTAAAGCTTATGCAAGTCTATATGAAGACTTGAGAGCTCAATTTTAGGTTGAAAATAAAGAACACTCAGTCTCCTTTTCTTTTCTTTTTAATTTTAGATTGATGCCAATGTCAGATTAATGCCAATTCAACTATCTTATTTTCAGATTTGGGATAGCAATATTTTGTATCCATCCTGCAGGTTCCTAATATCTTCCATAGCTTTATTCCCATTGCCAAACCATATTTTAACTCTATTTCGAGTTGATCGATTTGGGTGAACCCGGGCTATGAAATGACCATGCATAAGATTTGCCGAATTTGAGTTCGGCTTACGATAAACCTTAAATCTACTAGTAGCTGTATGAAAAGAAAACCTGGGTGTTTTGGCATTCATTGATATCTGATATCGGTCAATGCATCCCTTCAGCCTTCCACACAGACCTTTCTTGGCTAAAAATAGACATTTACTGCCATATAAAATTATACTACTACAAAGACAACTTTAATTAGCAGCCCCGTCTAAGGACGGGGCTGCTATCAGTTTTTGTGAAGTTTCCATCGCCGCGACCGCCGCCGCCGCACTCGTACTACTAGCTATAACTTTTTCCCCCTAAGCTTTCCAGAACTCTTATTCATACCTTACTACTCATACCTCGGGGGAACGATTTTGACACGTTCACTTTCAAGGTCAAAGGTCAAGGTCACGAGCTATGTATTCACTCTAAGAATTCCTTGTAAACGCGATAACTTGAAATTTTTTTGTGCTATGAAGCTCTAACTTGGTATATATCATCCTTGGAAAGGTAAAAAAATTTGAAAAGGTTTCGGCTACAATCTGTCAAAGGTCAAGGTCACAGCAAGGTCATGACTTAAGCATGGTTTAGCGAAAATGCTTTATTTTAACTATGAACACTTTTAATCAATACAGGATTGTTATACTCAATAAAAAGTGTTCAATGATTGTGTGACCTTGAAGGTCAAAGGTCAAGGTCACGAGATATGAGTTATTGCAATTCCTTGTAAACACAATAGCATTTTTTATGAAGAAACAAGCAGTTGACAAATGCTATATCCCCTGCAAATTGCACAACATGTATAGGTTTTCTGTATCATTTTTAAAATATTTTTTTAAATGTTTTTATTCCCAAGAAGACATATATTATATGTACACATCATGTCATGGCTAAATAGAAAATCACACAAGAAATTCACAAGCATGAATATGAGACAATTTGCATGTAAGACAAAATGTACAGTATTCAACTGTATGGCCCTGATTTCTGCAGACAAGGTTGTAAAGGATTGATTTTAGGAGATCAATCAAAATCACTATATAAAGCTATGATAATAGGGTGTGGAGGGATGACCAGAATGCAAAAAACTTGGTTTGTTCATTGTTTGAGTAAGCAATGTATCTACATGATTTGTAGTATCTTCTTATTAAAATGGGTACAGTCCGTTCGTTACACTTTGTGGGAAATTGTGTCCGGCTCATAACTTTCTAACTAATCAACCATTTCAACCTAATTCGTCATGGACATGAAGAAACATGTAATAATGTGTCATGAGAAACAATTTTCTGAAAATCTACATAAAATATTAGGATTTTGGAGAAAAAGTGGTAAATTTTGTAAGAAATCTGTTACAAGTCCTGTCCGCTCATAACTTCTAAACTAATCATCACATATTGATCAAATTTGATATGGAGATACATAATCATCTGAAGGTGTGTCATGAAGAACAATTTTGAAAATATTTTTATAAAATTTTGCCTTTTTTGGCAAAAAATTATGACTGTCTATCTCACAACTAAACTAATCATCACATTTTAATCAAATTTGTTATGGAGATACAAAATCATATGTTGGTGTGTCATGAAGAACAATTTTGAACATATTTTTATAAAAGTTTGCCTTTTTTTGGCATAAAATGAGGACTCTGATGGAAAACTGTTACAAGTCCTGTCCGGCTCATAACTTCTAAACTAATCATCACATATTGATCAAATTTGATATGAAGGTACATAATCATCTGAAGGTGTGTCATGAAGAACAATTTTGAAAATATTTTTATAAAATTTTGCCTTTTTTGGCAAAAAATGAGGACTCTGTTGGAAAACTGTTACAAGTCCTGTCCGGCTCATAACTTCTAAACTAATGATCACATATTGATCAAATTTGATATGGAGTATATAATCATCTGAAGGTGTGTCATGAAGAACAATTTTGAAAATATTTTTATAAAATTTTGCCTGTTTTGGCAAAAAATGATGACTCTGTCTATCTCACAACTAAACTAATCATCACATTTTAATCAAATTTGTTATGGAGATACAAAATCATATGTTGGTGTGTCATGAAGAACAGTTTTGAAAATATGTTTGTTTAAATATGATCAAATTGATCTTGGAGATCCAAAGACATAATACTTAAATTCATTCATTTGATTTTAATTTTGTCAGTTAACTCGAATTATGCCCAACAGTCAACATAAAGTTGGTATGATTTAGTTGTTTTATTAGAATAGTTTCTTTCATATCGTGGAAAAATTTTGGTATTTTGTGCCACAAAAATTAATCAGCAATATGATAAGGAAAACCTATACATATTGTGCTAAAAGGTAGAATAACAGTGACATTACTGACATTGTTTTCATTTGACATTCAGTTCATAGCAACTCGACAATTTAAAAATAACATTTTTGCAGCACTGTTCTTTGCGACATGACAACATTTTAAAATGGCCCGGTGACTCGTCATCATCTGATATCAAAATAATGTTCAAAAGATATAATATTTGTCGTTTCCTCGTTTAACATGGACAATTTACAGTTTGTACAAGGCACACAAACTATCAGTAAAATAAGTTTACAACAATTGTTACGTGGAATGACATTGGTGGTATCGCCGAAGTTAACCAGAATTAACCGTCCAAAACTTGAGCGAACTGTAGCTGTATTTTCTGATGCATTAACTTAAATCTACAGATAGCTCTTCATCTTATTCATACCCATTAACGATATCATTTTTTATTTAATAGCTTTCCTTAAAATAATCGACGGGTGCCTTATTGAAGTAAGTCAGAATCCTACTTGATTGAATTGTGGCCGGGTTATAGATTATACAAACATAAACGAATGCGAAGTTATGAAAATCTCTGTATATTACACTTTCCGCACATTTGACATGTCTATGTGACTTTTATCGAACCCATTTTTAAGATTTTCACGAAAAAATCAATTGAACTGTGAAAATCAATAAAATTAAATTATTTAAATTTTCCTTTCAAAAGTTTTGTTTTTGATTGGTAGTTTTTTAATTTTTATTTTATATTAGTTTTCAACAAAAAACCCACACATTAATGCATACAAATTGCGGATTTGTAATATCAATACCAAAGGTTTGTCCCTCTATTTGACGATAAACAATTCCAATGGCTGTTGGTTATTTTAAACGTGTAACTGAATCACCAATTATATCATTATGCATGTAATCATTAATAACATTTCAGGTGTCTGATGATGTGTTTGTTCCCAACATCAATTTTATCATTTGCAAACTTTCAAGAAAATTTACTTGTAAATGAATCAGAAAGTTCCAAGCCATGCTACTAACTCCCTCCACACTCCATATACAATGTCACATTCAACAGTAGTTGTTGGATAGCCACTTTAACGGCCCCGAAACTCAGAAAGTGGCTAGATGTTGGACAGATTCAGGTGTCTGTTTACAGAATGTACATAGTGGTGAATCAATTAAACGAATTTTATGTAGAAATTTATTAGTTGTTGGAATATTCTGAGTGACTTTGTACTGGAAATATTTCAAATTCACACTTTGTGTACATCTATTGGGCATTAAGTTAATATTTTCCCATTCCGTCTGTGGAAGTTCTCGTCCCAATCTTTCTTCCCATTTCAGCTGACCTGATGTTTTAGTAAAGATAAATTTACACAGTTTTTGATAATAATGTTTACTTTTCTTCCCTCTGCTCAGCATACCTATGTTAAAAGGCAGAATTGGATGTAGTTGTCTGTTTTCCATCATTCCCACAGTAATACTTTTCCTACTGAAGTATTCAGCTACTGCATTCTTTATGCTGAGATATTCAAGGAAATTAATATCAATATTGAAGTTGTCTTTCAGATGTTCTAGGGAGTGAATACTTCCATCTTCCTTTATAATATGGCAGAGAAATATAATCCCCTTTTCATCCCATTTCTTGAAATAAACTGGTTTTCTATCTATTAATATATTATAATTGCACCATATTGATTGGCGAAGAATATCATTTCCTTCTGGAATGTCTTTTTAGTGAATATTTAAGTATTCTGACCATATCTTCAATGTTTCCTTTCAGAATTTATTTGTTATTTTTGGTAAAATCCTTTTGGAGATATAATCACCATCAGCTATCCATATCCTGGGCATATTTGGAATGATCTCCATAACATTATTCTTCCAAAGTGTATCGTCAAAGCATAATCTTCGAATCCATATTACTTTTTGTGCTTTAATAGTGTTTTTTATATTTGGGACATTTATCCCTCCAAATTTTGTAGTTGATATCATTATTACTCATTTAACCTTCTCTGTTTTACCGTGTCAAATATAGTTAAAACATTTCTTTGTAATAAGTCAATTGTTTCATCTGGTGGACTTGAGATAGAGGAAAAAAGATGGTTTAGTTTTGGCAAAAAGTAATGATTTCAAAACTACATTTCTTCCCATAGGTGTAAGAGATCTTAGGGACCACATTTTCATACTCTTATCGATATTCTCTAGTTTCTCTGTGTAATTTAACTCTACCATTGCATCTTAATCAACATCAAAAGTAATGCCCAAAAGTTTGAAGCTTGTTTGTGACAAATCAAGATTGTACTCTTTACATAGTTTATGTCTTGATCTCTTTTTTGATCCGATCCAAATCAACCTAGTTTTGTCTGTATTGACCTTTAAGCCCGAGAATCTAGCAAAGAAATCTAAAGTATTTAGTACTCCATACAAACTTTTTTCTGTTCCATCAAGTAGTACTGCTGTGTCATCTGCAAATTGTGCTAGGAGGCTTTCAATGTTTCCAATTTTAATGCCTTTAATGTTCTGGTTGATTTTTATCAAAAGGGCTACTATTTCAGCACACAGGATAAAGATTAGTCTGTCAGCCAGACCCTAAAATTAAATAAAAGCCTAAGCAAGTCTATAATAAGGCTTGAGAGCTCTGAAAATGAAGAAATCTCAGTCTCCTTTTCATTATATTTATTAATTTTTTCAAATTTCAGTTTTATTGAAAAAAAATCATTTCAGAGTCTAATTGTTAGACTAGATAAAGATATAAGGCGAGACAGGTGTCTGAGACAGGGAGACACCTGTCGGTAACCTCTAGAAATTTTGAAGAAGGAACTCCCAAATCCATTCACCAAAAACCAGTGTTTAAGATATCGCCCGTCTGCCAGTCCTTGACTGGCTACTCTTTGCAAGGACTGGTTACTTTTGGGTCAGGACTTTTAACTTTTCAATGTTTTCCTTTATTTTCCCCTTAGGAATTCACCAATTAATTTTCAGGACAGGCTAAGTTTCCAATCTAGTTTATACACTGCCAAAACATTAGATTCTATATCATTGAATGAAGTTAACACCCATTTTTAATGCTATGCCCGAAGTTGAAAATTTTTAGGATTTTTATGATCAATTTGCTGACAACTGAGTCGAAAGCTTTTTCAAAATCTATAAGGATTAATAAACCCGGAATCTGGTAGTCATCCATATATGGTCCATGACATCATAAATTAATCTAGTAACCTCTCCAATATATCTATTTGCAATAACAGCTGATGCTATTTGGGGTCATGGGGTCACGTAATCTACAATTTAGAATCCCCATCGGCCAAGAAGTCTACACACAACTTTTCAGCTCTCTAGTCCTTTTAGAACTGGAGAAGAAGATGAAAATAGGTTTTTAAGGTTGTGACCTCTGTTACCC
The DNA here is from genome assembly GCA_916613615.1 of Steromphala cineraria. Classification (NCBI taxonomy): domain Eukaryota; kingdom Metazoa; phylum Mollusca; class Gastropoda; order Trochida; family Trochidae; genus Steromphala; species Steromphala cineraria. The sequence goes on from OU744737.1 coordinate 51,046, forward strand.
TATTTGGGGTCACAGGGTCACCAAAGTTACAAATTAGAATCCCCATTGTCCAAGGATTAATTCACTAATTCACTACCAAAGATTTCTTGATTTAAAATATGATGTAAAGTGTAACCGTTGGATTTGTTTTTCTTACTCAAAATGAATTCAAGGTGTTCACACAAAATGGTCGCCAATGGATTTTGTGTGAATCTTCATACTTTGTCCTCTGACTCTAGCTGATTGACTTGTGTCAAATAATACATTTAGCTTTAACTATATAGTTATATTTCTGTTGTACAACAGTGGTTCCCTAAGGAAATCTTCATAATTGTGGGGTCTGTTATTACTGGTATAGCTTTATTTAACAAATGCTTTTAGGGTATATTTCCAAAATTTATTTGGTAAACATCTTGAAAGTGGAAATTCACTACCAAAGATTTCTTGATTCAAAATATGTGGAGAGGATTTGATCAACAGATATATCCACTTTCTTTCATAATCATGTTAGGTAATTTTCTAATCCATGTCACTTTCAAGGCATCAACATACCGTATCCGACAAAATGCCCCCAACAGAAAACATTAGGCACCCGCTCTCCAGGCTTACCTTACATGAGAAACCTATGAAATATTACATAATAAAAATAGAGCCATTGGCTCTGTAGCTCATCAGGCTTCATTATCAATTATACTGTAGAGTGTGGCCAATGTGATTCCCTCATTGTACGGGCCACAGGGTCACCATTCATAAAGTTAAGTATATAGGCGACAAGTTTCAGTTTTCTAGGCCTTAAACTTCAGGAGGAGAAGATGAAAATAGATTTTAAGGATGTTCCTGTTGCCTTTATTAGGGGCAACAGGGTTGCCAAATCTACAATTCAAATTCCTCACTTGTCAAGGAGTCTGTTCACAAAATTTCAGCTTTCTAGGCCTAATGCTTCTGGAGAAGAAGATGAAAATAGGTTTTTAGGGAGGCCCCCTGTGGCCCTTATTAGGGGTCCCAGGGCTACCAAAGCTACAATTTATAATACTCACTCGCCAAGGAGTCTGTACACAAAGTTTCAACTTTCTAGGCCTTATGATTATGGAGAAGAAGTCGAAATTCCACACGGACGGACGGATGGACGGCTGGACGCCGGACAACATGCCAAGCCATAAGCCCATCGGGCCTAACAGGCCAGATGAGCTAAAAATAGAGCCATCGGCTCTGTAGTTCATCAGGCATCATATCAAGTTTGCTTTATACAGGCCAGATGAGCTAAAAATGAAACTGATGTTACCTATTGCAAGAAAACCTATAAAAAAATAGAGCCATTGGCTCTGTAGCTCATCAGGCTTCATCATCAATTATGCTTTAGAGTGTGGCCAATGTGATTCCCCCATTGTAGAGGCCACAGGGTCACCATAAAATTAAGTATATAGGCGACAAGTTTCAGCATTCTAGGCCTTACACTTCAGGAGGAGAAGATGAAAATAGATTTGAAGGACGCTCCTGTTGCCTTTATTAGGGGTCACAGGGCCACCAAAGCAACAAATTATAATCCTCACTAGTCAAAGAGTCTGTACACAAAGTTTCAGCTTTCTAGGCCTCATGGTTCTGGAGAAAAAGATGAAAATAGGTTTTTAGGGCGTGGCACATGTGGCCCTTATTAGGGGTCACAGGGCCACCAAAGCTACAATTTATAATCCTCACTAGTCAAGGAGTCTGTACATAAAGTTTCAGCCTTCTTGGCCTCATGGTTCTGGAGAAGAAGATGAAAATAGGTTTTTAGGGCGTGGCCCCTGTGGCCCTTATTAGGGGTCACAGGGCCACCAAAGCTACAATTTATAATCCTCACTAGCCAAGGAGTCTGTACACAAAGTTTCAGCTTTCTAGGCCTCATGGTTCTCGAGAAGAAGGTGAAAATAGGTTTTTAGGGCGTGGCCCCTGTGGCCCTAATTAGGGGTCACAGGGCCACCAAAGCTACAATTTATAATCCTCACTAGTCAAGGAGTCGGTACACAAAGTTTCAGCTTTCTAGGCCTCATGGTTCTGGAGAAGAAGATGAAAATAGGTTTTTAGGGTGTGGCCCCTGTGGCCCTTATTAGGGGTCACAGGGCCACCAAAGCTACAATTTATAATCCTCACTAGTCAAGGAGTCTGTACACAAAGTTTCAGCTTTCTAGGCCTCATGGTTCTGGAGAAGAAGATGAAAATAGGTTTATAGGGTGTGGCCCCTGTGGCCCTTATTAGGGGTCACAGGGCCACCAAAGCTACAATTTATAATCCTCACTAGTCAAGGAGTCTGTACACAAAGTTTCAGCTTTCTAGGCCTCATGGTTCTCGAGAAGAAGATGAAAATAGGTTTTTAGGGCATGCCCCTGTGGCCCTTATTAGGGGTCACAGGGCCACCAAAGCTACAATTTATAATCCTCACTAGTCAAGGAGTCGGTACACAAAGTTTCAACTTTCTAGGCCTCATGGTTCTGGAGAAGAAGATGAAAATAGGTTTTTAGGGTGTGGCCCCTGTGGCCCTTATTAGGGGTCACAGGGCCACCAAAGCTACAATTTATAATCCTCACTAGCCAAGGAGTCTGTGCACAAAGTTTCAGCTTTCTAGGCCTCATGGTTCTCGAGAAGAAGGTGAAAATAGGTTTTTAGGGCGTGGCCCCTGTGGCCCTAATTAGGGGTCACAGGGCCACCAAAGCTACAATTTATAATCCTCACTAGTCAAGGAGTCGGTACACAAAGTTTCAGCTTTCTAGGCCTCATGGTTCTCGAGAAGAAGATGAAAATAGGTTTTTAGGGCGTGGCCCCTGTGGCCCTTATTAGGGGTCACAGGGCCACCAAAGCTACAATTTATAATCCTCACTAGTCAAGGAGTCTGTACACAAAGTTTCAGCTTTCTAGGCCTCATGGTTCTCGAGAAGAAGATGAAAATAGGTTTTGAGGGCGTGGCCCCTGTGGCCCTTATTAGGGGTCACAGGGCCACCAAAGCTACAATTTATAATCCTCACTAGCCAAGGAGTCTGTACACAAAGTTTCAGCTTTCTAGGCCTCATGGTTCTGGAGAAGAAGATGAAAATAGGTTTTTAGGGCGTGGCCCCTGTGGCCCTTATTAGGGGTCAAAGGGCCACCAAAGCTACAATTTATAATCCTCACTAGTCAAGGAGTCGGTACACAAAGTTTCAACTTTCTAGGCCTCATGGTTCTGGAGAAGAAGATGAAAATAGGTTTTTAGGGTGTGGCCCCTGTGGCCCTTATTAGGGGTCACAGGGCCACCAAAGCTACAATTTATAATCCTCACTAGTCAAGGAGTCTGTACACAAAGTTTCAGCTTTCTAGGCCTCATGGTTCTCGAGAAGAAGATGAAAATAGGTTTTTAGGGCGTGGCCCCTGTGGCCCTTATTAGGGGTCACAGGGCCACCAAAGCTACAATTTATAATCCTCACTAGCCAAGGAGTCTGTACACAAAGTTTCAGCTTTCTAGGCCTCATGGTTCTCGAGAAGAAGATGAAAATAGGTTTTTAGGGCGTGGCCCCTGTGGCCCTTATTAGGGGTCACAGGGCCACCAAAGCTACAATTTATAATCCTCACTAGTCAAGGAGTCGGTACACAAAGTTTCAGCTTTCTAGGCCTCATGGTTCTCGAGAAGAAGGTGAAAATAGGTTTTTAGGGTGTGGCCCCTGTGGCCCTAATTAGGGGTCACAGGGCCACCAAAGCTACAATTTATAATCCCCACTAGTCAAGGAGTCTGTACACAAAGTTTCAGCTTTCTAGGCCTCATGGTTCTGGAGAAGAAGATGAACATAGGTTTTTAGGGCGTGGCATATGTGGCCCTTATTAGGGGTCACAGGGCCACCAAAGCTACAATTTATAATCCTCACTAGTCAAGGAGTCTGTATACAAAGTTTCAGCTTTCTAGGCCTCATGGTTCTCGAGAAGAAGATGAAAATAGGTTTTTAGGGCGTGGCCCCTGTGGCCCTTATTAGGGGTCACAGGGCCACCAAAGCTACAATTTATAATCCCCACTAGTCAAGGAGTCTGTACACAAAGTTTCAGCTTTCTAGGCCTCATGGTTCTGGAGAAGAAGATGAAAATAGGTTTTTAGGGCGTGGCCCCTGTGGCCCTTATTAGGGGTCACAGGGCCACCAAAGCTACAATTTATAATCCTCACTAGTCAAGGCGTCTGTACACAAAGTTTCAGCTTTCTAGGCCTTATGGTTCTGGAGAAGAAGTCGAAATTCCACAAAGTTTACGGACGGATGGACGGACGGATGGACGGACGGATGGACGGACGGACGGACGCCGGACACCATGCCATACCATAAGCCCATCGGGCCTGTATCTGGCTAAAAATTACAAAACAAATGTAACGATTTCGGAATAAATTTCCTTACCCAAATGATTTATTATTATTCAACACTTTCTAGATCGCCAATATCAGACAGTGAAAGAAGTCCACACTAAAATATCCAAGGAGAAATAAATTTGCCATAGACTGTCATCTAATGGAGAAAAATAGGTTTTTAAGATTGTGACCCCTGTGACCCTATTTGGGGTCACAGGGTCACCAAAGTTACAAATTAGAATCCCCATTGTCCAAGGAGTCTGCACATATAGTTTTTAACTCTCTAGTCCTTCTGGAACTGGAGAAGAAGATGAAAATAGGTTTTTACAGTTGTGACCCCTGTGACCCTATTACAAATTAGAATCTCCATATGCTAAGGTACCTGTACACAAAATTTCAGCTCTCTAATGTGTATGGTTCATTAGGAGAAGTCGAAAGTGTCAAAAGTTTATGGACGGACGGACGGACAACGGACGGACGACGAACGGATGCCGGACGACGGGCCATGCCATAAGCCCATCTGGACTTTCAGTCCTGATGAGCTAAAAATGGTTTATAGACTTGATTTCAGTCCTCCTCTTAATGACGGTTATTGGATTTGTAACTTTAGCTAAAAAAACTATATGCAGTTCCAGAATATACAAAATTAATTATCAATCGACTGAATGATTAAGACATTATAATAAACACCCCCCCTTTCCAATTCTTTTACCACCCAGGGAGCTTGATAGGTCGAATACGATAATATCAATCATTCCCAGACCACCATCAACAACTGCGATTACCAGGTTTATTATCCAAGAGAAAACCAAATAAAAGGCTGTTTAGTTTCTTAAGAACTCATCATCCATATATATGTTTCTTAATTATCACCATTCCAACTTCTAAAATGCCCCACAGCAGGAATAAATAAGAGGACAGCCTACAGCCACGTTGAATTTGTATCCATGGAGACATTTTTCCATTAATAATGTTGACTTAATGTCTTCATAAAGTATAGAGACCCATTGTATTATACTATCACCAAATTTAAAACAATTCAGTGTTTTGAAGATAAAAGACCAAGACCCTGAATCAAAAGCCTTTTCAAAATCTACTAGAAATAGGCAAATAGCATACCTGATATTTGCCTGCTTTCTGTATGTAGAAGGTTGTCATAGCCTATTGTAACCTATTTGCATAAATATCAATTACATCTAGTGAGTGAGTTAATGCTTAACACCACTTGGCAATATTTCAGCCATTAGCGCAAGTATCTATCCAAAATATCACAACTAAATGCATAAATATATATCAAACATCTTGAAGCTTCCATTAAAGAAATGTGTGTGTTTGAGGTGAGTGATTGTTGAATGTGTGCTAGTGTTTCCATCATGAGATTTTATATATTATAAGCTTTATTTTTCTCTTTAAGATAACCGACAAGCCTACCTGCCTGCCTACCTGCCCGAGTGACCTACCTGCCCGAGTGACCTACCTGAAGGAAACCCTCTGTACCTGCCTGAGTGACCTACCTGCCTGAGTGACCTACCTGCCTGAGTGACCTACCTGCCCGAGTGACCTACCTGCCTGAGTGACCTACCTGCCCGAGTGACCAACCTGCCTGAGTGACCTACCTACCTGAGTGACCTACCTGCCTGAGTGACCTACCTGCCTGAGTGACCTACCTGCCCGAGTGACCTACCTGCCTGGGTGACCTACCTGCCTGCCCGAGTGACCTACCTGCCTGAGTGACCTACCTGCCTGAGTGACCTACCTGCCTGAGTGACCTACCTGCCTGAGTGAGTGACCTACCTGCCTGAGTGACCAACCTGCCCGAGTGACCTACCTGCCTGAGTGAGTGACCTACCTGCCTGAGTGACCTACCTGCCTGAGTGAGTGACCTACCTGCCTGAGTGACCTACCTGCCTGAGTGACCTACCTGCCTGAGTGACCAACCTGCCCGAGTGACCTACCTGCCTGAGTGACCTACCTGCCTGAGTGACCAACCTGCCCGAGTGACCTACCTGCCTGAGTGACCTACCTGCCCGAGTGACCTACCTGCCTGAGTGACCTACCTGCCTGAGTGACCTACCTGCCTGAGTGACCTACCTGCCTGAGTGAGTGACCTACCTGCCTGAGTGACCTACCTGCCTGAGTGACCTACCTGCCTGAGTGACCTACCTGCCTGAGTGACCTACCTGCCCGAGTGACCTACCTGCCTGAGTGACCAACCTGCCCGAGTGACCTACCTGCCTGAGTGACCAACCTGCCCGAGTGACCTACCTGCCTGAGTGACCTACCTGCCCGAGTGACCTACCTGCCTGAGTGACCTACCTGCCCGAGTGACCTACCTGCCCGAGTGACCTACCTGCCTGAGTGACCAACCTGCCCGAGTGACCTACCTGCCTGAGTGACCTACCTGCCCGAGTGACCTACCTGCCTGAGTGACCTACCTGCCTGAGTGACCTACCTGCCTGAGTGAGTGACCTACCTGCCTGAGTGACCTACCTGCCTGAGTGACCTACCTGCCTGAGTGACCTACCTGCCTGAGTGAGTGACCTACCTGCCCGAGTGACCTACCTGCCTGAGTGACCTACCTGCCCGAGTGACCTACCTGCCTGAGTGACCAACCTGCCCGAGTGACCTACCTGCCTGAGTGACCTACCTGCCTGAGTGACCTACCTGCCTGAGTGACCTACCTGCCTGAGTGACCTACCTGCCTGAGTGACCTACCTGCCCGAGTGACCTACCTGCCCGAGTGACCTACCTGAAGGAAACCCTCTGTACTCTGTCAGGCAGCGCTGAGTTTCACCGTTTAATGTAATATTTTTATCATTTTGCATTTTAAACATTGATAATGAAGTATTCTTGCTTATGTTTATTGATGTACATGACCTTAGTCAGGCTGCTAATTATGATTCTGATACAAATAATTTAATTACATACTAACTGTAATCATACTGATAAATTTATTATAAAGTAAATATTATGTGTCAGTTTATATATATGTGTACGTGTGAGGTTATGTGTTAATTTGTTCCACTCCTGTTTTCAGGTTTTTTCTATATTACTTCTGTAATAAACTTGTTCTGTAATAAACTTGTTCTGTAATAAACTAGATTCACAACCCTGTAGTTGGTTTTCTTTGAATAAGTATGAGATAACTTGCGTACTACTACACAAATATATAACAAAGTTTTCACATCCATAGATAAATACAACTGTTAAGAGACATTATCCTACCTCATGTAAGAATCTCGATCTCTGATTGGTCCACGTGACCCTGGATAAATACTGATATCATCCTCTTGGGCAGGGTGATATATTATTTGTACCCCTGCACATAAAAAGCATGAAAAGCATATAGAGCGTTTTGAAATATACAATGTATGTTACCTCGAACACATGATCAAGCTGCTTACTTTTGATGAACCGAAATGTAGCTTTGAACAAATTAAAGTCATAGGGTTTATGCAGTTAACGTTTTTCTTTATCTTCATATTATATGCTTTTTGTTTAAACATTTGGTAAGATAAATTCATTATACCATTCAGAAGCGAGATCCATTGGGTTATATCAGCCTCAGTATAGAATCCATTCAAAGGTTCCCCAAGCCCACAGAGCTATACGGTAAATTACAATGCTCATAAGTAGGTTTAAGGAGGTTGGATACCTTTGTTTCTGCACATCCGCAACAGTCAGATAATCAGATTGAGCTATTTTAAAGTTTATGCTATTTTGTTTATTTTTCACTGCAAGTGTGAGATTAAAAAACTAAAAAATTAAATAATGATTTAGTTTAACAAAAAACAATGACTATGTTATATTTGTGAACATAAGTATTTGTTTTATGATAAAATTTATTTCACTAATTAATCTTAAAAACTAATGAAAAATTCTAAAAAGGGTAATGTTGACAATAAAGAGTTATCTCCCCTGGATGTTGATTTTCATTGATGTGGCTTAATTGAATGTGAATATCTCTGTTATCCGCTGGTGACATATCTTTTTTTTCTTTTTAATCTTATTCTAGTGTGTATTAACTATAAAATATATAATTTTCAAAAAAATCTTAATACGAGAAATTGATTTTTTTTTCATAAAAGAATAATATTTTACAAAAATAATCATAGAAAGAAAAAGGTTATTTGCATGTCTTTACTTCATATTAGTTTCAAGTTCCCTTTTTCCGACTTAGTTTACTTACATACTGCAATGGCTTAATAGAAAAACATTTAAATAACAATTATATTCCAAAGTTATCTTGAAAAGGAGTTTTTAAATTATTGTATTTTCATCATTGGGTGCCCTAATGGATGGGACATTTTTCGAACAATAACTGTGGTGACATGATATTTTTATGACACAATTTGATTCAAGACATATTTTTCAACAAAATAAGACCAAATTTAGTTATTTCTTAATACCTCGATATTTTGTATCCAACCTCCTTAAGGGCATGACATCTACAGCCCTTATGAGCAGCCACAGGGTCACCTAAGCTACAATTTTTAATCCTAACTAGTCAAGGAGTCCGTACATGAAGTTTCGGCTTTCAAGGCCTTATGCTTCTAGAGAAAAAGATGTAAATATGTTTTATTGGCGTGGCACCAGGGCCACCAAAGCTATTCATCCTCACTAGTCAAGGAGTCTGTACACAAGGTTTCAGCTTTCTAATCCTTATACTTCTAGAGAAAAAGATGAAAATATGTTTTATTGGCGTGGCACCAGGGCCACCAAAGCTATTCATCCTCACTAAAAGATGAAAATAGGTTTCAGGGCATAGCCCCTGTGGCCCTCATTAGGGGCAACAGGGCCACCAAAGCTATAAATTATTAATCCCAACTAGTCAAGGAGTCTGCAAAGTCACAAAGTTTATGCTTTCTAGGCCATTTGCTTCTAGAAAGTCGAAAATGTACAAAGTTAACGGATGGATGGACACTATGCCATGCCATAAGCCCATCGGGCCTTTCAAGCCTGATGAGCTAAAAAGGTATGAAAATAAAACCATGATTATTGGGTCAGTTGGCACCATTTATGCCAAACGGTAAGAATGCGCGGTATCATCGATATATTACAATACAGGAACAACGTGATACGAATCGCTACACACTTCTGAAAATATCAAATATATTGTACGTTTTAAACAAGCCTTTTCCATCTAAAACTGCAAAAAACGCAACCAAATATAACTTGATTGACGGAAAGTTCTTTACAAAGTGTGGAGTTGTGTTGTGTAAATAGCTCAAATATGTATATAGATCATAAACAGTGATCGAAAAGATATTCCTTTAACAAATGACCAATAGCTGCGCCATGATGATCGTTTTTAACACTCATATCTAGACAAGATGACAAGCAAATTCTTGAATAAAACAAGTACCAATATATTGCAATACAGAAATGAGGAACGATACCCATCCTTACCAAACAGTTAACATATTTTGATCAAAGGGTTACCTTCTTTATATTCTTGACAAAAAAAGCAACTTGCTCTGTAGCTTAGCAGGCTTCATATTCAATTTTGCTTTACGGTGTGGCCAATGTGGTTCCCTTAGAAGGGGCCAAAGGGTCAACAAATGTAGAATCCCAATTGTCTAAGGAGTATCTACACAACATTTCAGCATTCTATGCCTTGTGCTTCTGGACTTCTGGAGGAGATGAAGAAAAGGGGCCATCGGTCACCAATTCTAAATAAAGTATGTAGGAAATGTGATTCCAGATGAGATTCAACATATCGGTAAATGTGCAAAATGGCCTTATGAGCTAAAAAAGTGTTCTTTACTTATTGATTATCATAAATTGCTTAAGAATAAAAAAATAATTATTATATATATCCTTTGAGTTTGATCTTCATTTTGACTTACTGGTCAAAGGGCGGATAACTCTGTAAGGACCAGGGGGAACCAATACAGAACCTGTAAGAAGGAGAGTTGGTATTGAAGAGTCTGATCTATCTATATGGACCAAACAATAATGATCCCAATTTCTATATATAAAATTGTTTGCGAATATTTTTCCCTTGTCAATGCTTCATTAGTCACAGGAGGAGATTTGAACCTTTTTCTGACCCCTCAGTTGATTTAGAAACTTACAAACCCTTCAATAATTCAATCAAAAGATATTGAAATAGAACATTTATAAATGTTAAACCTTTTTGATGTATGGAGAGAATTAAACATCCTGTATCAGTGTATAAAATAGATTTGAAACCTAACCTGTCCTCATCATTAATTGGTCAATTGCTGAGGGGGAGCGCCAACCTGGCTGCACACACTTTCTTGAGCTCCCACTTCTCAGTGTTTTTTACATGGTTTATTCTCTTCACAAATTGACAAATTTTGGCATGGATGTTCATGAAGAGATTTCCAATCGTTTGATGCAATTATGACTGTTTTCAACTTTTGTCTAATATTGACTTTATTGTGTGTAAATTCTCCAATCTGTCACATTTCAAGTTGTGAGTTGGACTGCACTGACAATACCTGTCTGATTGGCTATTGTTACTCAATTCACTGGACAAGCTGTGGTATGGCAACTGGTAAAGGGATTACCTACACCAGAGAGGAATTACTTAACATCAAACAAAGGACTAAACTTGTCTATGGCTGTGATCACTTCCTCGTGTCATTTACACTGGATGTTGATAAACCTCCGTGTCCCAAAACTGTGATCACTTGCAGAAACATCAAAGCTATCAATCACCAAACGTTCAGTTCTGATTTATCTGAATCCAACCTTCTGTGTGATGCGCCAACGGAACCAAACACTCTGTCACATTTGTACAACACTGTGCTCCAGGAGCTGCTTGATAAACACGCACCTCAGAAGAAGAAACTTGTCCCTCAACGTCCTGTGTGCTCCTGGATCGTTACACCAGAGGTCATGGCTGCCAAGGCTAGTCGTCGCCGGGCAGAGAGAGCATGGAGACGGTCTCGCCTCGAAGTCCATAGGCAGATATACTGTGCTGCAAGGAATCATGTCACCACTGTCATTGCAAATGCTAAACATTCATCTCTTAACAGTAAAATTGAGGACTGTACATCAAATCCAAGATCACTTCACAAGTTGATGTCTCGTCTTTTGGGTAAAGAGTCGTCCTCCCCGTTACCTTCCAATCATAGAGCTGATGCCTTGCCAGATGTCTTCCTGGACTATTTCACAGACAAGATCTCAAGGATTCGCTCCTCTATGATTGCCAGCTCTGATCAACAATGCAACTCTAGTCAGTTAGAAGATTCATGTCTCGTAGATCAGAGTGACCAGTGTGATAGGCTTCACAAGCGCTGAAATGTTGAAGCTGATTAAAAAGTCAAAACCAACATTCTGCGTGCTGGATCCTATACCAACAGGTTTGGTCTTGAGCAACATGGATGTCTTGCTCCCCGTTGTAACCGACATTGTCAATCTTAGCCAGTTTTCGAACAAGATCCAACTCACTTGCGGGGTACCCCAAGGGTCAGTCCTTGGACCAATTCTTTTCTCCCTTTATATCAAGGAACTCGGCTCTATCATCGACCTCCATCGTTTTGACCGTCACCAGTATGCTGATGATTCGCAACTTTACAGATTCTTCCCTCCTGATCCAGTGCAAACATCTCATGCTCTGAAAGATCTTGGTCTTTGTTGCGACGAGGTGAAGCAATGGATGTTCCAGAATAAGTTGAAACTCAACAGTGCTTATTGGGAAAGCAAGGCATAGGAAGCAGTGTGAGGCAGACTCTTTTCAATGTGTCGGATCGTGCATCAGCTTTGCAGAGAAGGTCAGAGATTTAGGTGTCATCATAGATGCTGATGTGTCACTTGATGACCACATCTCTCACATTGTACAGTCCTCCTTCACGTCCCTCAGGAATATTGGAACCATCAGACGGTATCTCACCAGAAGCTCTGCTGCTACCCTCATCCTCTCTCTTGTAGTCTCAAAACTCGACTACTGTAACAGCCTACTGATCGGTGCCACCAAATCTCAGCTACAAAGATTGCAGCGAGTACGAAATACCGCCGCTCGTATTGCCACACGTACGAGAAAGTATGAACACATCATTCCTGTTCTCCAATCCCTCCACTGGCTACCAGTAGAACAACGTGTTTTGTTCAAGTTGCTATGCATTGTGTTTCGCTGCCTCACTGGCTCTGCTCCTGTGTACCTCTCCAGTTTACTAAGTCCTTATGTACCTTCCCGGCCGCTGAGGTCTCAACATCAAAATCTCCTGACAGTTCCAAAAGTATGATCAAGTTTACATGGACGCCGTACCTTCTCCTACTCAGCTGCTGTTGAGTGGAATAAACTACCTGAAAATCTCTGCCTTTGCATTTAGAGGCCAACTCAAGACCCACCTGTACAAATCTGCTTTCCCTAGTGATACTCAATAATCCTTTCAATGAACTGTAAATAGTGTATATACTGACCAGGGAACTCTGATTGTGCGCTTTGAGCATGGCACACATGGACACATGCGCAATATAAATAGCCTATTATTATTATTAAAGAAAGAAAGTGAAAAGTTACCAGTCCTGACCAAAATGTAACCAGTCCTGGCAAAAAGTAGCCAGTCTTTTTAAACACTGCCTGTATACAGTAATTTGATAAAGACAATATTTTAACAAACAATTGAAAAATATTTTGAAATGATCTAACTAAAAATATTGAAGAACATTTGAACCAGTGTATGAAATAATTTTTCTAGATAACTAGCAAATCGGGCCAGAAAGTTTTCAAAGTTCCTAGCCCAAAAGAAAAATTACTAGCTCAATTAAGTAAAGATAAAATGTTTTTTGACATTCATTGTTTTAAAATCAAACACATATCTGTTAAGAGGTCTTGGCATGTGAGTGGGGTGATCTGAAACTGACACAGAATAGTTACTGAAGTAATTACAAAATTGAATGAAAAGAAGTCAAAATATTTTTGATATACCAATCCAGTGAATCCACACTAGCCAACCCGGCTAATACGCTATCATTACTTTTTTTTCTACTAGCCCAGGCAAATTTCAACTAGCATCAGGCAAACAACAAAATCTATGTATTTGGATCTCCAAGATCAATTCGATCATATGTAAACAAAATTTTAAAATTGTTCTTCATGACACACCTTCATATGAGTATCTATCTCCATATCAAATTTGATCAATATGTGATGATTAGTTTAGAAGTTGTGAGCCGGACAGGACTTGTAACAGTTTTCCAAGAGAGTCCTCATTTTATGCCAAAAAAGGCAAAATTTTATAAAAATATTTTCAAAATTGATCTTCATGACACACCTTCATATAAATATGTATCTCCATATCAAATTTGATCTATATGTGACGATTAGTTTAGAAGTTGTGAGTCGGACAGGACTTGTAACAGTTTTCCAACAGAGTCCTTATTTTATGCAAAAAAAGGCAAAAATTTATTAAAATATTTTCAAAATTGATCTTCATGACACACCTTCATATAATTATGTATCTCCATATCAAATTTGATCCAATTGTGATGATTAGTTAAGAAGTTGTGAGCCGGACGGGACTTGTAACAGATTTCTTACAAATTTACCACTTTTTCTCCAAAATCCTAATATTTAATGTAGATTTTCAGAAAATTGTTTCTCATGACACATTATTACATGTTTGTTCATGGTTTGAAATGGTTGATTAGTTACCAAGTTATAATCCGGACACAAAGTGTAACGGACGGACGGACGGACGGACGGACAGACGGTACCCATTTTAATACCCCCCGCAACTTACAGGCCAGATGAGCTAAAAATACTAAACCAAATTATTTTCTCGGCAAAAAGACATATTTATATATGCAATATTAAAAATATAATTCCAAAACTTGGTAACTTTTTGAAAACGTTAAAATTGATTTACCAAGCTGAAAAATTTATTGCAAAAAGATAGAATAGCGAACAAAAATGTGAAAATGGTTGGTTTCCTTTCATCCCTTATCTTTGATCTAACATGTTATTTCATATTGTTTTTCTGACATTTCATAGAGATGTATATGTATATCATCATGACCATATGTCTTGTCACTGATATGACATGGTTTTGTTTCAATATGTAATTGTTGGAACAAATAAAAACTTTAAAAAAAAAAAAATTATCTTTTATTTTGTTTGTCATGCTAATAAAAGATATCATTCTAAAAAAAAACTTGCGTCTCTTTAGAATTCCCCCTATATAAAAGACTGTCACAAATCTAAAGACATTGAGTGCAACAGTATATGAAGCATTTTAATTTTCATATACAAAAGGGTAGGGACCTTGAAAATGAGATAAAGGTAATATCAATTAGTTACTTTATATTTTACTGATGTAGGCCAAGTGTGACGACTTTCAATGCAACAGTTCACAAAACATCCTGTTAATTATAGTTTAAAATGCAAGCAAAATGTTTCAATGTCCTTGTCAAGGACACCATAATGGACTGGTGTCTGTACATTTCCCTAAAAAAAAACTGAGTGACACCTAATTATTTAAAGACTTAGAGTGCAAAAGTTCCTGAGACATCAAGCTAAAATGTGGTCAAAGCCTTAATGAAAAAAATGAAAAAAATAGAGCCATTGGCTCTGTAGCTCATCAGATCATCATAAAAAATAAATTAATTCAGTAAGAATTTCTAGGGTTTTTAAGACGTCAAACAAAATAAAAATCATTGGAACTTATTTGGTTGCCATAACATGTCACGAAGATCATACTGAAATGTGGCTTCGATTAAAATAGGAAATATTTGTATCAGAAAATATGTCAATGATGACTCATATAATTAGTTTTTGTAAATGATTACACGTACATTCTGTTAGCACTAGGAGCATTCTATTAGTGAATGAAATTAAGTGCATTAAAAATGCGCTTTTATGGACTTTTTGTTGGTCCCCAGACACCTTCTGCATCATATACTCAGGAGGGCTGAGTCCCCTAAAACTCAACTGTGAATGGTCAAAGGGGAGATAATTTCAACATGTACTTAATCACCTCTTCATCTCTAAGTCCAATATTTTGTGTATATCCTTATAGTATGTGAACATACTTGAAAAATCTTTTTCATTGCATTTTGATCTTAACTACATAAATGTTAAAAAATTAAATTAAATTATATATCAAAATTAAACATTAGTATCATCCATTGTATATCAATAATATGAGTTATCATTCATAAAACTTCTTATGTTGTGATAGAATTTTAATAATAGACAATAATATGTTCGTCTTTATCTGATATTCTTTTGAAACCTTCAAAATAAATATTAAAAAGGATAAATATTAATGTTTATGTAATTCAAAATATACTCAAACATTATCTTTCAAAACTCATAAGTGTAGCATCAAAGTGAACAATGGGAGTCAACAATAAGGTTTGAAGGTTTGTTTTCAAATTTTCTAAATATGAATTTTTAAAAGATTCAAATTAAATTTGACTTTCCACACTTGTAACAGTGTTGACTGTAATCAATAAACTAGCATGATCGTCTATCAATAAACAAGATCATAAATAACAAAGAAGGTTCTCATTCCGATAGTTTGTCAAATTACTATGTACAACAGTTTGTCAGATTGAAGCGTTACAACGTCACAAAGCAAGTTCCCAGAAAATCAGCATTTTCGATAACGCAAAAAGAAACAAACATTTACCTAGTTATACCATCTGTGAAATCCAAAACAGGAACATGTGACAGGCCTTGCCGGAAGTTTGAATCAAACGCCATGCGCAGGCGCGAAGAGGTCACTCAGTGCACATTCCTCACGTCTGAATCTCGGCTCAACCCGGCGTGTGTTGTGCGAGTGAGCGGTGAGTGAACGGCCTTACTCGACTCGTGGTCCTTCTAGCGCCGCTTCATTCAGTCCTGTATCTGGTTCACCAGAATCGGGTTGTCAGCGGGCACTTTACAGCTATTTAAGGGCCGCTTCATTAACTTGCAACAACGACAGGAACTTCGTTTTACGTTCTAGAACAAACAAGAGAGCTTGTAGTTGAACTAGAATAAGCCAGGATGTCTCAGTGGAATTAATAACATGTTATATTCATCATTTTTTTATTCTACAAGGATTTAATAGATTTTGTGTTATTGCAAATTAAGATTGCATGATTTATATTCATTGATTTTTTTCAGCGTTCCTTATGCAATATCAAATTGACTTAAAGGTAAAACTATTTATTATTTTACGTCCCTGAAGAGAATTTTTAGCATTTCAGCTGGTTTTAACTATAGTGTTGGACTCAAAATGTAAATTTATCATCATTTAGTTATGGTTTTGGTGAAGTATGGCTACAGCAAGCGTAGGCAATATTATCTAATTTGTCTGTCTGTTTAAGGAAATGTGTGAGGAAATTTGCAGGAAAGGTGGGCCGTCGTGAATTCAGAGACTTTTTAGAAATTTGGAATTCTATCTGACGCTCAGGAATAAGTTTATGTCTTGAATTATTTGAAGCAGTTGCTGTCGCAATGTTTGTTGTCAATTTCATCCGCTTTTTAAATCATTATTTACCAGCCAGAAAGTATGAACATGAAAGACAAGAAGTGAACATGATACAAATATTACCGGAAATAAATAGACGCGTTACTTATTGTAAGGCATACTCATAACAAACCCTGGCACATTTCTTTTCTTTTACAGCAGACTTTATTCAAAGCCGAATACATTCGGTATTATTATGCCCCCCGCAAGGCAATGTTTTCATTTCTGTCCGTAATTCCGTGGTTCCGTGGTTCCGAGGAATTCTTAGGGATTAGCTGTTTAACAAAAACAACACAACATTTGTAGCAAATAGTATACGTTGCTTAATAGAAAATTCCCGTGTCCTTTCTTAGTATAAATTATCCAATGAAGTTGAATGGTATTTGAATTTTGGTTTATTTTAATAATTGATGATCTTCATATTCTATACTAGACAGAAATTATTCTTCTATTTGATAACTTTTTAAACAAACTTTTCAAAAACATTTGTATCACAACTTGTTGATACAATTAAGTGTTTTATAAATTGAACTTAATTGAAACATGTTTATTTCCTAATTTGAAATTGTTAAACAAACAATAGCCAAATACAAATATTTGTAAATAAACCATTACATGTTCCTTATCTTGTTTTTGGAGCGGTTTTGGTTTAAACGTATTTATTCCATGAAAAGATACATGAACTGGATTGGTCAACAAGCTCGTGTGAGCTTATGTGAAGACCGCTCCAACAACAAAATATATGAACATGATCATGACAAGAGCGACATATAGTAAACATGGTGTCTAAGAATTATAATACAGGTAGTAAAACTGAAAATAAGTTCATTATAGATTGGAGATGATGGCTGAATACATTTTTGATATCCGCAGTCAGTATTATACGTGTTCAGTCAAAACGTTTAGTTTCGATTATAAATAGATGTACTGATTTTAGAATTTCAGATTGGGTAACAGTGTTCAAAGATGGGTGGCCATATAAAATTGTTTCTAATGAAAAGCCATTTGTATAGTAGAATTTGTTGGATCTAACTGAATCGAATCTTGAACAGACGAAAAAGTAATGAAGTGCGTCCTCAGTGGCATGGCCGCAAGAGCAATTAATCTGCTTTGTCAGATATGTGTCTGTTAAATTTATCAGCATTGAGATCGCTACACTCCAACCGTAGACGACAGTGAAGGATTTGACAACGCCTTGAGCCTAGATTTAGATCAAATCGAATATTCTTATTTCTTGAAATTAATGCAGTTTTGAAAGCATTGACGTCAGTAAGGGATTTAACATGTTCGGGTAAAGCATTCCAGAGAATTACAGAGTCTGGTAAGAATGAGTTTTTATATAAAACCGTACGGCATTGTATATTTTGCAAATGTGATGCATTTCTTAATGGGTAACTGCTAGCTTGAGAGACAGAAGGGGGGATGAGTTCGTTTAAATAAACGGGTAACCTGTTATTATACATTTTAAAGAAAGTAACTAGTTTTGCGATTCTTCTTCTTTCGGAAAGCGAGACAGTAGAGGTTTCGTTGTTGAGTTTAGTATGACTGGTGCCGCGGACAGCCCCGCATATCGTCCGCAAAGCGTCTAATTGCAGTTTTTCTAAAATATTTGCCTGCATTTTTGAGCAATTGTCATATATATGGCTGCAATAGTCGAATATTGGAAGAATTAATGACGTATACATACGATGTAAGGTGTTTCTAGTTAACCTATATTTAAAACTTCTTAAACAGTTGATCATAGGGCTTACCTTTTTAACGATATCGTCTATATGGTTATCCCATGAGCAGTTATTTTGAAGAGTTATGACTTGAGGTTTCCTCTATTCCAACGTCATTAAGGAACAAGCCTGGATGTGGATTTGGATTAGATTTTCTGCTAAATAAAATTGATTTCGTTTTGGTAGAGTTAAAATCAACTTTCCATGTTTTTGCCCAGTTTGCTATTTTTATCAAGTCGTCATTAAGACAAAATGCTGCTGCGTCAGGATCATCAATTATTACATAGATGGAAGTATCATCGGCAAATAATCTTATGTTGCTATCGATGCCTTCAACAATATCATTTATGTAAACCAAAAACAAAAGTGGTCCTAAAACAGAGCCCTGCGGGACGCCCGCCATTACTGACTTGACATTCGAGCTATAGCCATTTATAACTACACGCTGGGATCTATTTTCTAAGTAACTTTTAAACCATTGTAATAATGGGCCATTAATTCCGCAAGAATCTAATTTATGCAAGAGACCTTTGTGCCACACTCGATCAAAGGCTTTGCTGATATCGCAGAATACAGCACGTATTTCCTTACCTTCGTCTATTGCCTTCGCAATGAAATTATATAAATAAGTCAATTGATTAACACAAGAATCACCAGGTATAAACCCAGATTGTAAGTTGGATAAGATATCTTTATCTCTCAGATAATTAAAAACATGTTTAAAGATACATCGCTCAAATATTTTAGCTACGCAGCTTGTAAGAGCAACTGGTCGGTAGTTTGAACAGTCATTGACACTACCCTTTTTATGAATTGGTATAACGCTTGCCTCTTTCCACGAGGCCGGAAATGTCATTTTCTGAAGTGAAATATTAAACAGTCGTGTTAAAATGGGGGAAATACTGCGTGCAATTAGTTTTAGAATTCTATTACCAATTCCATCTGGACCGGAAGCTTTTGTAGTGTTAACACACATTAAGACGTCGTATACTTCGCTGTTATCAAGGCTTATTTCAGATAGATTGTTAACTGATATATTTGATTGATATGAGGGGGTTGTGACTCGGGATTTTCTACTTGCGATTGCCTAGTGAAATAATCATTTAAAGTTTCAGTTATATCTTGTAAGTCGTCACTGACTACATTATTTTCTATTCAAGGAGGAAACATAGAAGTAATTTTATTTCTCTTCATGTAGTTATTAACTAATTTCCACCAATTTTTGTCAGAAGAAGATTGATTAATCATTACGTCTAGTTTATTCGCGTATTCTCGTTTTGCCGATCTGACTGCTGAGATAACTTTATTTCTACTTTTTCGAAATCGAGTCCAACTGATATCTGAATTTTTCAACTTAGCTTGTCTATGATGTCTATTACGTGTGCGTATCAGTGATCGAATTTGGTTGTTCATCCAGAGTGGGTCTGATGGTCGAATAGTAACAGTTTTGTTCGGAATATTCTTGTTGAACGCATTCTTTATTGTGGTCGTTAACTTATTTGCAATATTATCCACGTTCTCGTTAGAAAACATAACTTTAGTATCAATGTTATCGATATCCAAAATTAAACCATTAATGTCCATTTGTTGATAATCATAAATTTTACGTTTAAAGGTATTAGACTTTGGTCTATTGAATTTGATATTAACATAGGTCGGACAATGGTCACTGCAAATAGGATCTAACACCCCGCTATCGCGTACATTGTGAGTAGAGGATACAAATATTAGATCAATTAGAGTCCTTGATTGCGGGGTGATTCGAGTCGGTTTATCTATTATTTGAGTAAGTCCATGAAAAGATTCTAGCAGTTCAATTTTACGCTTTCTTTCATATGAAACATCTTCATTAAAATCACCGGAAACAACAGTGAATAAGTTAAGATCGACAGCGTTTCCAATCGACTGATCAATTAAATCCCAATAGGCAACACTACGGTCAGCTCTATAGAAAGTACCTATCAGGTAGGTACGATATTTACATCTAACTCGAACCCACACAGCTTCGAGTCCAGCTATGTCCAATTGAGGCATATTCTCGGCAAGCAAATTGTCTTTAATATAAATAGCTACTCCGCCCCCGCGGCTACCGCGATCTTTGCGAAATGGAGGTTGAAATCCTGGTATTAGAATGTCATTGTTTGAGATGTGTGAATGCAACCACGTTTCTGAAATACAGATAATATCATATGAGTTAAATTCAGCTTCTAAGACGTCAAGTTTTTCTCTTAGGCTGCAAACATTTAGATGTACTAACTTTAACGTATTTACTACTGGGCCAGGGTTGGGATGTATATCTCCACAACATAGTATCAGAAATGATGCAATGATGCTGACAGACAGGTTATAAATACAAAGATGTCGGAAAAGGAAAATGTAAAATTTTAGCTTACAAGATGCGAGGGAATGAAGCCTGACTGCAAATATCCCCACTGCCAGTCTGTACTGACTTATATCAACCGGCATCTATATCCGGAGCGGTTTTGACATAAGCTTTAAGTTTGTTTACCAATACAATTCTTATTTGAAATAAATATGTTTTGAACCACACGCAAAATTCTTATGGTTATACCACTCCGATATAACAGATATATGATTTAAACATATTTTATTCATACAAAAGGGATTGGTTAACAAGCCATGAGGCTTATATAAATACCTCTCCCATACATAAGTATACATAAACAATTCACGATAGGATAGAAAGGACATTCCTTTACATGAAACAATAATTATATCTATGACAAACATATAGAGGAATATAATAAAACTGTTACTCACTGAGTTAATAACTACAATTCTGATTTCTCTCAGGCCGGACAATCGCGAGCAAAGAAAGAAAGAATATAAAATAACTTGGAATAACGTCTTATGTGATGTCAAATCTTTTTGAATGAGTTATAAAGAAATGAACCGATTCTAATAATTTCTGATTTATTTCTTTACCTTCAGCTGCATTACCAAAAAGTACACTTTTAATGTTAAAACCTTTCTCATAAAAATAACAGTTAGATCTCAAAACCAAATAGTTAGGACAGGTAAAAAAGTAATGAAATGCATCTTCGTTTGTGTGACCACATGAGCAAGCGGGTGTATCGTATACAAATCTTCTGTATTTGTCGGTATTTAGATCGCTAAAACCAAGTCGTAGGCGAGAGTGTAACAGATATATAACATTTTGTGGTGATTTAAACAAAGAGGACTCTAAATAAACAAGCTAGAATGCGTTCATGATATACAGACAATACTGTTTGTATACAATTTCCTTTTAAAAACACTTTACCGTTGTCATGTAATTCAGACATCAACTGAAATTGTATGAAAAAAGCATAATTACATTTTTTTTAATCAGAATCAGAAAATCATTAGCATTGTTTCACTGAGTAAGTTTCATGACGCTTTGTCAATACTCCAGTCATTAGCGAAACTTGAAAACTTACAATGTCTTGGCAAGCGCATTCGTTTGGATATTAAAATTAAAATAGTCTTACGAAACTAAAACGTTATATATATATATATATATAGAGAGAGAGATATTATTTATCACAGTCTCGCCCAATACAATATATGTCAAAAGTAGTGGATGTATTATCAACCAATCAGCGCGCACGATTAACGAGGGGATTCCCCTAAAGAAAAGCGAACCCTAAACCGCTCTCTTCTCCCCATCTCAGCGGTAAAGCGTAGCTCAGCTCATTAATGAGCAGGCTTCTCAGCAGGGCCGAAGGCTATTTGTGTTGGCGACGGCGGGTCCCTTTAAGCTGAACAGACCATTCGAGCGGGGTATTTTTTGTGGAAACGAAATTCAGGAGGACTTTCCTGTTTACAACTATATATGATTTTTAAATGATAATTTCAGATTTAATTTTAAATACGTTTGTGAGGTTAGCATTTTAGTTGTTCAAGACTTAACAATTTGACAAAAATAGAGTGTATCGCTAAAAAAATAAAAACATCGTGAAATGAAGCCAAACATCGTGGAATGCATCACTACGACAAAAATGCTGTCGTAACTGATAACTTTTATTATGAATTATTATTCTATCAATCAAGTAGAGATGTCTTAATTTTGTTAATGAATAAGCATAATACAGCACATTTGTTTTGTCGCAATGCTAACTTTCAAAATGGCGGATAAAAAACCGGTCGAGTGGTGCCTTTAAAGAAGCAATTGAAAACTTTTTTTAAAACCTCTGTTTAGGAAAATCTGTAAAGCAAAAACGCCATGTAGAAAGCATAAAAGCATGTGGAACTAATAACTAACAAAAGGTAAATATGGTTTAAATTTATTTATTCTTTTAACATAAAAATTAGGATAAAATTAAACAAAGTGGAGAAAATAGGAAACATTGCTGTACGTCAAATTAAAACTTCAATTTCAAAATCTGCTCCTATTTTAAATTAGAATGATCATTTAGGCACAATATTTAGTCATAATTAGTCGTTTCCTCCACTTTTTGAGTGCTATCAAAGCCAAAATGATCTACATCCGGGTCAAGCACTTGCGTCATCGTCTTCCCTCAGTAATACAGATTACATAACATATACATGTTTTGTGAAAAAAAAGTCGACAAAACTTTTGGGAGCAGTTTCCCTGAAGTGGATATTCGACCAAGAGAGATAGTTATCGGCCCTGTTTTGAGAAACTTCAAAATGTTCAATCGCCGTCAAAGGTGTTTTAAAACCCAGAGGATTAATCTTTTAATCTTTAGTAAAGTTTGGTTTGGTGATCAACCTCACTATCATCCAAAATTGTGAAATGGAAAACAGCGTTTCTCAGTATTGTTTACTTTCTGAAAATAAAAATTTGTCCTATACTTTTATTTGAAAGGTCAACAGAGTTGGCTGAGAGGGTGTTATACAGCAACTGCTGTAATAAGCACACAAGATCGTTGTTTTAAGAAATTTTGGCCTAAGAGTAATTGAAGGGTCCGTGTGACGGGGTGTCAAAAAGGACTGTTAACTGCAACCTAGCTCTTGAAAAAGACTCAATTTGGAATATTCTGAAAGCTGAGATAATTATCTATACCATGATATATGGAATGACACCATTGAATTTGGTTGCAGAAAGATTATTCACAATGAAATCACATAATTTTCGAGTTTGGTTGCAGTCCCCTATAGGCACCTGCAACCAAATTATTTTTCCAAGAAAATACATGTTTTTATCAAACAGAAGAGCCTGGGCTTGAAGAAATTTGGTTGCAGATGGAATATATGATGATTTGACAACTGTTGATCACTTACCTGGTTTTTTATTTACATTTCAATGACACATAAGCCACTTACCGATCGCTATCGAGTCCGGTTTTCGATCATGTCACATCATGTTTTGAAAGCGTTTCTGACATTATGGATAGAAAT
The DNA here is from genome assembly GCA_916613615.1 of Steromphala cineraria. NCBI lineage: Eukaryota > Metazoa > Mollusca > Gastropoda > Trochida > Trochidae > Steromphala > Steromphala cineraria. The sequence goes on from OU744737.1 coordinate 74,874, forward strand.
ATTTCACTGACCTTGATTATTTTAACAGTTTCTATCATAAAGCATGTCATGGTAGGTACTTTTGACATTATTTGACCAAATTGATCCCTAAATTTCATTTCTGTGTTTCAACGTGCTCCCATAGCGAATTCGAATTGTTGTCATATCTCAAAACGATTCTCATTGGCTGTCAGGAATCCCTTTAATTGCAAAATGATTTTGATAGAAAATAAACATCATTGAGTAAGTTTAACAAATGGTTTCTATCCAAAAACAGAACAAAATCAATTATAAATCAAAAATTAGGAAATTTGAAAAATTGTTGGAAATGTTTGAGATTGAATCAACCAATTGTAGGACACGTTACATACCGCATGGCATTACGTCACTCACAGTGCGAGAGGGAATCTGTCAAAATGAAAATCCTGATTTGTTTTTGTTTTTACGTAAAATAAGGTAAATTATAAAACTCCTGCAACCAAACTTGCCTCTTTGCTAATTAACAAGCAACTTAAATCTCTGCAACCAAATTAGTGTTTGTCAAGACACGAAAAATGATGGATAATTGCTAGAAAATAATTTGGTTGCAGTTGCCTATAGGGACTGCAACCAAACTCGAAAACCACTCGATTTCATTGTGATTGTACGTTCTGCAACCAAACTCAAGGCTTCAAGGAAATGGTTGATTTATAGTAAATCATTTTAGCTGTGAGAATATCTTCATTTCAATCATTTTCAAGGAAAATGTGGCATTTTATTGATGTTTTAGATACCCCGTCATCCGGACCCTTCAATTACTCTTAGGCCGAAATTTTGACTGATAGTTTGAACATCAACAACATTCACGAACGTCAAATGCAATAGGTTTTTGGTCTGATAGGGGGCGTTTTCAAGCATGATAGCGTTCAAAAACATACAGAACTCCGCTTGATCTACGTCTATGTGAAGATCAAGGTCAAAATCCTACACTTACTCCCTCAAACACCCCTTTAGAACGTAAATGTTATGAACTTTATAAACGTGCACATCAACGGACACTTCAGCATCGATCAATCACAATACGGGAAGGGTGAAGAAGAACTTTGTAAAGGAGACATTTTTACCTTTCGTATTCATTGCCAGAAATATGTCAATCAAGAATTGCTTTATATTATAACAAAACAATAAACTGCCTTTAGGGCCAAATTTTGGGTAAATAACACACAAGAACACACCAAAAACTGATGTCAACGTGTTTGCCCACACTTTGTCTACGGCCTTGTTAAATTTCACTTTCTTACCATTGAAATTATGTGATATTTTTGCTCTCAACTAAATGTTAATATATTCTAAGAAAAATGATTCATGCATTTCTTTTTTTGAAGAGTATATATCGGTCTCTGAATGAATGTATGAGAAAACATGGCTAACATGGAGGCAGAACGATATCTTAGACAGTAATGGACTGAAGACATAACGTTCAAGACAGAACAATATCTAAGACAATATTTGACTGAAGACATAACGTTCAAGACAGAACAATATCTAAGACAGTATTTGACTGAAGACATAACGTTCAAGACAGAACGATATCTTAGACAGTATTTGACTGAAGACATAACGTTCAAGACAGAACAATATCTAAGACAGTATTTGACTGAAGACATAACGTTCAAGACAGAACAATATCTAAGACAGTATTTGACTGAAGACATAACGTTCAAGACAGAACAATATCTAAGACAGTATTTGACTGACGACATAACGTTCAAGACAGAACAATATCTAAGACAGTATTTGACTGAAGACATAACGTTCAAGACAGAACAATATCTAAGACAGTATTTGACTGAAGACATAACGTTCAAGACAGAACAATATCTAAGACAGTATTTGACTGAAGACATAACGTTCAAGACAGAACAATATCTAAGACAGTATTTGACTGAAGACATAACGTTCAAGACAGAACAATATCTAAGACAGTATTTGACTGAAGACATAACGTTCAAGACAGAACAATATCTAAGACAGTATTTGACTGAAGACATAACGTTCAAGACAGAACAATTTCTAAGACAGTATTTGACTGAAGACATAACGTTCAAGACAGAACAATATCTAAGACAGTATTTGACTGAAGACATAACGTTCAAGACAGAACAATATCTAAGACAGTATTTGACTGAAGACATAACGTTCAAGACAGAACAATATCTTAGACAGTATTTGACTGAAGACAGAACGATATCTTAGACAGTATTTGACTGAAGACATAACGTTCAAGACAGAACGATATCTTAGACAGTATTTGACTGAAGACATAACGTTCAAGACAGAACAATATCTTAGACAGTATTTGACTGAAGACAGAACGATATCTTTGACAGTATTGGACTGAAGACAGAACGATATCTTAGACAGAATTTGACTGAAGACAGAACGATATCTTAGACAGTATTTGACTGAAGACAGAGCGATATCTAAGACAGTATTTGACTGAAGACAGAACGATATCTAAGACAGTATGGGACTGAAGACAGAACGATTTATTAGACAGTATTTGACTGAAGACAGAACGATATCTTAGACAGTATTGGACTGAGGACAGAACGATATCTTAGACAGTATGGGACTGAAGACAAAACGTTCAAGACAGAACGGAACTGAAGGAAGAACTATAATCTAGATAGAACGGGGCGTGAGACAGAACAATATTTTAGAAAGTATGGGACTGAAAACAGGACGATATTCTTGACAGAATGTGATTGAACGCGAAAGAACAATATCCTAGATAGAAAAGGACTGGAGACAGAACGATCTCTTTGACAGTTTTGAACTTAAGACAGAACGATAATCTAGACAGGACAGACTGAAGACATCACGATATTCTAGACAGGATGGGACTGAAGACAGAAAGATATTCTACAGAAAACTGAACTGGAGGCTGAACGATAATCTAGACAGGACAGGACTGAAGACAGAAATATATCTTAGAAAGATCAGGACTGGAAAAAGAACGATATTCTAGACAGTATGGGATTAGAGACAGAACGATATTCTAGACAGAATTATACGGACGACAGAACGATATTCTAGACAGAATTATACGGGAGACAGAACGATATTATAGACAGAATTATACGGGAGACAGAACGATAATCTAGACAGAATTATACGGGAGACAGAACGATATTCTAGACAGAATTATACGGGAGACAGAACGATATTCTAGACAGAATTATACGGGAGACAGAACGATATCTTTGATAGATCAGGACTGGAAAAAGAACGATATTTTCGACAGTATGGGATTAGATACAGAACGATAATCTAGACAGAATTATACGGGAGACAGAACGATATTCTAGACAGAATTATACGGGAGACAGAACGATATTCCAGACAGAATTATGCGGGAGACAGAACGATATTCTAGACAGAATTATACGGGAAACAGAACGATATTCTAGACAGAATTAAACGGGAGACAGAACGATAATCTAGACTGAATTATACGGGAGACAGAACGATATTCTAGACAGAATTATACGGGAGACAGAACGATATTCTAGACAGAATTATACGGGAGACAGCACGATATTCTAGACAGAATTATACGGGAGACAGAACGATATTCTAGACAAAATTATACGGGAGACAGAACGATAATCTAGACTGACTTATACGGGAGACAGAACGATTATCTAGACAGAATTATACGGGAGACAGAACGATATCTAAGATAGATCAGGACTGGAAAAAGAACGATATTTTCGACAGTATTGGATTAGAGACAGAACGATATTCTAGACAGAATTATACGGGAGACAGCACGATATTCTAGACAGAATTATACGGGAGACAGAACGATATTCTAGACAGAATTATACGGGAGACAGAACGATATTCTAGACAGAATTATACGGGAGACAGAACGATATTCTAGACAGAATTATACGGGAGACAGAACGATATTCTAGACAGAATTATACGGGAGACAGAACGATAATCTAGACAGAATTATACGGGAGACAGAACGATATTCTAGACAGAATTATACGGGAGACAGAACGATATTCTAGACAGAATTATACGGGAGACAGAACGATATTCTAGACAGAATTATACGGGAGACAGAACGATAATCTAGACAGAATTATACGGGAGACAGAACGATATTCTAGACAGAATTATACGGGAGACAGAACGATGTTCTAGACAGAATTATACGGGAGACAGAACGATATTCTAGACAGAATTATACGGGAGACAGAACGATATTCTAGACAGAATTATTCGGGAGACAGAACAATATTCTAGACAGAATTATTCGGGAGACAGAACGATTATCTAGACAGAATTATACGGGAGACAGAACGATATCTAAGATAGATCAGGACTGGAAAAAGAACGATATTTTCGACAGTATGGGATTAGAGACAGAACGATATTCTAGACAGAATTATACGGGAGACAGAACGATATTCCAGACAGAATTATACGGGAGACAGAACGATATTCTAGACAGAATTATACGGGAGACAGAACGATAATCTAGACAGAATAATACGGGAGACAGAACGATATTCCAGACAGAATTATGCGGGAGACAGAACGATATTCTAGACAGAATTATACGGGAGACAGAACGATATTCTAGACAGAATTAAACAGGAGACATAACGATATTCAAGACTGAATTATACGGGAGACAGAACGATATTCTAGAATGAATTATACGGGAGACAGAACGATATTCTAGACAGAATTATACGGGAGACAGAACAATATTCTAGACAGAATTAAACGGGAGACAGAACGATAATCTAGACTGACTTATACGGGAGACAGAACGATAATCTAGACAGAATTATACGAGAGACAGAACGATAATCTAGACAGAATTATACGGGAGACAGAACGATATTCTAGACAGAATTATACGGGAGACAGAACGATAATCTAGACAGAATTATACGGGAGACAGAACGATATTCTAGACAGAATTATACGGGAGACAGAACGATATTCTAGACAGAATTATACGGGAGACAGAACGATATTCTAGACAGAATTATTCGGGAGACAGAACGATATTCTAGACAGAATTATACGGGAAACAGAACAATATTCTAGACAGAATTATTCTGGAGACAGAACGATTATCTAGACAGAATTATACGGGAGACAGAACGATATCTAAGATAGATCAGGACTGGAAAAAGAACGATATTTTCGACAGTATGGGATTAGAGACAGAACGATTATCTAGACAGAATTATACGGGAGACAGAACGATATTCTAGACAGAATTATACGGGAGACAGAACGATAATCTAGACAGAATAATACGGGAGACAGAACGATATTCCAGACAGATTTATGCGGGAGACAGAACGATATTCTAGACAGAATTATACGGGAGACAGAACGATATTCTAGACAGAATTAAACGGGAGACAGAACGATAATCTAGACTGAATTATACGGGAGACAGAACGATATTATAGACAGAATTATACGGGAGACTGAACGATATTCTAGACACAACGGGACTGAAAACAGAACAATATTTTAAAGAGAACTGAACGGGAGACAGAACGATAATCTAGACAGAATTATACCGGAGACGGAACGATAATCTAGACACAACGGGACTGAAAACAGAACAATATTTTAAAGAGAACTGAACGGGAGACAGAACGATAATCTAGACATTACAGGATTTGACACAGAACGATATTTTTGACAGTATTGGACTGAAGGCAAACATTCTAACCAGAGGGGACTGGAGACAGAACGATAATATATACAGAAGGGGACTGAAGAATGATGTTTTAGACATAACGGGGCAGGAGACAGAACGATGTCTATGACAGAACTAGATTTGAGGCAAAACAATATTCTAGCCAGAACTACATTTGGGGCAGAACGGTCTGCAAGACAGAACGAGATTGAAGACAAACCGTTATTCTACACTGAGGGCAGAACGATCTGCTAGACAGAACGAGACTGAAGACAAACCGTTATTCTAGACTGGGGGCAGAACGATCTGCTAGACAGAACGAGACTGAAGAGAAACCGTTATTCTAGACTGGGGGCAGAACGATCTGCTAGACAGAACGAGACTGAAGAGAAACCGTTATTCTAGACTGGGGGCAGAACGATCTGCTAGACAGAACGAGACTGAAGAGAAACCGTTATTCTACACTGAGGGCAGAACGATCTGCTAGACAGAACGAGACTGAAGACAAACCGTTATTCTACACTGGGGGCAGAACGATCTGCTAGACAGAACGAGACTGAAGAGAAACCGTTATTCTAGACTGGGGGCAGAACGATCTGCTAGACAGAACGAGACTGAAGAGAAACCGTTATTCTAGACTGGGGGCAGAACGATCTGCTAGACAGAACGAGACTGAAGACAAACCGTTATTCTAGACTGAGGGCAGAACGATCTGCTAGACAGAACGAGACTGAAGACAAACCGTTATTCTAGACTGAGGGCAGAACGGTCTGCAAGACAGAACGAGACTGAAGACAAACCGTTATTCTAGACTGGGGGCAGAACGATCTGCTAGTCAGAACGAGACTGAAGACAAACCGTTATTCTAGACTGAGGGCAGAACGATCTGCTAGTCAGAACGAGACTGAAGACAAAACGTTATTCTACACTGGGGGCAGAACGATCTGCTAGACAGAACGAGACTGAAGACAAACCGTTATTCTAGACTGGGGGCAGAACGATCTGCTAGACAGAACGAGACTGAAGACAAACCGTTATTCTAGACTGGGGGCAGAACGATCTGCTAGACAGAACGAGACTGAAGACAAACCGTTATTCTAGACTGAGGGCAGAACGATCTGCTAGTCAGAACGAGACTGAAGACAAAACGTTATTCTACACTGGGGGCAGAACGATCTGCTAGACAGAACGAGACTGAAGACAAACCGTTATTCTAGACTGGGGGCAGAACGGTCTGCAAGACAGAACGAGACTGAAGACAAACCGTTATTCTAGACTGGGGGCAGAACGATCTGCTAGACAGAACGAGACTGAAGATATCGTTCTTCAAAGCTGGCGTGTTATCACTCTTCAAAGGAGGTGTGTTATCACTCTTCAAAACTTTCGTGTTATCGTTCTTCAAAGCTGGCGTGTTATCACTCTTTAAAGCTGGCGTGTTATCACTCTTCAAAGCTGGTGTGTTATCACTTTTCAAAGCTGGCGTGTTATCACTCTTTAAAGCTGGCGTGTTATCATACTTCAAAACTGGCTTGTTATCACTCTTCAAAACTGGCGTGTTTTCACTCTTCAAAACTGGCGTGTTATCACTCTTCAAAGCTGGTGTGTTATCACTTTTCAAAGCTGGTGTGTTATCACTCTTCAAAGCTGGCGTGTTATCACTCTTCAAAGCTGGCGTGTTATCACTCTTCAAAAATGGCTCGTTATCACTCTTCAAAGCTGGCGTTTTATCACTATTCAAAGCTGGCGTGTTATCACTCTTCAAAGCTGGCGTGTTATCACTCTTCAAAGCTGGCGTGTTATCACTCTTCAAAACTGGCGTGTTATCACTCTTCAAAACTGTCGTGTTATCACACTTCAAAGCTGGCGTGTTCACTCTTTAAAGCTGGCGTGTTATCACTCTTCAAAGCTGGCGTGTTATCACTCTTCAAAACTGGCGTGTTATCACTCTTCAAAGCTGGCGTGTTCACTCTTCAAAGCTGGCGTGTTATCACACTTCAAAGCTGGCGTGTTCACTCTTTAAAGCTGGCGTGTTATCACTCTTCAAAGCTGGCGTGTTATCACTCTTCAAAGCTGGCGTGTTATCACACTTCAAAGCTGGCGTGTTATCACTCTTCAAAGCTGGCGTGTTATCACTCTTCAAAACTGGCGTGTTATCACTCTTCAAAACTGTCGTGTTATCACTCTTCAAAACTGTCGTGTTATCACACTTCAAAGCTGGCGTGTTCACTCTTTAAAGCTGGCGTGTTATCACTCTTCAAAGCTGGCGTGTTATCACTTTTCACAGCTGGCTTGTTATCACTCTTCAAATCTGGCGTATTATCACTTTTCAAAGCTGGTTTGCTATCACTCTTCGAAAAGGGTGTTTAGTTCCACCTTCTCACTGCGTATTTTCCTAACAGGATCTAACAGCTTCAGTTGTGCGATATGTAATGATTTCTGAGGTGATACATTAGTCAGCGCTTAAACATAACACAGTAAGCAGTATGTATCAACATAAGATTAAGTGATCACGAGTACACAATACTTTTAGAACAAGTGTTTACTAGAAATAATGTGTCTCCATTTATGAAATTGTTTACATTTAGATAAGATAAGATAAGTCTTTATTGCCCGTTAAAGAACTTGTGTTACATAAAAGTGAGCATGAAATTCAAAATTATATACATAATATATATGGAATATTTATATACAATTTTAAAGCTAAATTTCTAGCCTGTTTTTCATGAAACTCATCTAATCTCTTAAAAGAACGATTAGCATTTTTTTGTCTCCCTGTGTGATTATCTTATTTCATGTATTACTCTTTACCAGTGACAGAACCCCACACACACACTTTAAAGAGAACTTGAGGACAGACTATGCACAAGTTTATAGTTATAGAAATATATATATACAAGTTATAGAAAAGGTCCAAACTGATTGAGTCAATGTGAAAGTATCGTAGTTTCCTGAAGAAATGGAGGCGAGATTGGCACTTACTTATACATGTGGTCTGTATTATCAGAGAAATTCAACTGATTGTCAATGCATGTTACCTATGCATGTTAATTGAGACAAATTAGCGATATTCTTGTGACATTTTAAATAGAATTGGTGAATAAAGAAATTTTACAAAAGATGTAAGCACAAGTTTTGGTGATTAAAAGGAAACGTTACATAATGTGCCTTTAATATAGAAAACCTACATATGTCTTGTGTATCTCATAACTTTGTTGACAAGAAATCTGATAAGAGAACTACTGTGATAACAGAATAACCATACATACATGTAAGTAGTTGTGTTTCCTGTATATCTAAATCGAGCCTAAACTATTTCCGCAACTAGGTTGTAGTTCACTGTTGTCATAGCGATACTGTACTTGTGACTTCACAACACGTTGTAGACTTTCATTGTTTTTATTAGACCACCATTTGTATGTGAAGTAGACAATATGAGACAGGGGTATTTAATTCTCTGTGTGTTTTTGATCTCATGGTTCACAAAGTTTCAAATTGTCTAGTGCGTTTTATTTCAATAATTCATGATTCGTAAACCTGACATTACATATTGTATTTAATATGTCAGACAGACATGTTTTATTCAGTAAAGAGTCCAGTATAGCCAATAATTAAAGAATATATCCGTGTACAATGGGTGCGCTCAGTTACACATGGCAGCTTTTATCTGGAGCTGATAAGCTTTTGAAGATGATATAGGTATAAAGCAACATAACAGATTACAAAAAGTTATTATTTTGTCAAACTTACAACAAAGAAATTTATGTAGGGCACTTTCGTTAAAATGTGAAAATATCTAGTTCCCAGTTGTATAAGCTTAACAAACAAATGATACATAACATCCATTTCCTATAAATGCACAATGTTTAAGTTAACAGAAAGGATAAACTTGTTCATCATATCCAATTCCATTATTCATATCAACCCGTTACAACAGCCATTTCCAAGTTCATTTGAATCTTGATATAGCAATCCTTATATGCGTAGGATTATCTTTACACGCACTTAGGAAAGTCTAGAACTACTGATAACGTATACAACTAGGAAATTCATTAGTTGATGGATACCCTGACTGGCTGTAGTAACCTTCTAGTCTTAACCGAAATAGAGATACAGAATAACCATAACATACATAACCAAACACATATTGGAATAGCCTTTGTCAAATCTGTGTTACCCTTTTATCATAGAATAAACTATATATGGTCGAACTATCCAGCGTTAACAAAATTGATGTAGGAATCTGGTTTGTGGCATATGTATAATTATACACAAAAACGTAATCTCTCTAGGTAGGTATAACTACTATTCTACATTCATCAAAAACTATACCATTCACAGTCGAGTTTTTACCTTGAGCAATGTTTACAAAATTCTACAAAATTACTTTAGTTACATACACCTCAAACCATAAGACACAGGCACTGTCTTAGCGTCGTTAACAATCAGCAAATCAGTGCAGTTAATGTTACCATAAGACACAGGCACTGTCTTAGCGTCGTTAACAATCAGCAAATCAGTGCAGTTAATGTTACCATAAGACACAGGCACTGTCTTAGCGTCGTTAACAATCAGCAAATCAGTGCAGTTAATGTTACCATAAGACACAGGCACTGTCTTAGCGTCGTTAACAATCAGCAAATCAGTGCAGTAAATGTTACCAAATTTACGAACTAATGTTACTGTGACCGGGAGTGAACGACGTCGACGAGGGACGATGAAGGCAACGTTACTGTGTGACGTTGATGATGTTGTAATCACGACTGGAGAGTTCTTGTGATGGTCGACCATTATTTTATTCTTGTTGGTGGCTTGTACAAACGGTACATTAATTATACCCGAGCCGGTGGTACATTCACAGGTCAGTGTAGACGCCAGGGTATCCCCATCCCCGTCGTCTACCTGAGCTGGACCGACTCGAGAGAGGTGACTTCTAAAAACTACATGAGATGTGCGTCCGGCGCTGGTCGGGACAAATCTGCCGAGATAGGGTCCCGGCTGCATTTAACATGCATGTAACACAAAGGAACGCGAGGGGGAGAGGTCACAGGTCACGTGTGTGGTCAGCTAATTAGTTTTCAGTGAATGGAATGTACACTGACCATCTGCCGGGTCCGGCGACGGCTTGCATTAATTTGAGACCAGATATTGATCATTTACACGTTTTCAAAGTGGATTTTGAAATAAGGATTTTGAATATATTTTCCGTAATGATTTATAAAATGTTACGCTATGACATTACCAACCATTAACCGAAACCAAGCCAAGACAAAATAGCTTAGCTAAGGCCTGAGATACATGGTTTGTCTGTGCTTTACTCCATAAACGCTTAGGCACATATACTTATTCAAAATATCTTCATTAACTGGGGCCACATGGTTACTGTATAATGACATTTCGTAAAATGACGAAAGAGACCCTTTTGTTTAAACTTTCTACAATAACTTTCAAAAAGATCTAGTTAGTTTTGAACTAGATTACAAGTACCAGCTAGTGCTAAAGTATCATCTGCAAACATAAGTGCACATACAATTGAAAAAGATATTCCATGAACAGCCACCCTCACTTCCAGTATTAAAAAGTCAATACCGCGGTATATCAAAAGTTTCATAATGCAAGGTTATGTACCTTAGCTAAACCCGTATGTGTCCGCTCTGAGTGCGGCCTATGAACGTGATTCATAATGCGGGGCTATGTACCTTAACTAAGCCCGTATGTGTCCACTCTGAGTGCGGTCTATGAACGGGATTCATAATGCAAGGTTATGTACCTCAGCTAAGCCCGGTTGTGTTCACTCTGAGTGCGGCCTATGAACGTGATTCATAATGCGGGCTATGTACCTTAGCTAAGCCCGTGTGTATCTTCTCTGAGTGCGGTCTATGGACGGGATTCATAATGCAAGGTTATGTACCTCAGCTAAGCCCGTGTGTGTTCACTCTGAGTGCGGCCTATGAACGTGATTCATAATGCGGGCTATGTACCTTAGCTAAGCCCGTATGTATCCACTCTGAGTGTGGTCTATGAACGTGATTTATAATGCGAGGTTATGTACCTTAACTAAGCCCGTGTGTATCTTCTCTGAGTGCGGCCTATGTACCTCAGCTAAGCCCATGTGTGTTCACTCTGAGTGCGGCCTATGAACGTGATTCATAATGCGGGGCTATGTTCCTTAACTAAGCCCGTATGTGTCCACTCTGAGTGCGGCCTATGAACGTGATTCATAATGCGGGGCTATGTTCCTTAACTAAGCCCGTATGTGTCCACTTTGAGTGCGGTCTATGAACGTGATTCATAATGCTGGGTTATGTACCTTAGCTAAGCCCGTGTGTGTCCACTCTGAGTGCGGCCTATGAACATGATTCATAATGCGGGCTATGTACCTTAACTTAGCCCGTATGTGTCCACTCTGAGTGCGGCCTATGAACGTGATTCATAATGCGGGGCTATGTACCTTAACTAAGCCCGTATGTGTTCACTCTAAGTGCGGCCTATGAACGTGATTCATAATGCGGGGCTATGTTCCTTAACTAAGCCTGTATGTATCCACTCTGAGTGCGGCCTATGAACATGATTCATAATGCGGGGCTATGTACCTTAACTAAGCCCGTATGTATCCGCTCTGAGTGCGGCCTATGAACATGATTCATAATGCGGGGCTCTGACCTTAGCTAAGCCCGTGTGTGTCCACTCTGAGTGCGGCCTATGAACATGATTCATAATGCGGGCTATGTACATTAGCTAAGCCCGTGTGTGTCCACTCTGAGTGTTGACTCTTGCAGGTTTTTTTTTACAAACCACCTGGGATTCATCACAATCTGCAGATGTGAACTCACAGTCGAGGAATTATTCACCATTCCTATATTGCTTAAACAATCTGCAGATTATGATATCTGAACTATATTGGAATAATCACAATCTGGGAATTTCTTTGTGAGGGGCTCTTAAGTCGTCTTAATGTTTAATTAAAGGAATATTGGGGTCAGTATCAGGAAAATGAAAGGCTTAGTGTGAAAGTTTTACTGATCAAGTATATCTGTCGACATATAGTGTAGAATGGTTTGAGTTGACTTTTATGAATGCCCCTACCTCTAACCTACAGTACACATGTGGCAGATGTATTTATGAATGCCCCTACCTCTAACCTACAGTACACATGTGGCAGATGTATTTATGAATGCCTACCTCTAACCTACAGTACACATGTGGCAGATGTATTTATGAATGCCTACCTCTAACCTACAATACACATGTGGCAGATGTATTTATGAATGCCCCTACCTCTAACCTACAGTACACATGTGGCAGATGTATTTATGAATGCCCCTACCTCTAACCTACAGTACACATGTGGCAGATGTATTTCTGAATGCCCCTACCTCTAACCTACAGTACACATGTGGCAGATGTATTTCTGAATGCCCCTACCTCTAACCTACAGTACACATGTGGCAGATGTATTTCTGAATGCCCCTACCTCTAACCTACAGTACACATGTGGCAGATGTATTTATGAATGCCCCTACCTCTAACCTACAGTACACATGTGGCTTCCTCGCTAACAGTGGCTAGATTGTACTTACACTTGTTTTGAAAATAAACTATTTTAACGTTATTAATATTCTCACTCTTTTTAGCTTAATAATTACCAGGTACATTAGGGGTTAAGCCTTTAGTGTTTGGCCCTAGTGAAATCCAATTATGCAACTTTCCAAGTCTTCGCAACCAATTGGTCTTACTAACATCTTACATTCTGCACAGCCTTTCCACACGGACAAAACACAGATAACGGACAGACAGAATCATGTAATGTAGCGTTTGTGCGAAGTTTCCACAGCAGGTGTTGTTAGGTGTATTGATTACACCTCTGTACCATCCACAGGGCTGTCCATCAGATACACTATCTACAGAAATAAACGTTCCGACACCCCACAGGAAGTGTTGCCATCCTTTGACCACTGTTTACCCTGATACACACAAACCATGTGCACTGAAAATAACCCACGAGCTGTTTGGTAAGTGACCGGGTGATGGTCACATTATTATATGCATACATCATGTACAGGGTTGGTAATGCGCAGGATATATGACCAACGTACTATATATTATGTGTCCCAAAAGTTTATTTACCTAAAGGTGTAGCAAAGATAACATATTGAATATTTTCAATGGTTTTGTTTCCTGAACACATTTCAAATCATTATGTATGTACTAGGCTTTCAACATAAATGAATCTTTACGCTGAATTTTGATATAATAGATAATTTATAAAAATTAAAAAGACACTGATAATTGACAACACCGTATATTTAAGAAAAAACTATAATAAGGATGTTCTGTCCACAATTCCAAATTACGTGGACATCCATACACCGATCGTTTGCTGCTTGGCACGCCCTGCAGTCAGCTGATATCCTGAACAGTTTGCAGTCGTATTAATATATTACTTCCCTAATCGTTACGCATCTAAGAAAAGGGGCACGGTTGCTGTTTGCTGTTTACTGTTTAGATGTAAAGTTCATGGCTCGTGGCTCATTGAATAACACAACCACCGAAAATTTGTCATTCTGTTTATAATCTAACTCAAGGACTTTTTGCGGCTCTGCATTGTTCATGAGGTGAAAAACGCCTGCACAAGGGTAAGTCACATATTTCCAATGATAGATATTGTCAAGCAACATAGCTTTTCAATGTATTGTATTCAGCTCATTATGTATGGTAGACAAAAGAAGCTACTTACTCGTGTTCTTTGTTCAAAATGAACGTAACTTGTAACTATGTTAATTCAAATCATTACTCTCATGTTGAAGATACCGTTGCTCAATTAATCCATGTGTGACATAGAGTTCTGACACGCCGCTAATGGCTGAAATGCTGTCCAAGCGGGATGAAGAAATAACTCGCTCACTCACTCTCTTGAGTTCTGACGGATTAGCTCGTTATCTATAATACCTGGACAAAGTGATTCCACACTCTCTAAATTCCTATTGATTTCATGTTAATGTTCAGTCATTTTCATTATTCCACTAATTGTCGAATTGAAGTCCAAATTTATTGGTAAGATAAAATGTTATCTTGGCTACAAACAACAACATTTAGTTTGATAGTCCGATCATTATTAAGAGAATTGCAGATATTTATTATTCATTCATATGCAAGAGTAAGCGATATAAGAAATAATGCTTACTTCTACGTTTATGGCCACAGCCTCCATGCTGTATTTTACGGGATATCCCCTAATAGTAACGAAGAAAATTTAAATATTATAAAGTCTTTACATCATTTTATATGCAAGAGTAAGCGATTCGATAAAACATCGTAAAATTGAAACATCTTATAAAAAGCAACTGCTGGCAATATGTCACCTTGTTTTGTAACATAGATATATCATGCTCTGAATTTCTTGGTTTTGATTTTTGTCTAGTTCTTGTGTATTTTGTTTATAATGTTTTGTACCGGTGAGGTATTCAGATAAGCAAAGATTTGCTTGTTTACCAAACCGGATTCTTTAATGAATAAAAATATGTTTAAACCAATTGCAGATATTAAACATGATGTATACAGTATAAACCAGCATCATTGTCGGATTTAACATGACGATAAATAGGACAGCGGCATAAAAAGTTCTATTTGTTGTCACTTGATTTAAACATATTTTATTTCATTAAGAAATGTAACGGCATCGGCAAACAAGCAAAAGCTTAGATCAATGCCTCTCCCAAACATAAACTGGTAACGAAACAATTGCAAGAAGTCAATTACAAATGATAAAATAACATGGTGTTGTTACTACACGTTTGCTCATTGAGTATTACATGGTATACGAGTGATAATAATAATAATAATAATGAATATTTGTATAGAGCTATATCCATACACAAAGTGCATGCTCAAAGCGCACAGTATATGATAATGAAAGGTAATGATTGATATCATAAGAATGAAATTGAAAGTATGAGAAAGATTATGAATGATGAAATATGAACATTTGCTGCAGGGAAATATAGTGATATGATGTCTATGAAAAACAGTTTGAAAATAGGTAAGTTTTCAATTTCGTTTTAAAAACAGTCAATGTTACTAAAGAATTTCTGTCCAAAACTGGTACTATTATATTTTGTTACTTTGAGAAGATTCAGATTCTTAGATCGGAGAGGTTTCGCGGGAATGTAATCCTCTATCATGTTTGCAAGGTATGCTGGTGCCTCATTAGTTTGACATTTGTAAGTGATACAAAGGACTTTGAAGTTGATCCTCGCCTCAATTGGAAGCCAATGCAAATCCTTAAGCACGGGTGTAATATGGCATGATTTTGGAGTTCTAGTCACTATCCTTTCTGCAGCGTTTTGAACTTTTTGGAGTTTGTCTACTTGACATCTTGTGAATCCTAAAAGCAAACTATTACAATAATCAGGCCTGGAATTGACAAGCATTTGCACAAGTGTTTTGGCACAATCTCTTGAAATGAGGTGTCGTATTTGCCTGATACAACGAAAGAGGTATTAATTTTTTTTTGCAAATCTTATCTACTTCAACTATAAGTTTTATCAAATCGCTTTTAAGATTTAATGAAATAATGAAACTGAGGAGAATATTTTTTGTTGGTTTCTTTGTCAACATAATTTGAACATTTTTCTATTTATGAACAAGCTGATAAGCTTATGTTGACAGCGCTCCCATAAATTTATAATACATAATCACATAGACAAGCGACAAAGACGATGTTGGATATCAAATAAAATATAGATGTGAGTAAACATCAAAACAAGATAATTAACTTATCTCATCAAAGCTACCCATTTGTAGACCAACGGAAATAGACCAATGGAAAAAAATTAGCAAATGAAATGAGTTAATTTTGTATACCTGCTTCAACACGTTGAGTTTTATTGATGAAATCGTAAACTGAATATGGTATGTTGCGTGTACGTCAAAGTTGTTAGATTCTCTGTTTTTATTAAGAATGGTATGGCGGCCACAACCTTTAGTATGAAAATACAGGTTTTGTCTTCAGTGAACATAAATATCACGAGTAGAAAGGTAGTCTTATATCCAAAGGAGCAGCATGTCGAGGTTGCTGCAACCATGCAAGTTATAGTTGGCAGTTAACAATTTGACATGATTGAGTTCCAAAGATTAATAAAAAATAAAACTCGATTTAGCGTAAGAACCAGTTCGACTGTAAATTCCCTTTATTTCAGAGTGATTTTTAAGATTATAGCTTGTAAATTCGGAAACAGAATTTGGAATCAAATCGCTAAGATAGATTGGGAGTTCATTATTGTACATTTTACAGAAAATGAGTCAGTCAGTATTTGAAACTCCTCAGACAACTGATCATAGGGCAGACTTTCCGTACATTATCATAAATATGATTATTCCATGCACAGTCGCTTGGGAGTGTTATTCCTTTATGACTTTGACTTCCTTTGATATTGTTTCGTCAATGATAAGGTTTTACAGATGACTTTGCTTTTTGCGAAAACTAAAATGATTCGGTTTTAATGTGACCTGCTAATCACGGACCCATTGTGTAATTTTCTCTAAATCGTTGTAAAGACAGGTAGCAGAATTTAACGCTTCTTTAATAATTACGTAAAGCGACCTGTCAAAAAGACGAATTTTACTGTCAGCATCAAATACAATGTCGTTATTGTATATCAGTAAAAAGAGAGGCCCGAGAACTGAGCCCTGGGGTACCCCAGCCAGTACAGAGTTCCTAGATGGTCTATACCCGTTAAGTTGTACTCAGTTTTCTAAATAACTCTCGACAGTATCAACTGATACTATACTACCTTCCTTTTAATACTATTTTTATCAAACGAATATGCTATATATGATACATACAAAGAAATATCTCAATATGACAAGTCATTCGATTGAAATCAATATATTTCTTTATTTTGAGCCTTGTAGACACTAACTATATGTATTTAGCTACGTAATGTTGATTTTGTTTGAGTTCAGAAGCTTTGTCATCTTAATGGTATTGGGCCACGTTATTTTGGTACAATTCGCATCTAAAGATATAATGGAATTCGTCAGCGACTGTTGGATAGTCTTTCTCTGGGTACTCTGATCCATCGGACAGACTGGTTGATTATGGTTTAAAGTTAAGTTTGAAATTTCAAAAGTTGAGATAGCTGTAGGAAGGAGGAGATATATTTCAAAATGATGAATAAAATGTGCTATTTTCCGTTTGCACAACATACAACAATGGGAAATAACATGTTAAATTACTGCATAAATAGTCATGCTATAAGGCCAATATCGCCTATAGGACACTATCAAGTCATAAGAAACATATTCAATGATATCTAAAGACCTTCACACGTTTAAAATTTGTACACGAAATTTACAAAAAGTGACCAAAATCAATTGAATAAATACAAAATCAGAATTAGAAAAATTAACTTAAATCAAATGAAATTAGATAACAACAAATATTGCGAATGAATGAATGGTGAAGTGGATGGGTGAGTGATTGAGTGAACGAATGAATGAATGAATCAATTAATACCTTCACATTACACGGGACACTGAATTGTAATAAAAGTTGTAACACATGCCCTGAATTATAATAAACTTTGCCCTCAAATTGTAATTCCTGCCTCAAAATGTAATAACTCAAAGTCCGGCGAAAAGAGTAATAGATCTTGCCTCGAATTGTAAAACGTAAACTTAAATCTATCTTAAATTTAATTACGTTTGTTATGAGTATTGTAATTGTATGTAGGCTTTAAAAGCAGTTTCAGTCACCTTGTTGATTTAAATATGAATTTTCAAAACTTTATTACAAGTCAGGGCAAGTGTGAAAATATGAAATACCCAACTCCAATTGTAATAGACCCGACTTATATCAATGCAACTATTTATTTCGTTGGATTTTCAAATGTCTCTAGGCAATGAAAATAATTGATTTCACATACATTGTGTTAAATAAAAATTATTACAATTCAGGGCAAGTGTGAAAACTTAAAATACCTGACTCAAATTGTACAAAACCCGATTTATATAATTTTAAACTGTATGGAATTGAATTTGTATTAAATTTGTTTGAGTATTGTTAGTTATGAAGTCTACACAAGCAGTTTCAGTCATATCTTAATTAATAATATTTATTTGGATAACTTTTTTAAAAATTTTATTTTATTATTTGTTCCCAATGGTAAGATCGTAGAGACAGATATGATACATCATCATGATATACTATTTAGTTACAATACAATAGAGTAAGATATACAAAATGGTATAACATAATATAACTGTAATATTAAATCATGAGCATGGAGCTATGAAGGATGTTATTTATCAAATGTGTTCACTAGAGGTTTCCATTTGTTGTTAAATTTATACATTTCATCATTTCTTTTAAAAATAAAATTTTCAACATGGTAGATGTCCTTTAAGATATTCAAATAGTTGCTAAAATTTAATAGCAAATTCTTAATATTACATACATTTATATATTTCTTTGCCGTTAAAACAATTTGATTGATCAAAATATCATTATCAAAAGTAACATAACAGATAGAATACTTTGAAAATGTTATTTTATGATGTAAATAATCAACGACCATAGCTCCAGATCATTCCAAAATTGTTTTGTTACACAATATTCCCAATAGACATGACAGAGGCTTTCAGATTCAACGTTACAAAAACTACAAATATCCTTATCAGCCAGATTCATTCTTAACAATTCTCTTTTAGTGTAAAAATCTCTTTGCAGGAATCTATATTGAAAATCTATAAGTTTAACATCTTTCAATCTATATCTATAAGAACTGAAAATATTTTCCCAGTCTAATTGATAATCATCAAAAATAGATTCCCACTTTTTGCAAATTTCAATGTTTTCATCATTGTTAATGAACCTATTATAAAATATTTTTTAACCTTTTGTACATTTCATAATATTTCTTTGGTTAATACTAGTGTATAAATTATAAATCGGAATGTTTCTTGTACAATTTATAACATCCTGCCAACAATTGGGGATAATATGAAGCAAATAACGATAGTCCAATATTGTCCCACTAATCTTATATTTTGATTGGAATTTCTCAAATGTCATGACTCCACTTTCATCACATAAGTCTTTTATTGTCAAAATATCATTTTGTGCCCAATTTCTAATAATATGGGAAGAATTGTTCTAATTATGATTAAGCCATAACGGCTCTGCAAGAATATCATCAATATTATCCCGGTCAGCACTGAATTTTCTACAATAACTATTCCATGCTTTCATAACATCTTTCCAAAATGAGTTTTCAAAACTAAATATTTTATCAATGTTTGCCCCATAATGAAAAACATCATGATATGGTATATTACCGGGGTTGCTATTTGATGATCTTTTAACATAGAGTCTTAGACAAGATAATTTTAGAGCTTCAATGAATGTTTTTATATCCACCATATCCAAACTCCCTTTTGTCTTTAATCTTTTAAGAGTACTTCTTTTTACCTTGTCCTTTTTATCATTCCAAATAAACTTAAAAAAGGATTGTTCAAGAGTTTTGATAAAGTCATCTGGGGATTAGGTAATGAACTGAAGATATGTAAAAGTTTAGAAAGGGCTAGGGTGTTGATAACAGTGATCTTTCCAATCAAAGTTAGATTTCTTTTTCTCCATACTGCTAATTATCTATTTATTTCTTCTAGTCTCTTTCTTGTGTTGATTACCCATAAATCCTCAAGAGTTGGAGTAAACTTAATTCCTAAAACCTCAAATTCTCCATTATACCATTCAATTTGCAAATCAGAACATAAGATATTTACATTGCCTGTCATTGAGCCAATCCAAATTGCTTTAGTCTTATTTATATTCATTTTTAGACCTGGCATCTTATAAAATAAATTGAGGGTTTCAATCGCTTCATATAAGCTGCCTTCAGTACCATCTAGGAATAATTCTGTATCATCTGCATATTGACCTAATTTATATTCTTCGTCGTCAATAACTATACCTTTAATCTTATCATTCTTTCTTATCATACAACCTAGGATTTCAGCCACAAAGAGGAAAAGGTAGGGTGACAAAGGGTCACCTTGTCTACAGCCCCTTTCATTATTAAAAAATTCAGACAAATACCCATTTTGTATTTTGGATTTGGATAACTTTATTGCAATTCAGGGCAAGCGTGAAAAATAAAAAAAACTGACACAAAATGTGATAAACCCGACTTGTAATATTCCAACTGTACGGAATTAAACTTTATTTATTTTGATGAAATTTTTCAAAATAATTAAAGGCATTGAAAATACTTTATGTCACATTTCTTTGTGTAAAAGAAGATTATTTATAAATCTGTTACAATTAATTGCAAGAGAGAAACTTTGAAATACCTGACACAAACTGAAATACACCCCAGTTTTATACATTTAACTGCATGTAATTAAAATTGTATTAATGTTCATGAATATTGTGAATGTAATAAGAGTTTTAAAGCGATTTCAGTCACCTTGTTTATAAAAAATGAATTTTCAAAACTTTATTACAAGTCAGGGCAAGTGTGAAAATATGAAATACCCAACTCCAATTGTAATAGACCCGACTTATATCAATGCAACTATTTATTTCGTTGGATTTTCAAATGTTTCTAGGCAATGAAAATAATTGATTTCACATACATTGTGTTAAATAAAAATTATTACAATTCAGGGCAAGTGTGAAAACTTAAAATACCTGACTCAAATTGTACAAAACCCGATTTATATAATTTTAACTGTATGGAATTGAATTTGTATTAAATTTGTTTGAGTATTGTTAGTTATGAAGTCTACACAAGCAGTTTCAGTCATATCTTAATTAATAATATTTATTTGGATAACTTTTTTAAAAATTTTATTTTATTATTTGTTCCCAATGGTAAGATCGTAGAGACAGATATGATACATCATCATGATATACTATTTAGTTACAATACAATAGAGTAAGATATACAAAATGGTATAACATAATATAACTGTAATATTAAATCATGAGCATGGAGCTATGAAGGATGTTATTTATCAAATGTGTTCACTAGAGGTTTCCATTTGTTGTTAAATTTATACATTTCATCATTTCTTTTAAAAATAAATTTTTCAACATGGTAGATGTCCTTTAAGATATTCAAATAGTTGCTAAAATTTAATAGCAAATTCTTAATATTACATAAATTTATATATTTCTTTGCCGTTAAAACAATTTGATTGATCAAAATATTATTATCAAAAGTAACATAACAGATAGAATACTTTGAAAATGTTATTTTATGATGTAAATTATCATTTGACCATAGCTCCAGATCATTCCAAAATTGTTTTGTTACACAATATTCCCAATAGACATGACAGAGGCTTTCAGATTCAACGTTACAAAAACTACAAATATCCTTATCAGCCAGATTCATTCTTAACAATTCTCTTTTAGTGTAAACAACTCTTTGCAGGAATCTATATTGAAAATCTATAAGTTTCGCATCTTTCAATCTATATCTATAAGAACTGAAAATATTTTCCCAGTCTAATTGATAATCATCAAAAATAGATTCCCACTTTTTGCAAATTTCAATGTTTTCATCATTGTTAATGAACCTATTATAAAAGATTTTTGAACCTTTTGTACATTTCATAATATTTCTTTGGTAAATACTAGTGTATAAATTATAAATCGGAATGTTTCTTGTACAATTTATAACATCCTGCCAACAATTGGGGATAATATGAAGCAAATAACGATAGTCCAATATTGTCCCACTAATCTTATATTTTGATTGGAATTTCTCAAATGTCATGACTCCACTTTCATCACATAAGTCTTTTATTGTCAAAATATCATTTTGTGCCCAATTTCTAATAATATGGGAAGAATTTTTCTAATTATGATTAAGCCATAACGGCTCTGCAAGAATATCATCAATATTTTCCCGGTCAGCACTGAATTTTCTACAATAACTATTCCATGCTTTCATAACATCTTTCCAAAATGAGTTTTCAAAACTAAATATTTTATCAATGTTTGCCCCATAATGAAAAACATCATGATATGGTATATTACCGGGGTTGCTATTTGAGGATCTTTTAACATAGAGTCTTAGACAAGATAATTTTAGAGCTTCAATGAATGTTTTTATATCCACCATATCCAAACTCCCTTTTGTCTTTAATCTTTTAAGAGTACTTCTTTTTATCTTGTCCTTTTTATCATTCCAAATAAACTTAAAAAAGGATTGTTCAAGAGTTTTGATAAAGTCATCTGGGGGATTAGGTAATGAACTGAAGATATGTACAAGTTTAGAAAGGGCTAGGGTCTTGATGACAGTGATCTTTCCAATCAAGGTTAGATTTCTTTTTCTCCATACTGCTAACTATCTATTTATTTCTTCTAGTCTCTTTCTTGTGTTGATTACCCATAAATCCTCAAGAGTTGGAGTAACTTTAATTCCTAAAACCTCAAATTCTCCATTATACCATTCAATTTGATAATCAGAACATAAGATGTTTACATTGCCTGTCATTGAGCCAATCCAAATTGCTTTAGTCTTATCTATATTCATTTTTAGACCTGGCATCTTATAAAATAAATTGAGAGTTTCAATCGCTCCATATAAGCTGTCTTCAGTACCATCTAGGAATAATTCTGTATCATCTGCATATTGACCTAATTTATATTCTTCGTCGTCAATAACTATACCTTTAATCTTATCATTCTTTCTTATCATACAACCTAGGATTTCAGCTACAAAGAGGAAAAGGTAGGGTGACAAAGGGTCACCTTGTCTACAGCCCCTTTCATTATTAAAAAATTCAGACAAATACCCATTTTGTAATTTGGATTTGGATAACTTTATTGCAATTCAGGGCAAGCCTGAAAAATTAAAAAACCTGACACAAAATGTGATAAACCCGACTTGTAATATTCCAACTGTATGAAATGAAACTTTATTTATTTTGTTGAAATTTTTCAAAATAATAATAATTAAAGGCGTTGAAAATACTTTATGTCACATTTCTTTGTGTAAAAGAAGATTATTTATAAATCTGTTACAATTAATTGCAAGAGAGAAACTTTGAAATACCTGACACAAACTGAAATACACCCCAGTTTTATACATTTAACTGCATGTAATTAAAATTGTATTAATGTTCATGAATATTGTGAATGTAATTAGAGTTTTAAAGCGATTTCAGTCACCTTGTTTATAAAATATGAATTTTCAAAATTTTATTACAAGTCAGGGCAAGTGTGAAAATATGAAATACCCAACTCCAATTGTAATAGACCCGACTTATATCAATGCAACTATTTATTTCGTTGGATTTTCAAATGTTTCTAGGCAATGAAAATAATTGATTTCACATACATTGTGTTAAATAAAAATTATTACAATTCAGGGCAAGTGTGAAAACTTAAAATACCTGACTCAAATTGTACAAAACCCGATTTATATAATTTCAACTGTATGGAATTGAATTTGTATTAAATTTGTTTGAGTATTGTTAGTTATGAAGTCTACACAAGCAGTTTCAGTCACTTTGTTACAATCCCAAATTACGTGGACATCCATACACCGATCGTTTGCTGCTTGGCACGCCTTGCAGTCAGCTGATATATCCTGAACAGTTTGCAGTCGTATTAATATATTACTTCCCTAATCGTTACGCATCTAAGAAAAGGGGCACGGTTGCTGTTTGCTGTTTACTGTTTAGATGTAAAGTTCATGGCTCGTGGCTCATTGAATAACACAACCACCGAAAATTTGTCATTCTGTTTATAATCTAACTCAAGGACTTTTTGCGGCTCTGCATTGTTCATGAGGTGAAAAACGCCTGCACAAGGGTAAGTCACATATTTCCAATGATAGATATTGTCAAGCAACGTAGCTTTTCAATGTATTGTATTCAGCTCATTATGTATGGTAGACAAAAGAAGCTACTTACTCGTGTTCTTTGTTCAAAATGAACGTAACTTGTAACTATGTTAATTCAAATCATTACTCTCCTGTTGAAGATATTGTTGCTCAATGAATCCATGTGTGACATTGAGTTCTGACACGCCGCTAATGGCTGAAATGCTGTCCAAGCGTGATTATGAAATAACTCACTCACTCACTCTCTTGAGTTCTGACGGATTAGCTCGTTATCTATAATACCTGGACAAAGTGATTCCACACTCTCTAAATTCCTATTGATTTCATGTTAATGTTCAGTCATTTTCATTATTCCACTAATTGTCGAATTGAAGTCCAAATTTATTGGTAAGATAAAATGTTATCTTGGCTACAAACAACAACATATAGTTTGATAGTCCGATCATTATTAAGAGAATTGCAGATATTTATTATTCATTCATATGCAAGCGCTATACAGATATAAGAAATAATGCTTACTTCTACGTTTATGGCCACAGCCTCCATGCTGTATTGTACGGGATATCCCCTAATAGTAACGAAGAAAATTTAAATATTATAAAGTCTTTACATCATTTTATATGCAAGAGTAAGCGATTCGATAAAACATCATAAAATGGAAACATCTTATGAAAAGCAACTGCTGGCAATATGTCACCTTGTTTTGTAACATAGATATATCATGTTCTGAATTTCTTGGTTTTGATTTTTGTCTAGTTCTTGTGTAGTTTGTTTATAATGTTTTGTACCGGTGAGGTATTCAGATAAGCAAAGATTTGTTTGTTTACCAAACCGGATTTTTTAATGAATAAAAATATGTTTAAACCAATTGCAGATATTAAACATGATGTATACAGTATAAACCAGCATCATTGTCGGATTTAACATGACGATAAATAGGACAGCGGCATAAAAAGTTCTATTTGTTGTCACTTGATTTAAACATATTTTATTTCATTAAGAAATGTAACGGCATCGGCAAACAAACAAAAGCTTAGATCAATGCCTCTCCCAAACATAAACTGGTAACGAAACAATTGCAAGAAGTCAATTACAAATGATAAAATATGAATTTTCATAACTTTATTACAAGTCAGGGCAAGTGTGAAAATATGAAATACCCAACTCCAATTGTAATAAACCTGACTATTTATTTCGTTGGATTTTCAAATGTTTCTAGGCAATGAAAATAATTGATTTCACATACATTGTGTTAAATAAAAATTATTACAATTCAGGGCAAGTGTGAAAACTTAAAATACCTGACTCAAATTGTACAAAACCCGATTTATATAATTTCAACTGTATGGAATTGAATTTGTATTGAATTTGTTTGAGTATTGTTAGTTATGAAGTCTACACAAGCAGTTTCAGTCACTTTGTTAATTAAACATATTTATTTGGATAACTTTTATTTTTTTTTTATTTTATTATTTGTTCCCAATGGTAAGATCGTACAGACAAATATGATACATCATCATGATATAGTATTAAGTTACAATACAATAGAGTAAGATATACAAAATGGTATAACATAATATAACTGTAATATTAAATCATGAGCATGGAGCTATGAAGGATGTTATTTATCAAATGTGTTCACTAGAGGTTTCCATTTGTTGTTAAATTTATACATTTCATCATTTCTTTTAAAAATAAATTTTTCAACATGGTAGATGTCCTTTAAGATATTCAAATAGTTGCTAAAATTTAATAGCAAATTCTTAATATTACATACATTTATATATTTCTTTGCCGTTAAAACAATTTGATTGATGAAAATATTATTATCAAAAGTAACATAACAGAAAGAATACTTTGAAAATGTTATTTTATGATGTAAATTATTATTTGACCATAGCTCCAGATCATTCCAAAATTGTTTTGTTACACAATATTCCCAATAGACATGACAGAGGCTTTCAGATTCAACGTTACAAAAACTACAAATATCCTTATCAGCCAGATTCATTCTTAACAATTCCCTTTTAGTGTAAACAAATCTTTGCAGGAATCTATATTGAAAATCTATAAGTTTCACATCTTTCAATCTATATCTATAAGAACTGAAAATATTTTTCCAGTCTTATTGATAATCATCAAAAATAGATTCTCTCTTTTTGCAAATTTCAATGTTTTCATCATTGTTAATGAACCTATTATAAAAGATTTTTGAACCTTTTGTACATTTCATAATATTTCTTTGGTAAATACCAGTGTATAAATTATAAATCGGAATGTTTCTTGTACAATTTATGACATCCTTCAAACAATTGGGGATAATATGAAGCAAATAACGATAGTCCAATATTGTCCCACTAATCTTATATTTGATTGGAATTTCTCAAATGTCATGATTCCACTTTCATCACATAAGTCTTTTATTGTCAAAATATCATTTTGTGCCCAATTTCTAATAATATGGAAATAATTTTTCTAATTATGATTAAGCCATAACGGCTCTGCAATAATATCATCAATATTATCCTGGTCAGCACTGAATTTTCTACAATAACTATTCCATGCTTTCATAACATCTTTCCAAAATGAGTTTTCAAAACTAAATATTTTATCAATGTTTGCCCCATAATGAAAAACATCATGATATGGTATATTACCGGGGTTGCTATTTGATGATCTTTTAACATAGAGTCTTAGACAAGATAATTTTAGAGCTTCAATGAATTTTTTTATATCCACCATATCCAAACTCCCTTTTGTCTTTAATCTTTTAAGAGTACTTCTTTTTATCTTGTCCTTTTTATCATTTCAAATAAACTTAAAAAAGGATTGTTCAAGAGTTTTGATAGAGTCATCTGGGGGATTAGGTAATGAACTGAAGATATGTACAAGTTTAGAAAGGGCTAGGGTCTTAATGACAGTAATCTTTCCAATTAAAGTTAGATTTCTTTTTCTCCATACTGCTAATAATCTATTTGTTTCTTCTATTCTCTTTCTTGTGTTGATTACCCATAAATCCTCAAGAGTTGGAGTTACTTTAATTCCTAAAACCTCAAATTCTCCATTATACCATTCAATTTGATAATCAGAACATAAGATGTTTACATTGCCTGTCATTGAGCCAATCCAAATTGCTTTAGTCTTATCTATATTCATTTTTAGACCTGGCATCTTATAAAATAAATTGAGGGTTTCAATCGCTTCATATAAGCTGTCTTCAGTACCATCTAGAAATAATTCTGTATCATCTGCATATTGACCTAATTTATATTCTTCGTCGTCAATAACTATACCTTTAATCTTATCATTCTTTCTTATCATACAACCTAGGATTTCAGCTACAAAGAGGAAAAGGTAGGGTGACAAAGGGTCACCTTGTCTACAGCTCCCTCATTATTAAAAAATTCCGGCAAATACCCATTTTGTATTTTGGATTTGGATAACTTTATTGCAATTCAGGGCAAGCCTGAAAAATAAAAAAAACCTGACACAAAATGTGATAAACCCGACTTGTAATATTCCAACTGTATGGAATTAAACTTTATTTATTTTGTTGAAATTTTTCAAAATAATAATAATTAAAGGCGTTGAAAATACTTTATGTCACATTTCTTTGTGTAAAAGAAGATTATCTATAAATCTGTTACAATTAATTGCAAGAGAGAAATACCTGACACAAACTGAAATACACCCCAGTTTTATACATTTAACTGCATGTAATTAAAATTGTATTAATGTTCATGAATATTGTGAATGTAATTAGAGTTTTAAAGCGATTTCAGTCACCTTGTTTATAAAATATGAATTTTCAAAACTTTATTACAAGTCAGGGCAAGTGTGAAAATATTAAATACCCAATTCAAATTGTAATAAACCTGACTAATATTAATTTAACTGTATGGAATTGAACTTTATTTATTTCGTTGGAGTTTTTGAAAAATATCTAGGCAATGGAAATGATTGGTATCATATTTTTTGTTTAAAAGATGTTTTTTTAAAACAAATTTATTACAATTCAGGCCAAGTGGCAAAATTTAAAATTATAATAATAATAATAATAATAAAAATAGTCCATTTATATAGCGCATATATCCATGCACATTACATGCTCAAAGCGCTGAGTGACATATTACCCCTGGTCAACGAGTACAGAACACTCCCTAA
Organism: Steromphala cineraria; assembly: GCA_916613615.1. Classification (NCBI taxonomy): domain Eukaryota; kingdom Metazoa; phylum Mollusca; class Gastropoda; order Trochida; family Trochidae; genus Steromphala; species Steromphala cineraria. Next base: position 103,602 of record OU744737.1, read on the forward strand.
GGAGAATACAACCGGTCGCCTGTCAGGCGCTCGAGGTTTAAATTCAGACTACCATCGTATCATACCAGGTACCCAATTACTGCTGGCACGCTTCGAACTAAGTCACTTACCCAGGGTGACACCACAAGTTTCTCAACTCATGTCTCAGTGTGGGGCAGGGAATCAACCCTTCAAACTCTCAGATTATCCAGCAACGGGTTACCCACCCATCCAGCGAGCTGCGCCCGTTGTTGCTGAACTACTCTGATAGCGGTCGACTGAGCATTGCACAGGACCACGTGCAACCACCTGACTGAAATTGAACAAAACCCCGCGTATATAAATTTAACTGTATGCAATTAGAATTTTATTAAATTTGTTTAGAATTATTGTAAATGTTTTGAGGTTTGAAAAGCGGTTTCAGTCACTTTGTTGATGAAAGTAGGAATTTTGATAACTTTATAACAATTCAGGGCAAGCGTGAAACTTTAAATACCTGACTAAAATTGTAATAAACCCAACTTATATAAACTCAACTGTATTGAATTGAACTTTATTTATATTGTTAAAGTTTTTCAAATGTTTGAGATGAGATGATGGAGAAAATTATCTATTCTATCCATTGTAATTTTTTCTTTCATCTCATGTTTTGATTGTACATAACTAATTAATAGCTACCTTCTGTATTGTATATGCTAAGTTACTTAATTGGCTTCATGTATATCTATGTATATAAATACCATACTGTATATTTCATTATCAGTCATTTGCAGAAGGGGCCCAATATTTGGCCCAGAAACGAAAAAGAAATCAATAAAGAAGTTGTTATCCATAACATTTGTCTTGTACTGACTCAAATTGCAAGATTCATTACAATTTGCGCCCGACTTGGCATTTTTTCAATTTGCGCCAAACATGGAATTATTACAATTTGCGCCACACATGGAATTACTACAATTTGCGCAAGACTTGGAATTATTACAATTTGCAACAGACATGGAATTATTACAATTTGCAATAGACATGGAATTATTACAATTTTAGCCAGACATGGAATTATTACAATTTGGGCCCGACTTGGCATTATTACATTTTGCGCCAGACATGGAATTATTACAATTTGTGCCAGATTTGGAATTATTACAATTTGAGGCAAGATTCATTACAATTTGGGCCACACTTGGAATGATCAAATTTTTTCGCCAGACATGGAATTATTACAATTTGCGCCAGATTTAGAATAAATACAATATGCGCCAGATTTGGAATTATTACAATTTGAGCCAGACATGGAATTATTACAATTTGCGCCAGACTTGGAATTATTACAATTTGAGCCAGACATGGAATTATTACAATTTGCGCCAGACTTGGAATTATTACAATTTGCACCAGACTTGGAATTATTACAATTTGCGCCAGACTTGGAATTATTACAATTTGCGCCAGATTTGAAATTATTACAATTTGTGCCAGATTTGGAAATATTACAATTTGAGGCAAGATTCAATTTAAATTGGGCCAGACTTGGAATTAGTACAATTAGAGGCAAGATTCATTACAATTTGGGCCAGACATGGAGTTATTACAATTTGCGCCAGATTTGGATTTATAACAGTTTGTGCCAGACTTGGAATTATTACAATTGGGCCAGATTTGGAATTATTTCAATTTGCACCAGACATGGAATTATTACAATTTGCGCCAGATTTGGAATTATTACAATTTGTGCCAGATTTTGAATTAGTACAATTAGAGGCAAGATTCATTACAATTTGGGCCAGACATGGAATTATTACAATTTGCGCCAGATTTGGATTTATAACAGTTTGTGCCAGACTTGGAATTATTACAATTGGGCCAGATTTGGAATTATTTCAATTTGCACCAGACATGGAATTATTACAATTTGCGCCAGATTTGGAATTATTACAATTTGGGCCAGACATGGAATTATTACAATTTGTGGCAGATTTGGAATTATTACAATTTGCGCCAAACATGAAATTATTACAATTTGCGCCAGACTTGGAATTATTACAATTGAGGCAAGATTCAATACAATTTGCACCAGATTTGGAATTATTACAATTAGATTCTTCACGGCAGGTATTACAATTTGCGTCTTTTATTACAGTTCAGGGCACAACAACTTGGGGAAGTCGGAATCCATATACAGAAGTTACTGCTGAGGCCAGCGGTGGGACAAATTGTTGAGAAGTCATTAAATCACATCTATCTTCGGAATCTAAAGAAGCAAACACAGGTAGGTAATGAGTCACTTCAACAAATATCTTATTTCCCATATCAGAATGAATAAAAATCAATAATAAAATGATATTCGTGTTCGATTACATTACAATTACAAAGATTACATTCTCTACCCCTTAGAGGCTTAACAGGCCTAGAAAATGTCTAATTTCTATAGCTCACGGTAAAATTCCTTATCTTCACTTACTCGTTATACTACACGGATGTCTGGGAACACTAATGACATAAGGTTCAACTTGTAAAGAATCTGTAAAAAGTCGGTAAATTCGTAATTTGTTTCTATTTATTTATCCTCATTCCATTATTAACTAAACCACTCGTCATAATCAACAGCCAATAGTACGCTCTTATCACAAAGAAATCATTCAGGAAGTTGCATATTATTCAACATCATCAAAAGAGTATTATTCCATGATTTTGTCAAAGTTTTAATTAAGACCACTTACAGATTACACAAGGATTTCCCAATTCTTCTTAAGAGAACAGATTAATAGAAAACATCAATTTTCTACGCCTAAGAAATATCCCTCTGCCTGGTTCTGTACCGCATTAATACATGAAAATTCCCTTACTCCGCAGAATGAAACTTTGTTTATTTCCGTAAGCAGGCCATCGGCCCATTATACATGAGCATGCATCATGATAATATTGATAATAGTTGCAGCGCCATAACATGATATCTTTATGTTCATTGTTTGGCATAATTCGAGTAAACTGACAAATTTAAAATCAAACAAATAAATTTATGTATTTGGATCTGAAAGATCCATTTGATCATATGCAGACAAACATATTTTCACAATTGTTCTTCATGACACACCTTCAGATTATTATGTATCTTCATATCAAATATGATCCAAATGTGATGATTAGTTTAGAAGTAGTGAGCCGGACTGAACTTTGACAGTTTTCCAGCAGAGTCCTCATTTTTTGCCACAAAAAGACAACATTTTATAAAAATATGTTCAAAATTGTTCTTCATGACACACCAACATATGATTTTGTATCTCCATAACAAATTTGATTGAAATGTGATGATTAGTTTAGTTGTTGTGAACAGATTTCTTACAAATTTACCACTCTTTCTCCAAAATCCTAATATTTTATTTAGATTTTCTAGAAATTGTTACTCATGACACATTATTACATGTTTCCTCATTTCCATGACAAATTTGAATTGAAATGGTTGATAAGGTAGAAAGTAATGAGCCGGACACAAAGTGTAACGGATGGACGGACGGACGGACAGTACCCATTTTAATAAACAGTCTCAGTCCTGTCTGTACACACACAGGCACGTGCATCACGCGCACACCCATAGCTACTCGATGTTTTGCTCTTTGTGTCATAAACGATATAAAAACTGTCTGAAAACAGCTAATTTGTATCTAAATGCACTTAAATCGCACCCCATTTTATTGACGAGATTTTTCTGCGTAAATTTCGGCCAAAATTACCTCTTTAGACAGTCCATTAACTTTGTAATACTCTGTAGACAGTATTCGGTAGGTTTTCACAGAGACAATTTTAATGCGTGTGATCTGTCCTCACCCTAGGCGTGTCGCTCCAGATGTCACTACCGTATGATCAAATTGGCGAACAAGATTGGCGTACAGTTAACAAAATACTTATCCTCAGAACCACCTTGCTTCCTGTTATGAATTATCAAACCAAGTGCTCGATCACCTATTTCCTTAGACGTTCAATGTAAGTCAACATGTTCATCAAGATACTTGTATGAACTAGAGTCATCAATAACATCGTCACCGACAGACAAATTATTATTCCAGTCTCACCTCAACATGATACATCGATATAATACAAATAAATATAAAACTTGAGCCATTCTCTTCGGAATTATTGTAGACAATTATGTCTTTTGAATATAAATTGTAAAAGAAAAAAACCCTTGATATTGCAAATTCCAATAAAAGGGAAAATTGACATTATGATGATATATACATATTTTCAGTCCGCTTTTAAGGATATTAAGACAGGTTTTGGCAGATACAAACATCACAGTTTTTTTAACATCATCTAATTTTAAAACTACATCTAAAATACTTGTACATTATGATATGATTTGATTGGCATGTTAAGGACAGTGCATCATTTTCAATAAAATCCTTACAGTTAAAGCCTGTTCTATTTTCAAAAGACAACCCGCGTACGACTAGTTTAATCTACAGCTGCATACCATAAGTTTGTTCACCTACCTGTGATCTTAGTGCAAACATCCAAAAAGAGCTAGTACTTTTCTCGTTGCAAAGGACATATTACAATAAACTTAACATTCACAGCCAAACTCAAACTTAAACTTGCAATACGTACTAGCTTGTTGTTACCCTGACAGTTCGCATTTCCATCTACTGACAAACTCATTTGAAACACCTTCACTAACTTTTACACAACAAAAGCAATATGATTAACTACGTTAATATCATTAAAATGATTGAGGTAAAGATCTGATAACGATAGAATTTTTGTTTTAGAAATATTAACTAAAATGAACCACTTAGAACACCACTTGGCAACACAATCTACTATTCTCGGCAAGGACTGCTCATCAGTTGCAACTAATGCTTCATTATCAGCATACAATAGAAAACTTAACATATCGCCATTAATGTCAACACAACATCTCACATTTTCTAGTTCATAAGATAAATCGTTCATAAAGATGGAAAACAGCATTGATGACAACACCCAACCTTGACGTACGCCAAAAATAACCATCAAATAAATATGTAAGGGTACTGTTATTGCGCACTTCAACTGGACTTGTACTGAGGTATTCTCAAACATACATCATTGGAAGATTGCCCTTAAACGGACAGTAGCACGTTTTTTGAAAATTCTTTATTTTCGATTTCACTGATAATTTTACTTTAATGTTGAATGTATAATTTCGAGAGTGTCAAAAATGTCATTGCACAAACTAAACATCAAGCTGAAGCGTAATTCAACAATTACATTTTGAAAATTCGAAGAGTTAGGCTGCAATACAAGTATATACGCCATATATGAATGTTAGCTCCGGTCAATATTTGAACCGGTTTGTGAGATTATCGTCCGGGCCTGTTTTGCAACCTAGCGGCAAAGATTGGAATAGTGGGCAGGAACCCGGTTAACTGAAAAAATATATCAAAGTGATAAAGCAGACATTGTTTAATTCAGGAATCAAATCTCATTGTTTGTGGTTAATGATTAAAGGGACAGTTCTTTCGAGGCATCTTTTGTGGAAACGAAATTCATGGGGCTATTTAAATTTATATATATAATATATATAATGTTATTAGTACATGGCTATAACACTTCCCAGTTAAAACATGTTATTCGGGGTATCATTTTTGTTTATTGATATTTGACAAATTTAAAAAGAACTCACACTCGGTAACAACAACAGCACGAATGTGAAATGTCTTGCTACACATAATGGGGTTGTAAAGTTTTATCATAGATAATTGGTAAATGTGTGCCCATGCTATCAATAGAAGTAGTTTATTTTAATAACATATTTAATTGATCAAAGCACACATTTAACTGTGACATTTCCCAGATCGCGGACGAAGTGCCTTTCCCATGAGAGCTGACTACGTCACTGGGCGTTATCGCAACTTAAAGACGGAACTCTGTTTCCGTTCATTGTGAATCTGTCAACAAGTCACCATTGTTCTAAATCTCCTATCTTGTGTGCATGTACATCCCCCATGGCCTCGACACCGGAGGTCTGTTCAGGAAATCGCTCATCGCTCGAGCAGCCCCGTGTCATGCTCCGGGTTTGATATTTCTGAAGAATTCTTATTAAAACTCTTTTTAACAATTTTATAAAATTTATTTAATTTAAATAAAACAAATCTTTTTTATGTTCATATTCAAACATACAGGCAAATACATGAATTAAATTGTTTACAATTAACACAATTAAGTCATGTATACACATACGTAAATTCATCATACAGGCAAATACATGAATTAAATTGTTTACAATTAACACAATTAAGTCATGTATACACATACGTAAATTCATCATACAGGCAAATACATGAATTAAATTGTTTACAATTAACACAATTAAGTCATGTATACACATACGTAAATTCATCATACAGGCAAATACATGAATTAAATTGTTTACAATTAACACAATTAAGTCATGTATACACATACGTAAATTCATCATACAGGCAAATACATGAATTAAATTGTTTACAATTGACACAAGTCATGTATACACATACGTAAATTCATCATACAGGCAAATACATGAATTAAATTGTTTACAATTAACACAATTAAGTCATGTATACACATACGTAAATTCATCATACAGGCAAATACATGAATTAAATTGTTTACAATTAACACAAGTCATGTATACACATACGTAAATTCATCATACACGCAAATACATGAATTGAATTGTTTACAATTAACACAAGTCATGTATACACATACGTAAATTCATCATACAGGCAAATACATGAATTAAATTGTTTACAATTAACACAAGTCATGTATACACATACGTAAATTCATCATACAGGCAAATACATGAATTGAATTGTTTACAATTAACACAAGTCATGTATACACATACGTAAATTCATCATACAGGCAAATACATGAATTAAATTGTTTACAATTAACACAAGTCATGTATACACATACATAAATTCATCATACAGGCAAATACATGAATTAAATTGTTTACAATTAACACAAGTCATGTATACACATACATACATTCATCATACAGGCAAATACATGAATTAAATTGTTTACAATTAACACAAGTCATGTATACACATACATACATTCATCATACAGGCAAATACATGAATTGAATTGTTTACAATTAACACAAGTCATGTATACACATACATAAATTCATCATACAGGCAAATACATGAATTAAATTGTTTACAATTAACACAAGTCATGTATACACATACATAAATTCATCATACAGGCAAATACATGAATTAAATTGTTTACAATTAACACAAGTCATGTATACACATACATAAATTCATCATACAGGCAAATACATGAATTAAATTGTTTACAATTAACACAATTAAGTCATGTATACACATACGTAAATTCATCATACAGGCAAATACATGAATTAAATTGTTTACAATTAACACAAGTCATGTATACACATACGTAAATTCATCATACAGGCAAATACATGAATTGAATTGTTTACAATTAACACAAGTCATGTATACACATACATAAATTCATCATACAGGCAAATACATGAATTGAATTGTTTACAATTAACACAAGTCATGTATACACATACGTAAATTCATCATACAGGCAAATACATGAATTAAATTGTTTACAATTAACACAATTAAGTCATGTATACACATACGTAAATTCATCATACAGGCAAATACATGAATTAAATTGTTTACAATTAACACAAGTCATGTATACACATACATACATTCATCATACAGGCAAATACATGAATTGAATTGTTTACAATTAACACAAGTCATGTATACACATACATACATTCATCATACAGGCAAATACATGAATTGAATTGTTTACAATTAACACAAGTCATGTATACACATACATAAATTCATCATACAGGCAAATACATGAATTAAATTGTTTACAATTAACACAAGTCATGTATACACATACATAAATTCATCATACAGGCAAATACATGAATTAAATTGTTTACAATTAACACAAGTCATGTATACACATACATAAATTCATCATACAGGCAAATACATGAATTAAATTGTTTACAATTAACACAATTAAGTCATGTATACACATACGTAAATTCATCATACAGGCAAATACATGAATTAAATTGTTTACAATTAACACAAGTCATGTATACACATACGTAAATTCATCATACAGGCAAATACATGAATTGAATTGTTTACAATTGACACAAGTCATGTATACACATACGTAAATTCATCATACAGGCAAATACATGAATTAAATTGTTTACAATTAACACAATTAAGTCATGTATACACATACGTAAATTCATCATACAGGCAAATACATGAATTAAATTGTTTACAATTAACACAAGTCATGTATACACATACGTAAATTCATCATACACGCAAATACATGAATTGAATTGTTTACAATTAACACAAGTCATGTATACACATACGTAAATTCATCATACAGGCAAATACATGAATTAAATTGTTTACAATTAACACAAGTCATGTATACACATACGTAAATTCATCATACAGGCAAATACATGAATTGAATTGTTTACAATTAACACAAGTCATGTATACACATACGTAAATTCATCATACAGGCAAATACATGAATTGAATTGTTTACAATTAACACAAGTCATGTATACACATACGTAAATTCATCATACAGGCAAATACATGAATTAAATTGTTTACAATTAACACAAGTCATGTATACACATACATAAATTCATCATACAGGCAAATACATGAATTAAATTGTTTACAATTAACACAAGTCATGTATACACATACATACATTCATCATACAGGCAAATACATGAATTGAATTGTTTACAATTAACACAAGTCATGTATACACATACATACATTCATCATACAGGCAAATACATGAATTGAATTGTTTACAATTAACACAAGTCATGTATACACATACATAAATTCATCATACAGGCAAATACATGAATTAAATTGTTTACAATTAACACAAGTCATGTATACACATACATAAATTCATCATACAGGCAAATACATGAATTAAATTGTTTACAATTAACACAAGTCATGTATACACATACATAAATTCATCATACAGGCAAATACATGAATTAAATTGTTTACAATTAACACAATTAAGTCATGTATACACATACATAAATTCATCATACAGGCAAATACATGAATTAAATTGTTTACAATTAACACAAGTCATGTATACACATACGTAAATTCATCATACAGGCAAATACATGAATTGAATTGTTTACAATTAACACAAGTCATGTATACACATACATAAATTCATCATACAGGCAAATACATGAATTGAATTGTTTACAATTAACACAAGTCATGTATACACATACGTAAATTCATCATACAGGCAAATACATGAATTAAATTGTTTACAATTAACACAATTAAGTCATGTATACACATACGTAAATTCATCATACAGGCAAATACATGAATTAAATTGTTTAAAATTAACACAAGTCATGTATACACATACATACATTCATCATACAGGCAAATACATGAATTGAATTGTTTACAATTAACACAAGTCATGTATACACATACATACATTCATCATACAGGCAAATACATGAATTGAATTGTTTACAATTAACACAAGTCATGTATACACATACATAAATTCATCATACAGGCAAATACATGAATTAAATTGTTTACAATTAACACAAGTCATGTATACACATACATAAATTCATCATACAGGCAAATACATGAATTAAATTGTTTACAATTAACACAAGTCATGTATACACATACATAAATTCATCATACAGGCAAATACATGAATTAAATTGTTTACAATTAACACAATTAAGTCATGTATACACATACGTAAATTCATCATACAGGCAAATACATGAATTAAATTGTTTACAATTAACACAAGTCATGTATACACATACGTAAATTCATCATACAGGCAAATACATGAATTGAATTGTTTACAATTAACACAAGTCATGTATACACATACATAAATTCATCATACAGGCAAATACATGAATTAAATTGTTTACAATTAACACAATTAAGTCATGTATACACATACGTAAATTCATCATACAGGCAAATACATGAATTAAATTGTTTACAATTAACACAATTAAGTCATGTATACACATACGTAAATTCATCATACAGGCAAATACATGAATTAAATTGTTTACAATTAACACAAGTCATGTATACACATACATACATTCATCATACAGGCAAATACATGAATTGAATTGTTTACAATTAACACAAGTCATGTATACACATACATACATTCATCATACAGGCAAATACATGAATTGAATTGTTTACAATTAACACAAGTCATGTATACACATACATAAATTCATCATACAGGCAAATACATGAATTAAATTGTTTACAATTAACACAAGTCATGTATACACATACATAAATTCACCATACAGGCAAATACATGAATTAAATTGTTTACAATTAACACAAGTCATGTATACACATACATAAATTCATCATACAGGCAAATACATGAATTAAATTGTTTACAATTAACACAAGTCATGTATACACATACATAAATTCATCATACAGGCAAATACATGAATTAAATTGTTTACAATTAACACAAGTCATGTATACACATACATAAATTCATCATACAGGCAAATACATGAATTAAATTGTTTACAATTAACACAATTAAGTCATGTATACACATACGTAAATTCATCATACAGGCAAATACATGAATTAAATTGTTTACAATTAACACAATTAAGTCATGTATACACATACGTAAATTCATCATACAGGCAAATACATGAATTAAATTGTTTACAATTAACACAAGTCATGTATACACATACATACATTCATCATACAGGCAAATACATGAATTGAATTGTTTACAATTAACACAAGTCATGTATACACATACATACATTCATCATACAGGCAAATACATGAATTGAATTGTTTACAATTAACACAAGTCATGTATACACATACATAAATTCATCATACAGGCAAATACATGAATTAAATTGTTTACAATTAACACAAGTCATGTATACACATACATAAATTCATCATACAGGCAAATACATGAATTAAATTGTTTACAATTAACACAAGTCATGTATACACATACATAAATTCATCATACAGGCAAATACATGAATTAAATTGTTTACAATTAACACAATTAAGTCATGTATACACATACGTAAATTCATCATACAGGCAAATACATGAATTAAATTGTTTACAATTAACACAATTAAGTCATGTATACACATACGTAAATTCATCATACAGGCAAATAGACAACATTGTATGCGTTATCAATCAGTACATGTCTGTGCATTCCCCAATATTCAGGTAATAATTTCATAAAATGTATTTAATGTGAATTACTACAAATCTGCCCTGAATATGGAATATGATTGACAGATAACCTAAACGTTTTTATAAAATAAATGTATCTATCGATGCCTCTAAAGTATCTTTCTGAGAAAACCTTTCTTTGGATTATATGATGGTTTTGTTGGCTTTCTAGTTTCGTCCTTGGTCAGGAAGTGCTCTTCTGTGCTGAATGGTAGAGAAGATATTCTTTGTTAACTTTTCCAAATACTTCGACATAGTTCAAAGCTGTATATCAATCCATAGATAAGCTACATGGCTAAAAGAAACAAAAGATTTGACTTTAAACATTTAATTCTACATGCATGAGACAAGACAATAACGCATGAGAAAAGGACTCTTTGTTCAAGATAACAATGTTAGAATATCAACGCATGGTGATCGAGATATGCCCTGTGAGTGGTGATACGTAACTTTCAGTAAATGGCATATGCTTTGTTCGCATTCACAACTTTTACACATGTGTGCAATATTACATATTTGTAAAATTACATATGTATGCAAGGGTGTGTAAATGCTCATTTTGTGAAAAGTTAAATGATTGAATGAATACTCCATATTAAAATAAGTATGGAAATAGTATAGCTGGTCTCCATAATATTCATAAAAATATGGAAATTGTATAGATGTCTTGTCATAAGTCAATACATTTATGACAAACCTCCAAAACCCTGAGGGATTACAACAACAATGTTCAAGGTTAACTACACCATCAATTTATCAGAAAGAGCAAGCGATTTCTAAAAATATTTAAATATTGAAGTGCAGCCAAATCCACCATTATTATTAGGCATACCCAACAATACAACAATATGACTACTTTCTTTATGTAATCATTGTTTGGATATCTTATGCAGATATTACTCTGTTTTCATTACTATTTTCATTTCATTTGTACCAGTCTTTGTAATTGTGTACTGGAGCGGCGTTTATATAAGCCTGAGTGGCTTGTTCGCCAATCCATTTTTCTTTATGAAATAAAATATGTTTAAACCAACTACACTAGATATCATACTCTTGAATCGTCATGTAATAATAAATTGTTCCATGCAAAATACAATATTCTATAATATGTTTTCTTTTTTTTTATAGTTAATGTATTAATGTATAGTTAAAGTATTTCACACTACTGTGTAAAGTATTACAATTCAAACAACAGTTACATATTCTATATTATATGGTCCTTCCTGATTTCATAGAAGTGCTTATTCATGTTCATTCAATCATGTATCTTGAAGTTACATTTATTGAGTGATTATTAACAATATTCAAACATCCTTCCCGGATTTAAAACAACTTTTATTATAAGTCGTTGAGTATATATACAGAGGTAAACCAATGTCCAACGGAACCAAATCGCAAGACAATTTAATCCATTAGTGATTGACATGACTGAACCTCAGTTACATGATTTCCCAAGAAGACAACTTACCTTGATTTATGATTTGAAAACATTATCATTTCATGTTTGTGAAAACACACTTTTACAAAATTGATTGATTTGGAATTTTGCTTGTTTAAAAACCTCCAGTAACATTGACGCATCAAAGAATTAATATCAAATGAAATGCATATTTTATAACGACGGACTGAAATGCTATATGGCTTCTTTCGGGATTCATGAAATAGTGATAACAATTTCACATGGACTCAACTTTAAATTTCTGAAATCGACCTAGAAACGGCTTAATTACGACTGTATAAAGAACACCGCCTAATTAGGCCGGCGAACAGAATAAAACGCACTGAAGCGTGACTGACTCGTGACGTGTTAGTAGGTGATGTGATACCCCGTTGTGTGCCCTCGTTATGTAAAACAACACAAGCTAACAGCACAGCTCGATGTTTAACCGTCGATTAAACACCCTAAACAACATCCAAACATCTCAAACCTTCAATAAATCGGTAGTTTATTTATTCAACTGGCAATTTGTATTTATGAAAATGTAAGACCCTGATTAAAAACGAAGTTGTGCGCATAATGCTACAGCATGTAGATGGTCTCGCTTTGCGCAATGTTGTCATAAGACTGCACGTGAGAACCCGAAAGTATTTTCGTCATAAACAATTGCTCACGTGTGAACCGTTATATCTTCGTGCACAGTTGTTTGTTGTAATTGAATATTACTTTGGTAGCACAGCAGAAAGGATGTTATTATACAATACTATTTTTTAAACATTTAAATTTTAACAGGATAAAAAAATATACGTTTTTCTTAGTTATTTCATTTAGTGATGGATAAGTTACAATTCTCAAATTCTTTATTCTCTTTTCACCCACGGCGGTGGTACAAGAGCATAAATATATATACAAGCAAGATAGAAATATACAATGTGAAGGTCGATTTTACATAAATTTTTTCAATACAGAGTTTACAATTGTAACAAATGTTGACATATTTTGTATAACTGATAGCCTTTTAGAACACATCAACATTATCATTTTATGAATATTAGGGAAAACACAAAAATATTCAGGTATGTAAATTTTTCTTATATCAGCCAAAGCTTAGCATCGGAAAAGATAGTGAAATTCATCTGCTATTGTTGGTGAGTCACAGAGCGGGCAATTTCTATTTTCACGTGCGATGCCTTTCCAGCGGCCAGTTTCAATAGGTAGATAGTGGTTGCTTGTTCTAAATAGCAGTAGAGGGTTGGATATAGATTTAGAAAGTAGGAGATAAGGTTCAAAAGAAAACGCATTTTTGATAAATTTATAGTAGAATGCTTTAAAACTGCTAGAGACATCGCATTGCCAGCTCTGTAAGAATTGGTCCTTTAAAACACGGTCAATCATTTCAACAATATAATTAATGTGATAATACATTGGTTCAACGAAAGGCATGTATTGGATGATGACTGATGTCTTGTTTAAAACATTATTTTAATAGGGCATTTCACTGACAAACTTAATGTTTCACTCTTGTACATAGAAGAGATATTTTTCACAACAATACCCGATACATGGCCCAACAGAATGAAGATTTATAAAATGAACCTTATTCAAAAAAATTATTAGATAGAGCAAAAAAAGTATTCCTAATTTCAACAGGTTATAATTTACCAATCGGAGAAAAAAGGGACGTTAAGGAATACAATTGCTATTTTATGTTACCTAATTAGCTGATGTCATAAAATAGCCAGGTGTTGATGATTGTGCATTATATAACCTACCTGCTATAGTCATCATTTGATAGCTTTTAATTAGGAAACAGACAGGAACTACGATAGACAGTAAAGTAATTGTGTAATAAGTGAGTATCTGATCTAAAGAAAGTAAATAACACCTGCAGACCAATGTCATTGTTTATTCAACCTTTTTACACAACGCTCTAAATGTGAGCATTGTAAATTCGGATTATTACCATAAATCAGCCAAAAACTTTGTGCTATGTTTTATATTTTACTAATCTCTTTTTTCTCTTCATGCCAAACTGTTCATTCAGTGAAAATGCGAGCTCGAAACAGAAAATCGGTGTAGTGATCGGAACACGTGAGTTCGATGTAGATTGTCACATTGCTCTGTTTGACCTAACACAGCGGGTCAATTTGGCGTGAAACGATCAATGTGATGGGAATTTGTCTACGGAAACTTCATCAGGAGATATTCTAGGACAGTTGACAGCAACACAATGATATGACATACTGTTAATCGCTTGGAAAACGCAGAACTACGGATTTCGCCTATCATTTTCCATATAAGCAGACGAACGCTTCCATTACTGCCACGTCACTTCCGGTATCCCCTTCCCGTGGCCTCTCAGCCGCGTTTTGGTTTGTCGCTGGACGGTGACAAGCAGACGCCTTGTTACGCAATGTTTACTTAGCTGTAGCTTTATTGAGAAACTGTGTTTCGTTGCTGTTTTGGTCTAATATTTATGTTATATAGTTATTTGACCAATATCTTATGAAAAATATATTTAAAAAAGGTTATACAGCGCCTCTGAAACAGCATAGATTCCTCTAAAAGAACATTCGTAATTAGTAAAAAGTTAAGTTTTATAGATTATTTGTCATAACGTTTTAGTGTGTGTCAAATTTTGGGACTTGGTCATCCATGTTCTATTTCAGAATGTTTGAGCAATGTATACAAAACGAAAACTATTTATCCTCTTACAATAAAAAAACATCTCATAAAGAAAACATATAGAATCTCATCTCATAGATATTATGTACAGTGTTGGATTTATAAAAGAACCTCGACTCTAACAAATGTGCAATTTGAATGTAATTGAATGTATACTCTGTATAAAATATACTACTGTTCGATAATTTAACGTTTGATTACTTTTTAAGGTCTTACAAGTCTGAAAATGAACTGAATAATTCAGCATTGTGGGTTTTCTGTGATTTTGGGTCAATTTTAATAAAATTCATCCTGGCGATTAGTGTCATTTTTTCATTTATTGTTATCATCCCTTATTTATAAACTTGATAAATGGTATTGAGGTCCACTGAAAAAAACTATACCTGGCTTAATCGAAGAAGCACATGTACATATTAGTAACACTACATCAAGGCAGGTAATTCATGATTTAATTACTCACAGGAGGGTAGTGAATAGTGACATCTTTCAATATGAGCACATGTGCACAAATATTTTTTGCCTAAAAACGATTGTTTTAGTGCGCCTTCCTCTAACCCCAAAGACCCGGTGGCGACACCATCAATCAGTGACCTGGATCTCATTCTGTGTTGTGTCCCTGAGAAAGGCACTTTATCCTCATTGCACTCAACCCGGAAATAACGGGTGTATGTAGATTCACGATACAGTATTTCATGTGAAATTAATAGACAAAGGCACAAAACATGTTGTTTTTTAAGCTAAATGCAATATGAAGTAAATGACCATAGCCACGATACAGATATTAAAATGTATCATGATACATAGATCAACAGACCAGGCATCTCAATTCTCGATGTATCGATACATCATCACAACTAAAAGTATTTGCTGATTTTGTTGTAAAAACTGTTGTAACAGTAAATAAACAATTTCAAGTCAACCTTATGTATAACGTTGGAGAGAATGTAATGCGATATGCACATGAAAGTGTCAAGATTCTCAATACTGCAATGTAACAGACATAACAGATATTGTAGATAGCTCAGTATTTAAGAACGATACGATAAGATACATATGTCAACATTCACTATGTTGGGTTTTTTTTCTATTATGAAAGAACCGATTAATTTTGACAATCACCTTGTAAGTAAGATTGACTATATTCAATAGGTTCGGAGTTCAATGTTAATGTACATATCTGAATATTATTAAGAATATTACAATAATCTATTTTATTTTGGCTGTTTGATCATACATTGACCAATGCCTTATGATCTTTTGTTGATGATTTTGATTTGATTCGACTTTTCAAACTGTTATCATAATCACTCAAAACGAAAAGTAAATTAACAATATTCAAAGCTCTCTATTTCAATGTTTATTGTCATATCGAATTGTATTGTGATACTTCCTGGTTTCCATATTCTTGTAGCGTCTTAATGCTCTGTTGTGTTGTTGATGAGTTACGATTTGTCAAACATACACATATCATATGCATTCAAAAACAAGTAGAATTGACTTATTGTGAAGTTTCAAAGATGCTATTTCCTTTTCGCTTTGTAGTGCTGTATTGAACAATGATAAATATCTGTCTTTGCTGATGATTTTTTTCAAGAATACCTTGGCATAACCCGGTTTCCAAAATGCAAAGTAGTGACTGTTCGCAAGTGATTTTATTCTTTGACCTTAAAGGGTCAGTAGAACGTTTTTAGGGGGAATATAAGGTGATGTCAGGAAAATGAAAAGTAATGGTTACAATCGACAGACAATGTATTTAAACTAAATGAAGCATTAATAATTCAAATATATAACGTAAAAGTTTAGCCATGCGATTCCTTTTTCTTACACAAAAATAATTAAAGGTGTTCACAAAAATTATCAAATTCTTCGGTAAGGTGTTTGAGTTATCTGCCTTTGAATATTGCAAAATTTGCAAAATTGATGTAAACTGTTATGAGTATGTGATTGTTCACTTGTTTAACATTGTATAACATTATTGTATTGTTTAGTGGGTCACACTTTAACTTGTTTTGATTATGTAAACTAGTTATTTCTAGAATCTTCTAATCTAGAATGTTCCATCTATTTCTTGAATATCTGATGTGGACTCTTCTGATTGGAGTTTGTCATAGAACTTTAACGGGACATTCTAGAAGGTAACTTACCTTTATAAGGGCCGGCTTAAGAACTCTAAATCATCTTGCTTCTTACGATTTGACTTTGCAAGCACCTGCCGAGCCACTGATTTCTCACTCTGCTTCATAACATTTATGTAATTAATTATCTTTGATTTTCTGATGAAAGATGAGATCTTTCTGTTTTATCAATTACTTACATGTTCTAAAACATGATACACAACAACAAATAAACAGCATAATTAGATATTTAGTTTCGTTTGGTTCGTTTCCGAACGTCTTTGTTGTATTTCGTTTAGTAGAAGGTATCATGGTAGAGCTGATGTTTCTTGTATCATTGCAGGTCAATCATTCATTCCCTAACCAGGATATCTGAGGACGATCGCAGTCAAGTTTGCAGACGAAATCACTCGCCACTGAGTTTGTTCATCTAGACTGTCACGTGACTCAGAATTACAGCACCTCCTAGTGAATTTTCAGATCAGGTACATCAAGTTTGTATTTTATTCCTTTTTATGCCCCCGAATCGGAGATTCCGGGGGTATATTGTTTTTCACCTGTCCGTCTGTCCGTCCGTCCGTCCGTTTGTCCACAAAACTTTAACCTTGGTCATAACTTTTGATTGGTCAGAGTTAGGTCTTTGATACTTGACATATGCATCCGGGGGCATTCGTGTTTCACAAACACATCTTGTTTTATAGGCAATCAAGTTGTAAAGTTAGCTATAGCAATTTTGGATCCGTCTGTCCGTAAACTTTGTGTATTTTCGACTTCTTCTCCAGAACCAAAAAATGTAGAAAGCTGAAACTTTCTTTACAGACGCCTTGACTAGTGAGGATTATAAATTGTAACTTTGGTGACCATGTGATCTAACTATTCGTGGCTTTAAACGCTAAAATAATGACTTGTGGATACGAGATCGTTTTGTCTTTGTTACACCAGAATGTGTTGAAAGTGCAGTGTTTTATCATCAAATGAAAACATAATGTTTATGATTTATTATCCAATTTCTGGTGCAAAGTTTTTGGCACTATATCTGTTTATTTGAATTGGATTATTAACAGTAATAATTCGAAATCTTATCATTGAATTGTAGGGGTTTAGGTTCAACCTTTAAAAGAAAACAAGTATTTAGATTTTTGAGAAAGAAAGAAAAGCCCAAATGTTTTGTCTCCAAGATGTTCACTTTACTTTAGAAGAAGAACAGATTATAAAGCGGCAATGGGGTTACAAAGAATGCTACATTAGCCCCTTAAAAGTAATGCAAGGGGAACTGCAATTTTCTTTAATAACAATTTTGACTTTGAAATATGTAAAGTTTTAAGGGATTCAGAAAATGGTAATTATATAGGTGTTAATGTAAAAATATATGAATCTAATAATACCCTTATGAATATTTATGGTGTAAATAAAGATGAACCTGATTTCTATAGCAATATTATTGAACAAGTGGGAGAACTAGACAGTGGTAAGTGTAGAAGATAAGGCATAGGTGATTTTGTTACACCTTTTGATTTTGATCTTGATTTTTTGACAATTCTTTGATAGGTTCTTGACAGATACAAACTGTATATAAAAGAAACAAAATCAACATTACTTCTTTGTTCAGGGTAATATATAAAAATATATGTACTTAATATCATGTAATTACTTAACAACTGACATCCTTCACAAAAATATAATGAGAGAATATGACATGACAACTTATTTGAGCTCAAAAACTAGCTAGAAATACATTCAACACTGAAAACCATGTTTTTAACATCCCCTAGATATCTACTTATATTTTTCATCATCCTTAACTTTAATTAATTCCAAATTATTAAATATGAAATTATCCACAACTCAGAGAAAAAAGTGAACGAAGCGCTCATAAAAGAATAGCTATTCCCCTGTAAAGAGGATTTCTATTGTTGTTGTTTTTTACAAACAGTTTTAGTTTACAATAAGATAATAATTTGTGGAGATTTGAATTTAGTTTTGAATAGCAAACAAGACACTTATAATTATAAACATGTAAATAACACTAAAGCAAGACAAGTTTTGATAGATAATATTGAAGTTCTAGACTTAAAAGATGCTTAGAGAGAGTTACATCCATCTGAAAGAAGATTGACCTGGCCAATACCAATTAAACAAGCACGTTTAGACTATTTCGTCGTATTCCATAATCTTATGAATTCAATATGTGATGCAGATATTATACCTAGTATTAATTCAGATCATTCAATTGTTTCACTGACTATATCACATACTGAATTACAAAAAGGAAAAGGTTTCTGGAAATTCAATAACTTCCTTTTGCATGATGTGGAATATGTTGAAAATGCGAAACAAACAATATCAGCTACTTTAAACAAATATAAAAACCCAAGACAAGAAACTGATTCAACTGATTATATCATCGATTCTCAAATCCTATGGGAAATGCTATTACTAGAAATTAGAGGAATGACTATCTTTAATTCATCTACTAAAAAGAAAAAACAAGTAGAAAACAAACAAAACCTTTTTGATCAATTAGCACAATTAGAGATAAATTTAGATGGTGAAGATAGTGAAGATGCAAAAATACAACTTTTGAATGATATTGACAAAATCAAACCAGATATAGAACAAATTCATAAGGTAGAAACACACGGGGCTTTTGTAAGATCAAGAGCTAAGTGGGCAGAACATGGAGATAAACCTAGTAAATATCAAGAGCTAAGTGGGCAGAACATGGAGAAAAACCTAGTAAATATTTGTAAGATCAAGAGCTAAGTGGGCAGAACATGGAGAAAAACCTAGTAAATATCAAGAGCTAAGTGGGCAGAACATGGAGAAAAACCTAGTAAATATTTTTGTAAGATCAAGAGCTAAGTGGGCAGAACATGGAGAAAAACCTAGTAAATATTTTTGTAAGATCAAGAGCTAAGTGGGCAGAACATGGAGAAAAACCTAGTAAATATTTTTGTAAGATCAAGAGCTAAGTGGGCAGAACATGGAGAAAAACCTAGTAAATATTTTTGTAAGATCAAGAGCTAAGTGGGCAGAACATGGAGAAAAACCTAGTAAATATTTTTGTAAGATCAAGAACTAAGTGGGCAGAACATGGAGAAAAACCTAGTAAATATTTTTGTAAGATCAAGAGCTAAGTGGGCAGAACATGGAGAAAAACCTAGTAAATATTTTTGTAAGATCAAGAGCTAAGTGGGCAGAACATGGAGAAAAACCTAGTAAATATTTTTGTAAGATCAAGAGCTAAGTGGGCAGAACATGGAGAAAAACCTAGTAGTAGAGCAGAGGAATGTTCTTAATAAAAGCATTATGAAATTAGAGAATAAAAATGGTGAATTATTTACTGGTCAAGAGCAGATATTGGAAGAAGCTCGCATATATTATGAAAAATTTTATACTGCAGAGGAGTGTGATCTTGGTAAGCTATTAGAGAATATTGATATACCCAAACTTGATTAGGACGAATCTTCTCAATTAGAAGGTGAATTAAGCTACGATGAAACTTTAATGGCTCTAAAGAAAATGAAAAGTGACAAAACTGATGGTTTTTACTTCTGAATTCTTAAAACTTTTTTGGAAAGACTTAAACAAATATCTTATTAATATGCTTTAAACTTTAACACAAAGACAAGGATTAATAACATGTTTGCCTAAAACCATAAAGCCAAAGCCAAAACTTTTTTGAAAAATTGGCGGCCAATTTCACTTCTTAATACATCATATAAGTTAGAAGCAGCAGTTATTGCAAATAGAAATATAGTCGCAAAGCGACGACAAACGGATTCAGTGATGTATGGTGATGATATGTATGACAAATATATGCAATGCATGTATGTATGAAGTCAATAGTTCGTTCAGACGAATTTTAAAAGTCACGATTTCAGTACTACCAAGGCCAAAAAGACTCTGTCAATTGCAAACGTAAATGTCATATTGAACTAGGACTGCCGCGGCAGTACTTAGCTCTTCAAGACATCCTGTTTGACCTTCACAGAGTGTTTGACCTTCACATGACGTATTTTTCTGAGATTTAAAAAGTAACTAATACATTATCAAAATGACCAGATTTCACTTGATACTCAACGTTTAGGCCTGTGTTTGTGTATGTACTTTGATAGACATTAATTTCAAATTCGAATCCAAAATCAATTTGCATAAAAATATATATTTCATGCCATTTAACTGTAATGTGACCAAAATATGTTCTACCTAAGCAAAAAAATAACAAGTTAGATCTGCAAAAGTTTGTTGGCTCAAGCGGGACTTGAACCCTAAAAGTTAGCATCTTGGTTTCAAAGGCCAAGGCTTTTCCCACTGGACCAGCGAGTCGGCTGTGATTTGAATGGAATTTTAGCACTAAGACTTTGGATTCACGAAGGCAAAACAAACAATCTCGCATCCGAGAATGAATTCATTGTATGGAGGGGTGCTTTTCAGCGTTTTGAGCTGTTTGATGTGTTGTTTGAGGTCAGAGCGTGCTTTTGACCATTTCGAGCTCCTTGGTGTGTTGTTTTAGGTCGAAAATACGATGTCTAGCGAGGCTAGCGCTGTTCTGAGTTCAGAGAACGTTGTAGCGACGTCTTCCGGTGTCCCGTGGCCGTATGCACGGATTTAGTGACCAAAATCGAGTGTACATGACTGGACAGCGTGTTTGCATGAAATGTCTACAAGCACAAAGTGTAGAACATGCGGCCGGGAGGAAATGCATATTTCAAAGTTCAAGAGGGCGACAGGCATTTTGGAAAAAAGAGTTAATCGAGGACGTCACACCCTTGCCAGTGGAATCTGCCGAGCATTTAGGCAGGAATCAGGACGGCCTCCCTTTATCTAATGACCAAGAGCCCAAGAGCTGATAGTGGCCGTCATTATGCCCTTTTCATTAAGGGAGGGAAGGTACACTTGCTTGTACCTACGCACCGACCCGTGCCTGTGGTCTTGAAACTAAATCTTGACCACAAAGGCTATCAAAGTGTATGAGACGCACTTAGACAATTTATTGTCAGTCCCCAACAAAGAGTTTAATTGACAATGTGATCTATCAGTGTAAAGTTTTTCTATTTTATCCCTCAAATTAACCGACGGCACTCACCGTATGATACAAGGAAATGAAGACATTTCTTTTCTCTACGAGTTGATATAAAAATTATAAAATTATCTCTAATGGTTCGTGAGATATGAATGCCGCAAGGTGCGCGAGGTAAATGCAAGTTATATTAGCGATAGCCGGAGCGCAAGTAGAGCACGCACCGCTTCTTCATTTCTGTGCGCGCATAGACAAATGATACATGGAAATAAAGACAATTCTTTTCTCTACAAGTTGACATAAAAATTATAAAAGTATCTCAAATGGTTCGTGAGATATGTCTGTTGTTGATTGATGAGTTACGCATTTTGCAAATATACAGTTATCAAATGCATTCAGGGTTGACAATATTCAAAGGTCCGTAACTAAATGTAAATGAAGTAACTGAATTTATTGTTAATTTTTAAAAGATAGTGTATTCTTTTGGCTTTCTAATGATATATGGAACAATGATTTGTCTCCTGTCACTGATGAGTAACGACTTTTTTAACATACCTTTATCCTAAGCATTCAAAACGAAAGCAGAATTGACAATATTCAAAGGGCCGTAACTCAATGTAAAACAAATATAGAAATTTACTGTCAAATTTAAAAAAATTCTATAGACTTTTGGCTTTCATATGATGTATAGAACAAAGCGTTATCGTATGCCGTTGATTCGCTACGATATTTCAAACATACCCACCAAAACACCACATGTCAAAAATGCAAAGTTTGACCTCTGACCCTGACCGGAAATGACTGTTCGCGAGCGATTTTATTCTTTTATCTTAAAGGGCTTGCCAATGTCTAACTCTCATGCAAAAATTATCAAATTCTTCGGTAAGGTGTTTGAGTTATCTGCCTTTGAATATTGCAAAATTTGCAAAATTGATGTAAACTGTTATGAGTATGTGATTGTTCACTTGTTTAACATTGTATAACATCATTGTATTGTTTAGTGGGTCACACTTTAACTTGTTTTGATTATGTAAACTAGTTATTTCTAGAATCTTCTAATCTAGAATGTTCCATCTATTTCTTGAATATCTGATGTGGACTCTTCTGATTGGAGTTTGTCATAGAACTTTAAAGGGACATTCTAGAAGGTAACTTACCTTTATAAGGGCCGGCTTAAGAACTCTAATCATCTTGCTTCTTACGATTTGACTTTGCAATCACCTGCCGAGCCACTGATTTCTCACTCTGCTTCATAACATTTATGTAATTAATTATCTTTGATTTTCTGATGAAAGATGCAATCTTTCTGTTTTATCAATTACTTACATGTTCTAAAACATGATACACAACAACAAATAAACAGCATAATTAGATATTTAGTTTCGTTTGGTTCGTTTCCGAACGTCTTTGTTGTATTTCGTTTAGTAGAAGGTATCATGGTAGAGCTGATGTTTCTTGTATCATTGCAGGTCAATCATTCATTCCCTAACCAGGATATCTGAGGACGATCGCAGTCAAGTTTGCAGACGAAATCACTCGCCACTGAGTTTGTTCATCTAGACTGTCACGTGACTCAGAATTACAGCACCTCCTAGTGAATTTTCAGATCAGGTACATCAAGTTTGTATTTTATTCCTTTTTATGCCCCCGAATCGGAGATTCCGGGGGTATATTGTTTTTCACCTGTCCGTGTGTCCGTCCGTCCGTCCGTTTGTCCACAAAAACTTTAACCTTGGTCATAACTTTTGATTGGTCAGAGCTAGGTCTTTGATACTTGACATATGCATCCGGGGGCATTCGTGTTTCACAAACACATCTTGTTTTATAAGCAATCAAGTTGTAAAGTTAGCTTGACCAATTTTGGATCCGTCTGTCCGTAAACTTTGTGTATTTTCGACTTCTTCTCCAGAACCAAAAAATGTAGAAAGCTGAAACTTTCTTTACAGACGCCTTGACTAGTGAGGATTATAAATTGTAACTTTGGTGACCATGTGATCTAACTATTCGTGGCTTTAAACGCTAAAATAATGACTTGTGGATACGAGATTGTTTTGTCTTTGTTACACCAGAATGTGTTTAAAGTGCAGTGTTTTATCATCAAATGAAAACATAATGTTTATGATTTATTATCCAATTTCTGGTGCAAAGTTTTTGGCACTATATCTGTTTATTTGAATTGGATTATTAACAGTAATAATTCGAAATCTTATCATTGAATTGTAGGGGTTTAGGTTCAACCTTTAAAAGAAAACAAGTATTTAGATTTTTGAGAAAGAAAGAAAAGCCCAAATGTTTTGTCTCCAAGATGTTCACTTTACTTTAGAAGAAGAACAGATTATAAAGCGGCAATGGGGTTACAAAGAATGCTACATTAGCCCCTTAAAAGTAATGCAAGGGGAACTGCAATTTTCTTTAATAACAATTTTGACTTTGAAATATGTAAAGTTTTAAGGGATTCAGAAAATGGTAATTATATAGGTGTTAATGTAAAAATATATGAATCTAATAATACCCTTATGAATATTTATGGTGTAAATAAAGATGAACCTGATTTCTATAGCAATATTATTGAACAAGTAGGAGAACTAGACAGTGGTAAGTGTAGAAGATAAGGCATAGGTGATTTTGTTACACCTTTTGATTTCCATCTTGATTTTTTGACAATTCTTTGATAGGTTCTTGACAGATACAAACTGTATATAAAAGAAACAAAATCAACATTACTTCTTTGTTCAGGGTAATATATAAAAATATATGTACTTAATATCATGTAATTACTTAACAACTGACATCCTTCACAAAAATATAATGAGAGAATATGACATGACAACTTATTTGAGCTCAAAAACTAGCTAGAAATACATTCAACACTGAAAACCACGTTTTTAACATCCCCTAGATATCTACTTATATTTTTCATCATCCTTAACTTTAATTAATTCCAAATTATTAAATATGAAATTATCCACAACTCAGAGAAAAAAGTGAACGAAGCGCTCATAAAAGAATAGCTATTCCCCTGTCAAGAGGATTTCTATTGTTGTTGTTTTTTACAAACAGTTTTAGTTTACAATAAGATAATAATTTGTGGAGATTTGAATTTAGTTTTGAATAGCAAACAAGACACTTATAATTATAAACATGTAAATAACACTAAAGCAAGACAAGTTTTGATAGATAATATTGAAGTTCTAGACTTAAAAGATGCTTAGAGAGAGTTACATCCATCTGAAAGAAGATTGACCTGGCCAATACCAATTAAACAAGCACGTTTAGACTATTTCGTCGTATTCCATAATCTTATGAATTCAATATGTGATGCAGATATTATACCTAGTATTAATTCAGATCATTCAATTGTTTCACTGACTATATCACATACTGAATTACAAAAAGGAAAAGGTTTCTGGAAATTCAATAACTTCCTTTTGCATGATGTGGAATATGTTGAAAATGCGAAACAAACAATATCAGCTACTTTAAACAAATATAAAAACCCAAGACAAGAAACTGATTCAACTGATTATATCATCGATTCTCAAATGCTATGGGAAATGCTATTACTAGAAATTAGAGGAATGACTATCTTTAATTCATCTACTAAAAAGAAAAAACAAGTAGAAAACAAACAAAACCTGTTTGATCAATTAGCACAATTAGAGATAAATTTAGATGGTGAAGATAGTGAAGATGCAAAAATACAACTTTTGAATGATATTGACAAAATCAAACCAGATATAGAACAAATTCATAAGGTAGAAGCACACGGGGCTTTTGTAAGATCAAGAGCTAAGTGGGCAGAACATGGAGAAAAACCTAGTAAATATCAAGAGCTAAGTGGGCAGAACATGGAGAAAAACCTAGTAAATATCAAGAGCTAAGTGGGCAGAACATGGAGAAAAACCTAGTAAATATTTTTTGTAAGATCAAGAGCTAAGTGGGCAGAACATGGAGAAAAACCTAGTAAATATTTTTGTAAGATCAAGAGCTAAGTGGGCAGAACATGGAGAAAAACCTAGTAAATATTTTTGTAAGATCAAGAGCTAAGTGGGCAGAACATGGAGAAAAACCTAGTAAATATTTTTGTAAGATCAAGAGCTAAGTGGGCAGAACATGGAGAAAAACCTAGTAAATATTTTTTGTAAGATCAAGAGCTAAGTGGGCAGAACATGGAGAAAAACCTAGTAAATATTTTTGTAAGATCAAGAGCTAAGTGGGCAGAACATGGAGAAAAACCTAGTAAATATTTTTGTAAGATCAAGAGCTAAGTGGGCAGAACATGGAGAAAAACCTAGTAAATATTTTTGTAAGATCAAGAGGTAAGTGGGCAGAACATGGAGAAAAACCTAGTAGTAGAGCAGAGGAATGTTCTTAATAAAAGCATTATGAAATTAGAGAATAAAAATGGTGAATTATTTACTGGTCAAGAGCAGATATTGGAAGAAGCTCGCATATATTATGAAAAATTTTATACTGCAGAGGAGTGTGATCTTGGTAAGCTATTAGAGAATATTGATATACCCAAACTTGATTAGGACGAATCTTCTCAATTAGAAGGTGAATTAAGCTACGATGAAACTTTAATGGCTCTAAAGAAAATGAAAAGTGACAAAACTGATGGTTTTTACTTCTGAATTCTTAAAACTTTTTTGGAAAGACTTAAACAAATATCTTATTAATATGCTTTAAACTTTAACACAAAGACAAGGATTGCCTAAAACAATAAAGCCAAAGCCAAAACTTTTTTGAAAAATTGGCGGCCAATTTCACTTCTTAATACATCATATAAGTTAGAAGCAGCAGTTATTGCAAATAGAAATATAGTTGCAAAGCAACGATGACAGGATTCAGCCAACTATATGAGCTCCATTTCAAGCCTTTTGATGCATTGTTTTAGGTCGAAAATACGATTTCTAGCGATTTTAGGAGTATTCTTAATGTACAGACTTTTTGTCTAAGAGGTAGTAGGTAACTAACACGTTATCGAAATGACCACATTTCACTTGATACTCAACGTTTAAGCCTGTAGTTGTGTATGTACATTGATAAACATTAATTTCAAATTCGAATCGAAAATCATAATGCATAAAAAAAAAGATATTTCATGCCATTTAGCTGTAATGTGACCAAAATGTGTTCTACCTAAGCACAAGAATAACAAGTTCAATCTGCAAAAGTTTGTTGGCTGAACGGGATTTGAACCCTAAAAGTTAACACTTTGGATTCAGAGGCAAAGGCTCTACCTCGAGACCATGGAGATAGCTGAGAATTAAATAGAATTTTAGCACTAAGACTTTGGGTTCATGAAGGCAAAACAAGAAATCTCGCATCCAAGAAGGAGTTCATTGACGTAGTTGTGTTTGGATGTTGCTTTTGGTCGTTTTGAGCTTTCTGATGTGTTGTTTGAGGTCAGAGCGTGCTTTTGACCATTTCGAGCTCTTTGGTGTTGTTTTAGGTGGAAAATACGATGTCCAGCGAGGCTGGCGCTATTTTTAGTAACAGAACGTAGTGGCTACGTCTTCCTGTGTCCAGTGGCGAAATGCAAGGATTTAGTGACCAAAATCGAGTGTACATGACTGGACAGCGTGTTTGCATGAAATGTCTACAAGCACAAAGTGTAGAACATGCGGCCGGGAGGAAATGCATATTTCAAAGTTCAGGAGGACAACAGGCATTTTGGAAAAAAGAGTTAATCGCGGACGTCACACCCTTGCGAGTGGAATCTGCCGAGCATTTAGGCAGGAATCAGGACAGCCTCCCTTTATCTAATGACCAAGAGCCCAAGAGCTGATAGTGGCCGTCATTATGCCCTTTTCATTAAGGGAGGGAAGGTACACTTGCTTGTACCTACGCACCGACCCGTGCCTGTGGTCTTGAAACTAAATCTTGACCACAAAGGCTATCAAAGTGTATGAGACGCACTTAAACAATTTATTGTCAGTCCCAAACAAAGAGTTTAATTGACAATATGAAGAGCTTTTCATCATATAGCTTTTTGTTCTAAATAAGTATCGTTGAATGAACGCAATTTCATTGTTATCAAAATGTATCAAATCTATCAGTGTAAAGATTTTCTATTTTTTCCCTCAAATTAACCGACGGCAGTCACCGTGCAGCATTCCTATCTGCCGAACCATTAGAGATATTTCAAAATTGATTTCACCATTGTTTAGAGGAGAGATTGGTCTTTATTTGCATATATTATTTGTTTATGAGCATGAAAAAGTAAAGAAACGGTGAGCGATGCGACATCTGCCGCAAATATCAAGCTTTATCTCAAGAAATAGATAATTAAGCTTATGAGACATTTACTGTGAACAATTTTATAATGAAGTACTACACAAAAGGTTTTTGTCTTCAACAAGCGTAGCCATCGATGTAAAGTATGTTTTCCTAGTGTTTTATTGCCAATGAAGTACAATTTTTCAATCATTCTTATATGAGAATCATTCAAAACGCAAATAGGATTGACCACATTTAAATGCTCCGAATTTCAATGTTAATGTTTAATCTAATTTTGATGAGATTTATCGCAGATTGTATGATCTTTTGGCTTTCTAATGATATATGGAACAATGATTTGCCGTCTATCACTGATGAGTAACGACGTTTTTTAACATACCTATATCCTTTGCATTCAAAACGAAAGCAGAATTGACTATATTCAAAGGGCCGTAACTCAGTGTAAAACAAATATAGAAATTTACTGTCAAATTTTAAAAAAAATCTAAAGACTTTTGGCTTTCATATGATGTATAGAACAAAGCGTTATCATACGCCGTTAATTCGCTACGATATTTCAAACGTACCCACCAAAACACCACATGTCCAAAATGGAAAGTTTGACCTCTGACCCTGACCGGAAATGACTGTTCGCGAGCGATTTTATTCTTTTATCGGAAGGACCTTGCCAATGTCTAACTCTCATGCAAAAATCATTAAATTCTATGGTCTGGTTTTTGAGTTATCTGCCTTTGAATATTGCAAAATTTGCAAAATTGATGTAAACTGTTATGAGTATGTGATTGTTCACTTGTTTAACATTGTATAACATTATTGTATTGTTTAGTGGGTCACACTTTAACTTGTTTTGATTATGTAAACTAGTTATTTCTAGAATCTTCTAATCTAGAATGTTCCATCTATTTCTTGAATATCTGATGTGGACTCTTCTGATTGGAGTTTGTCATAGAACTTTAAAGGGACATTCTAGAAAGTAACTTATCTTTATAAGGGCCGGCTTAAGAACTCTAAATCATCTTGCTTCTTACGATTTGACTTTGCAATCACCTGCCGAGCCACTGATTTCTCACTCTGCTTCATAACATTTATGTAATTAATAATCTTTGATTTTCTGATGAAAGATGCAATCTTTCTGTTTTATCAATTACTTACATGTTCTAAAACATGATACACAACAACAAATAAACAGCATAATTAGATATTTAGTTTTGTTTGGTTCGTTTCCGAACGTCTTTGTTGTATTTCGTTTAGTAGAAGGTATCATGGTAGAGCTGATGTTTCTTGTATCATTGCAGGTCAATCATTCATTCCCTAACCAGGATATCTGAGGACGATCGCAGTCAAGTTTGCAGACGAAATCACTCGCCACTGAGTTTGTTCATCTAGACTGTCACGTGACTCACAGTTACAGCACCTCCTAGTGAATTTTCAGATCAGGTACATCAAGTTTGTATTTTATTCCTTTTTATGCCCCCGAATCGGAGATTCCGGGGGTATATTGTTTTTCACCTGTCCGTCTGTCCGTCCGTCCGTCCGTTTGTCCACAAAAACTTTAACCTTGGTCATAACTTTTGATTGGTCAGAGCTAGGTCTTTGATACTTGACATATGCATCCGGGGGCATTCGTGTTTCACAAACACATCTTGTTTTATAAGCAATAAAGTTGTAAAGTTAGCTATAGCAATTTTGGATCCGTCTGTCCGTAAACTTTGTGTATTTTCGACTTCTTCTCCAGAACCAAAAAATGTAGAAAGCTGAAACTTTCTTTACAGACGCCTTGACTAGTGAGGATTATAAATTGTAACTTTGGTGACCATGTGATCTAACTATTCGTGGCTTTAAACGCTAAAATAATGACTTGTGGATACGAGATCGTTTTGTCTTTGTTACACCAGAATGTGTTTAAAGTGCAGTGTTTTATCATCAAATGAAAACATAATGTTTATGATTTATTATCCAATGCTGGTGCAAAGTTTTTGGCACTATATCTGTTTATTTGAATTGGATTATTAACAGTAATAATTCGAAATCTTATCATTGAATTGTAGGGGTTTAGGTTCAACCTTTAAAAGAAAACAAGTATTTAGATTTTTGAGAAAGAAAGAAAAGCCCAAATGTTTTGTCTCCAAGATGTTCACTTTACTTTAGAAGAAGAACAGATTATAAAGCGGCAATGGGGTTACAAAGAATGCTACATTAGCCCCTTAAAAGTAATGCAAGGGGAACTGCAATTTTCTTTAATAACAATTTTGACTTTGAAATATGTAAAGTTTTAAGGGATTCAGAAAATGGTAATTATATAGATGTTAATGTAAAAATATATGAATCTAATAATACCCTTATGAATATTTATGGTGCAAATAAAGATGAACCTGATTTCTATAGCAATATTATTGAACAAGTAGGAGAACTAGACAGTGGTAAGTGTAGAAGATAAGGCATAGGTGATTTTGTTACACCTTTTGATTTTGATCTTGATTTTTTGACAATTCTTTGATAGGTTCTTGACAGATACAAACTGTATATAAAAGAAACAAAATCAACATTACTTCTTTGTTCAGGGTAATATATAAAAATATATGTACTTAATATCATGTTATTACTTAACAACTGACATCCTTCACAAAAATATAATGAGAGAATATGACATGACAACTTATTTGAGCTCAAAAACTAGCTAGAAATACATTCAACACTGAAAACCATGTTTTTAACATCCCCTAGATATCTACTTATATTTTTCATCATCCTTAACTTTAATTAATTCCAAATTATTAAATATGAAATTATCCACAACTCAGAGAAAAAAGTGAACGAAGCGCCCATAAAAGAATAGCTATTCCCCTGTAAAGAGGATTTCTATTGTTGTTGTTTTTTACAAACAGTTTTAGTTTACAATAAGATAATAATTTGTGGAGATTTGAATTTAGTTTTGAATAGCAAACAAGACACTTATAATTATAAACATGTAAATAACACTAAAGCAAGACAAGTTTTGATAGATAATATTGAAGTTCTAGACTTAAAAGATGCTTAGAGAGAGTTACATCCATCTGAAAGAAGATTTACCTGGCGGCAGCAGCCAAGACCAATTAAACAAGCACGTTTAGACTATTTCGTCGTATTCCATAATCTTATGAATTTAATATGTGATGCAGATATTATACCTAGTATTAATTCAGATCATTCAATTGTTTCACTGACTATATCACATACTGAATTACAAAGAGGAAAAGGTTTCTGGAAATTCAATAACTTCCTTTTGCATGATGTGGAATATATTGAAAATGCGAAACAAACAATATCAGCTACTTTAAACAAATATAAAAACCCAAGACAAGAAACTGATTCAACTGATTATATCATCGATTCTCAAATGCTATGGGAAATGCTATTACTAGAAATTAGAGGAATGACTATCTTTAATTCATCTACTAAAAAGAAAAAACAAGTAGAAAACAAACAAAACCTTTTTGATCAATTAGCACAATTAGAGATAAATTTAGATGGTGAAGATAGTGAAGATGCAAAAATACAACTTTTGAATGATATTGACAAAATCAAACCAGATATAGAACAAATTCATAAGGCAGAAACACACGGGGCTTTTGTAAGATCAAGAGCTAAGTGGGCAGAACATGGAGAAAAACCTAGTAAATATTTTTGTAAGATCAAGAGCTAAGTGGGCAGAACATGGAGAAAAACCTAGTAAATATTTTTGTAAGATCAAGAGCTAAGTGGGCAGAACATGGAGAAAAACCTAGTAAATATTTTTGTAAGATCAAGAGCTAAGTGGGCAGAACATGGAGAAAAACCTAGTAAATATTTTTGTAAGATCAAGAGCTAAGTGGGCAGAACATGGAGAAAAACCTAGTAAATATTTGTAAGATCAAGAGCTAAGTGGGCAGAACATGGAGAAAAACCTAGTAAATATTTTTGTAAGATCAAGAGCTAAGTGGGCAGAACATGGAGAAAAACCTAGTAAATATTTTTGTAAGATCAAGAGGTAAGTGGGCAGAACATGGAGAAAAACCTAGTAAATATTTTTGTAAGATCAAGAGCTAAGTGGGCAGAACATGGAGAAAAACCTAGTAAATATTTTTGTAAGATCAAGAGGTAAGTGGGCAGAACATGGAGAAAAACCTAGTAAATATTTTTGTAAGATCAAGAGGTAAGTGGGCAGAACATGGAGAAAAACCTAGTAAATATTTTTGTAAGATCAAGAGCTAAGTGGGCAGAACATGGAGAAAAACCTAGTAAATATTTTTTGAAATTAGAGCAGAGGAATGTTCTTAATAAAGGCATTATGAAATTAGAGAATAAAAATGGTGAATTATTTACTGGTCAAGAGCAGATATTGGAAGAAGCTCGCATATATTATGAAAAATTTTATACTGCAGAGGAGTGTGATCGTGGTAAGCTATTAGAGAATATTGATATACCCAAACTTGATTAGGACGAATCTTCTCAATTAGAAGGTGAATTAAGCTACGATGAAACTTTAATGGCTCTAAAGAAAATGAAAAGTGACAAAACTGATGGTTTTTACTTCTGAATTCTTAAAACTTTTTTGGAAAGACTTAAACAAATATCTTATTAATATGCTTTAAACTTTAACACAAAGACAAGGATTAATAACATGTTTGCCTAAAACCATAAAGCCAAAGCCAA
Organism: Steromphala cineraria; assembly: GCA_916613615.1. NCBI lineage: Eukaryota > Metazoa > Mollusca > Gastropoda > Trochida > Trochidae > Steromphala > Steromphala cineraria. The sequence goes on from OU744737.1 coordinate 137,166, forward strand.
AACTTTTTTGAAAAATTGGCGGCCAATTTCACTTCTTAATACATCATATAAGTTAGAAGCAGCAGTTATTGCAAATAGAATAAAAAACAGTTCTCCCTCTAGTTATACATGAGGATCAAAAGGGGTTTGTCCCAGGTAGATACATTGGAAAAACCACAAGACTTATTTATGATGTGATGGATTACACAGAAATTTACCAAATTCCTGGCTTGTTACTGCTTATTGACTTTGAAAAGGCGTTTGATTCTGTAGATAGACAATTTATGATTAAAGTACTGGATTCTTTAATTTTGGACCAAACATTCAGGCTTGGATAAAACTCTTTTTCAATGAAATAGAATGAAGTGTTTTAGTAAATGGCTTTGCTAGCTCTTTTTTCCCTTTTACTAGAGGCTGCCGTCAGGGGGACCCATTGTCACCATCGATATTCATACTATGTGCTGAAATACTAGCTATACAAATAAGAAGTGAACAAAAGGTGAAGGGTATAAAGATGGGTAATATAGAACATATTCTATCACAATTTGCAGACGATACTACTTTAATACTAGATGGATCTGAGAAATGCTTGTACACACTTGTAAACATACTGAATAATTTTGCCGGATTTTCTGGACTTAAGGTAAATGCAGAGAAAACCAGACTAATATGGATTGGATCTAAAAAGAGAACTCATACAAACTGTGTCATGATATCAATTTTAATTGGTCACAAACAAATTTCAAGGTATTAGGAATTGACTTTGATGTAGATTTGGAGAATATTGTGGAAACAAATAAGACAATAGATGATATTCAGAAAAAATGTTTCGAATTTATATGGCAAGACAAAAAAATGGTATGATCATTCATCACACTGTATTCATAATGTTCAGAGGATATTGTATGCTGATGCTAATTATATAAATACACATATTATTCCTTTTGTAGGAATATGTTTTGGAAGGATGTTTTGCGTACATGGTCATGTTTCTTGAAAAATTGGTATTACAATATAAATGATGCAACAGATTTATTATTTATTTATTGTTTGGTACAATTATGATATCACTATTGATAAAAAATTCATTGTTAAAGGTATTATATACGTTAACAATTTTATTAAAGAAAATGGGAACATTTTTACATATGAAGAATTCAGAACATTCTATGATATTGATATCAATTTTCTAATTTTTCTATCCATGCAATTAAAATGTTTTTGAAATCAAATTCCTGTGAAAAGGATGCTAGACTGTATGTCCCGATTCAACCATTCAATCTAAGTTTGTTGCATGGTAAAGAAAAAGCAAGTAAATATTTTTATCAAATTTTATTAAATGCAACAAACATTCAAACACAAAGTTCAGTGAGATCGGAGATTATTTTCAAAGAGAGAAAAAATCAATTATAACTTAATGGCATATAGATGCAAGGTCAATGTTAATTTGAAATGGCTTCAATTTAGAATATTACCGGTACATAATATTCTGGCAACAAGGAGTTACTTGTACAGGATTGGATATTCTGAATCCCCTTTCTGCTTTTTAGCTTATCTGGCCTGTAAAGCCCGATAGGCTTATGACATGGCAATGATGGCATGGTGTCCGGCGTCCGTCCGTCCGTCCGTAAACTTTGTTGAATTTCGACTTCTTCTCCAGAACCATAAGGTCTAGAAAGCTGAAACTTTGTGTACAGACCCCTTGGCTAGTGAAGATTATAAATTGTAGCTATTGGCCCCTAACTGTGACTGGTAACTTTTCACTTTTTTGCTTGTCCGCCGTCCGTTAACTTTTGACACTTTCGACTTCTCCTCATAAACCATATACACTAGAGAGCTGAAATTGTGTGTACATATACCTTGGCATGTGGGGATTCTGATTTGTAACTTTGGTGACCCTGTGACCCCAATTTAGGGCCACAGGGGCCACGCCATCACCTTATTTTCATCTTCTTCTCCAGAAGCAGAAGCCCAAGAGAGCTGAAATTTTATGTACAGGCACCTTGGCATATGGGGATTCTAATTTGTAACTTTTGTGACCCACAGGGGCCACACCCTTAAAACCTATGTTCGTCTTCTTCTCCAGAACCAATGACTCTAGAGAGCTGAAATTTTATGTGCAGGCATCTTGGCATATGGGGATTCTAATTTGTAACTTTGGTGACCCTGTGTCCCCAATAAAGGGCCACAGGGGCCACACCCTTAAAACTTATGTTCGTCTTCTTCTTCAGAACCAATGACTCTAGAGAGCTGAAATTTTATGTGCAGGCATCTTGGCATATGGGGATTCTAATTTGTAACTTTGGCGACCCTGTGACCCCAATTTAATGCCACAGGGGCCACGCCCTTAAAACTTATGTTCGTCTTTTACTCCAGAAGCAGAAGCCCAAGAGAGCTGATTTTTTTATATCTTTTTCTCCAGAAGCATAAGGCCTAGAAAGCTGAAACTTTGTGTACAAACGCCTTATCTAGTGAGGATTATAAATTGTAGCTTTGGTTGCCCCATGGCCCCTACTAAGGGGGCGCCACATTGGCCACACCCTATAGCGAAATCAAATGTAAAGCCTGATGAGCTACAGAGCCCATGGCTCTATTTATTTAGAGAATATTGTACATTTACTATGTGAGTGTAACTATGTAACTGAATTATGGAATTGGTTGGCAGAATGGCTTGGTACAGTTACAGATGGCAGGATAAGTTTCATAAATGAAAATATTATTTTTGGCTTTAAAGGGGCAAACAATAATCCTTTAAATGCTGTTGCTCTGGTGACAAAACAATACACATACAATTCAAGTAACGCAAACAAACAATTACATTTCAAAGCCCTTCAAAAGAAAATCACTGATTATTATCAGACAAGTAAGACAATAGCTTTTTCAAACTGCAACTATGCCAGATTCTAGACTTAACAAATGATTTAGGATGTATTTTATTTTGAAAAATGTGTATGTGTACATACATTTGACATTACATGACTGGATGTAAACACATTGTATACAAATTGGGAAATAAAAATGAAAAAAAAAAAGTATTTGGTGACCTAATAGTAAATATAAAAGATGTATCAACTATTATGACAATTTATGACATTGTAATTATTATGACAATTAAGACAAGACCCAACTATTATTAAATGAACATAACGGGTTTGGTAAAATGCTTTTATGTCACAGTTTTAGGTAAATGCTCCAATTTTTGTGTCGTTCATTCAAATTGAAAGAAGCATTAGAACATTTTATGTGGATAATTTGTAGTGAGTTAATTACATGGAGATAAATTTGAACAAATAGACATGGACAAATAGAAATAGTGCTATTTATTATTTCAGTAAATTGTGAATGAGAGTCATTAAATTTATAACCTATCTAAAATCTAATCTGTTCAAGTTATTGACAATAACTCATTCAATTTTCAATCGTACAAGTTATGCAAATATCATTCCAATATAACAATAATAGTTGATGAGATCTAATTGCTATAGGGGTTCAAATTCAAAACAGTACAACAAATTGTCAAACCAACATAGACAATGAACCGTTTGAGAAGGGCAGTAAAAATCTGATTAGAGTTATCATATTGATACTGGCATTGTTTTTAAGAGCTTTATGTTTAGTAATATGTTAGATATTGAAACGTGGATTGTTGTTGTTTACTAATTTGTTGATTTTTCGGTTTGAATGAATACTGATGTCACTACAGCACCACTAGAATTTCTTAATCTCATGTTTTCAGTCAATATTTTTAAGTACAAATGGGTAACAATGCAGCAATGTTCAGTAAAGATTTTAGCTTACTTACACATTACTCCTTGTGCAAAATTACTCACGTGTGCAATTGCGTTCGCATGACACGATTTACATAGGTGTGAAAAGTTTGCATACTTATGTAACTTTACATAATATGTATAAGGGTGCATGCACATCATACAATAAGTAAGTAAAACATACTTTGACATTCGGTGCATCTCTTTAAGGCACTAAGGACTTTAGATGTATAAGCGTGGTACAAAATCGTGCTTGCCGATTTTACATTGGAGTTTAGAATAAAACCTCTTATTTCTTTGTAAGGAGTGATATTGGGTGGTCAAGTACTAGTGGCTAGAAATATTAAGACGACATTTGTCGATAGGATCTACCGCCACTGTAGTTGTCAGGCTAATTGTCCATATTGTTTCATTTTCATTTGATTGTTTTCTCTGGTGGGATCTATTCCAAAATATTAAGATTTTACACCCTAGTTTCACCAAGTTATCGGATATTGAACATTACTTTTACAACTAGGAAATATTGTCTACTCTACTGGCCGATTTTGTAAGCCGTATGTATAGGCCACAATTACCTATATACTAGCCCTCAGCTATTGGATAGGCCTATATTTCTTGTATTTCAATCCTAAAATATTGTATCACCATTGTTTATAGTTTCTCATTGGTCATATGGCCTTTTGTTACTAGTTTATGCTTTTAAACTGTTAGTTTACCCGATTATATACATAACATGTGAAACAATAATACAGTATGCTGCCTGTCCCTGTCCTTTATGTCAGCATACGTCTGTACGCTCCAATACTGTATAAACATGCACCGTAGAAACAAGAGAACATCTTCCATTGTATTATTTCTTTACTTGCTCTCTAGTTTACGATTAGGGAAAGTAATAGTCTAATCAGAAAACCCTTTACAAAACTACATCAGACTGAGAAGAAAAACATGGCGGCCTCTCTGTCGAGGTCCGTCGAGTAACAATGTGTAAAAAAAGAGTAGAGACTGTTAAGTGCAGATTGATATATTTCAAATAATGTCATCTTAAATCTTAAATCACGTTGGCAGTAGCAAGGGAGATAACTAGAGGTAAGAGAGCGCTGTAGCAAACTAGAAAAGTCAAGTGTCGACAGCAAGGGTTAGATAAGCGTTTTAATCTTATGTAGCAAAATCACAAGTTGATCTATGAAGGGATGGGCAGGTTTACACAAAGGTATTGGACGTATCATTTCATGTTTAAAAACATATTATATATCTAACGTGGCACACGAATAAAACAATTGGATCTAGCTAAAAAACAACTAAATATCAAATCTTTAAAAAGTAACATATATTACTATTGATAAATGGTTTTATATCATACTGAGCGAGTTTTTCTATTCTAAACCATCGATTTGGCTACAGTGGTGATAACTTTATCGTAACTCTACTGAGGAATACAAAAACGATGGTATGACGTAACGTAGGATCTAAGACAAAGTATCTCCTACATGAAATCTTGGACTTAGTATCTCCGAATTAGGATCTAGGACTCCGTATCTCCCAAGTAGGATCTAGGACTCGGTATCTCCGAATTAGGATCTAGGACTCGGTATCTTCCAAGTAGGATCTAGGACTCCGTATCTCCCAAGTAGGATCTAGGACTCGGTATCTTCCAAGTAGGATCTAGGACTCGGTATCTTCCAAGTAGGATCTAGGACTCCGTATCTTCCAAGTAGGATCTAGGACTCGCTATCTCCCAAGTAGGATCTAGGACTCGGTATCTCCCAACTAGGTTCTAGGACTCGGTATCTCCCAAGTAGGATCTAGGACTCGGTATCTCCCAAGTAGGATCTAGGACTCGGTATCTCCCAACTAGGTTCTAGGACTCGGTATCTCCCAAGTAGGATCTAGGACTCGGTATCTCCCAAGTAGGATCTAGGACTCGGTATCTCCCAACTAGGTTCTAGGACTCGGTATCTCCCAAGTAGGATCTAGGACTCGGTATCTCCCAAGTAGGATCTAGGACTCGGTATCTCCCAAGTAGGATCTAGGACTCGGTATCTCCCAACTAGGATCTAGGACTCGGTATCTCCCAACTAGGTTCTAGGACTCGGTATCTCCCAAGTAGGATCTAGGACTCGGTATCTCCCAACTAGGTTCTAGGACTCGGTATCTCCCAAGCAGGATCTAGGACTCGGTATCTTCCAAGTAGGATCTAGGACTCGGTATCTCCCAAGGATGATCTAGGACTCAGTAACTCCCAAGTAGGATCTAGGACTCGGTATCTCCCAAGGATGATCTATGACTCGGTATCTCCAAAGTAGGATCTAGGACTCGGTATCTCCCAAGTAGGATCTAGGACTCAGTATCTCCCAAGTAGGATCTAGGACTCAGTATCTCCCAAGTAGGATTTAGGACTCGGTATCTCCCAAAGATGATCTAGGACTCAGTAACTCCCAAGGATGATCTAGGACTCGGTATCTCCCAAGCAGGATCTAGGACTCGGTATCTTCCAAGTAGGATCTAGGACTCGGTATCTCCCAAGTAGGATCTAGGACTCGGTGTCTCCCAAGGATGATCTATGACTCGGTATCTCCCAAGTAGGATTTAGGACTCGGTATCTCCCAAGTAGGATCTAGGACTCAGTATCTCCAAAGTAGGATCTAGGACTCGGTATCTCCCAAGTAGGATCTAGGACTCGGTATCTCCCAAGTAGGATCTAGGACTCGGTATCTTCCAAGTAGGATCTAGGACTCCGTATCTCCCAAGTAGGATCTAGGACTCGGTATCTCCCAAGTAGGATCTAGGACTCGGTGTCTTCCAAGTAGGATCTAGGACTCCGTATCTCCCAAGTAGGATCTAGGACTCGGTATCTTCCAAGTAGGATCTAGGACTCCGTATCTCCCAAGTAGGATCTAGGACTCGGTATCTCCCAAGTAGGATCTAGGACTCGGTATCTCAAAAGTAGGATTTAGGACTCGGTATCTCCCAAGTAGGATCTAGGACTCAGTATCTCCAAAGTAGGATCTAGGACTCGGTATCTTCCAAGTAGGATCTAGGACTCGGTATCTCCCAAGTAGGATCTAGGACTCGGTATCTCCAAAGTAGGATATAGGACTCGGTATCTCCAAAGTAGGATTTAGGACTCGGTATCTCCCAAGTAGGATCTAGGACTCGGTATCTTCAAAGTAGGATCTAGGACTCGGTATCTCCCAAGTAGGATCTAGGACTCGGTATCTTCCAAGTAGGATCTAGGACTCGGTATCTCCCAAGGATGATCTAGGACTCGGTATCTCCCAAGTAGGATCTAGGACTCGGTATCTCCCAAGGATGATCTAGGACTCGGTATCTCCCAAGTAGGATCTAGGACTCGGTATCTCCCAAGTAGGATCTAGGACTCAGTATCTCCAAAGTAGGATCTAGGACTCGGTATCTCCCAAGTAGGATCTAGGACTCAGTATCTCCAAAGTAGGATCTATGACTCGGTATCTCCCAAGTAGGATTTAGGACTCGGTATCTCCCAAGTAGGATCTAGGACTCAGTATCTCCAAAGTAGGATCTAGGACTCGGTATCTTCCAAGTAGGATCTAGGACTCGGTATCTCCCAAGGATGATCTAGGACTCGGTATCTCCAAAGTAGGATCTAGGACTCGGTGTCTCCCAAGGATGATCTAGGACTCGGTATCTCCAAAGTAGGATCTAGGACTCGGTATCTCCCAAGTAGGATCTAGGACTCGGTATCTCCAAAGTAGGATTTAGGACTCGGTATCTCCCAAGTAGGATCTAGGACTCAGTATCTCCAAAGTAGGATCTAGGACTCGGTATCTCCCAACTAGGATCTAGGACTCGGTATCTCCCAACTAGGATCTAGGACTCAGTATCTCCCAAGCAGGATCTAGGACTCGGTATCTCCCAAGTAGGATCTAGGACTCGGTATCTCCAAAGTAGGATTTAGGACTCGGTATCTTCCAAGTAGGATCTAGGACTCGGTATCTTCAAAGTGGGATCTAGGACTCGGTATCTTCCAAGTAGGATCTAGGACTCGGTATCTCCAAAGTAGGATTTAGGACTCGGTATCTCCCAAGTAGGATCTAGGACTCGGTATCTCCAAAGTAGGATCTAGGACTCGGTATCTTCAAAGTGGGATCTAGGACTCGGTATCTTCCAAGTAGGATCTAGGACTCGGTATCTCCAAAGTAGGATTTAGGACTCGGTATCTCCCAAGTAGGATCTAGGACTCAGTATCTCCAAAGTAGGATCTAGGACTCGGTATCTTCCAAGTAGGATCTAGGACTCGGTATCTCCCAAGTAGGATCTAGGACTCGGTATCTTCCAAGTAGGATCTAGGACTCGGTATCTCCAAAGAAGGATTTAGGACTCGGTATCTCCCAAGTAGGATCTAGGACTCAGTATCTCCAAAGTAGGATCTAGGACTCGGTATCTTCCAAGTAGGATCTAGGACTCGGTATCTCCCAAGTAGGATCTAGGACTCGGTATCTTCCAAGTAGGATCTAGGACTCGGTATCTCCCAAGGATGATCTAGGACTCGGTATCTCCAAAGTAGGATCTAGGACTCGGTATCTTCCAAGTAGGATCTAGGACTCGGTATCTTCAAAGTAGGATCTAGGACTCGGTATCTTCAAAGTGGGATCTAGGACTCGGTATCTTCCAAGTAGGATCTAGGACTCGGTATCTTCCAAGTAGGATCTAGGACTCGGTATCTCCCAAGCAGGATCTAGGACTCGGTATCTTCCAAGTAGGATCTAGGACTCGGTATCTTCCAAGTAGGATCTAGGACTCGGTATCTTCAAAGTGGGATCTAGGACTCGGTATCTCCCAAGTAGGATCTAGGACTCGGTATCTCCCAAGCAGGATCTAGGACTCGGTATCTCCCAACTAGGATCTAGGACTCGGTATCTCCCAACTAGGATCTAGGACTCAGTATCTCCCAAGTAGGATCTAGGACTCGGTATCTCCAAAGTAGGATCTAGGACTCGGTATCTTCCAAGTAGGATCTAGGACTCGGTATCTCCCAAGCAGGATCTAGGACTCGGTATCTCCAAAGTAGGATCTAGGACTCGGTATCTTCCAAGTAGGATCTAGGACTCGGTATCTCCCAAGGATGATCTAGGACTCGGTATCTCCAAAGTAGGATCTAGGACTCGGTGTCTCCCAAGGATGATCTAGGACTCGGTATCTCCAAAGTAGGATCTAGGACTCGGTATCTCCCAAGTAGGATCTAGGACTCGGTATCTCCAAAGTAGGATTTAGGACTCGGTATCTCCCAAGTAGGATCTAGGACTCAGTATCTCCAAAGTAGGATCTAGGACTCGGTATCTTCCAAGTAGGATCTAGGACTCGGTATCTCCCAAGTAGGATCTAGGACTCGGTATCTCCAAAGTAGGATCTAGGACTCGGTATCTCCAAAGTAGGATTTAGGACTCGGTATCTCCCAAGTAGGATCTAGGACTCGGTATCTCCCAAGTAGGATCTAGGACTCGGTATCTCCCAAGTAGGATTTAGAACTCGGTATCTCCCAAGTAGGATCTAGGACTCGGTATCTCCCAAGTAGGATCTAGGACTCAGTATCTCCAAAGTAGGATCTAGGACTCGGTATCTCCCAAGTAGGATCTAGGACTCAGTATCTCCAAAGTAGGATCTATGACTCGGTATCTCCCAAGTAGGATTTAGGACTCGGTATCTCCCAAGTAGGATCTAGGACTCAGTATCTCCAAAGTAGGATCTAGGACTCGGTATCTTCCAAGTAGGATCTAGGACTCGGTATCTCCCAAGGATGATCTAGGACTCGGTATCTCGAAAGTAGGATCTAGGACTCGGTGTCTCCCAAGGATGATCTAGGACTCGGTATCTCCAAAGTAGGATCTAGGACTCGGTATCTCCCAAGTAGGATCTAGGACTCGGTATCTCCAAAGTAGGATTTAGGACTCGGTATCTCCCAAGTAGGATCTAGGACTCAGTATCTCCAAAGTAGGATCTAGGACTCGGTATCTCCCAACTAGGATCTAGGACTCAGTATCTCCCAAGTAGGATCTAGGACTCAGTATCTCCCAAGCAGGATCTAGGACTCGGTATCTCCCAAGTAGGATCTAGGACTCGGTATCTCCCAAGGATGATCTAGGACTCGGTATCTCCAAAGTAGGATCTAGGACTCGGTGTCTCCCAAGGATGATCTAGGACTCGGTATCTCCAAAGTAGGATCTAGGACTCGGTATCTCCAAAGTAGGTTCTAGGACTCGGTATCTTCCAAGTAGGATCTAGGACTCGGTATCTCCCAAGGATGATCTAGGACTCGGTATCTCCAAAGTAGGATCTAGGACTCGGTGTCTCCAAAGGATGATCTAGGACTCGGTATCTCCAAAGTAGGATCTAGGACTCGGTATCTCCCAAGTAGGATCTAGGACTCGGTATCTCCAAAGTAGGATTTAGGACTCGGTATCTCCCAAGTAGGATCTAGGACTCAGTATCTCCAAAGTAGGATCTAGGACTCGGTATCTTCCAAGTAGGATCTAGGACTCGGTATCTTCAAAGTGGGATCTAGGACTTGGTATCTTCCAAGTAGGATCTAGGACTCGGTATCTCCAAAGTAGGATTTAGGACTCGGTATCTCCCAAGTAGGATCTAGGACTCGGTATCTCCAAAGTAGGATCTAGGACTCGGTATCTTCAAAGTGGGATCTAGGACTCGGTATCTTCCAAGTAGGATCTAGGACTCGGTATCTCCAAAGTAGGATTTAGGACTCGGTATCTCCCAAGTAGGATCTAGGACTCAGTATCTCCAAAGTAGGATCTAGGACTCGGTATCTTCCAAGTAGGATCTAGGACTCGGTATCTCCCAAGTAGGATCTAGGACTCGGTATCTTCCAAGTAGGATCTAGGACTCGGTATCTCCCAAGGATGATCTAGGACTCGGTATCTCCCAAGTAGGATCTAGGACTCGGTATCTCCCAAGTAGGATCTAGGACTCAGTATCTCCAAAGTAGGATCTAGGACTCGGTATCTTCCAAGTAGGATCTAGGACTCGGTATCTTCAAAGTGGGATCTAGGACTCGGTATCTTCCAAGTAGGATCTAGGACTCGGTATCTTCCAAGTAGGATCTAGGACTCGGTATCTCCCAAGTAGGATCTATGACTCGGTATCTCCCAAGTAGGATTTAGGACTCGGTATCTCCCAAGTAGGATCTAGGACTCAGTATCTCCAAAGTAGGATCTAGGACTCGGTATCTTCCAAGTAGGATCTAGGACTCGGTATCTCCCAAGGATGATCTAGGACTCGGTATCTCCAAAGTAGGATCTAGGACTCGGTATCTCCAAAGTAGGATTTAGGACTCGGTATCTCCCAAGTAGGATCTAGGACTCGGTATCTCCCAAGTAGGATCTAGGACTCGGTATCTCCCAAGGATGATCTAGGACTCGGTATCTCCCAAGTAGGATCTAGGACTCGGTATCTCCAAAGTAGGATCTAGGACTCGGTATCTCCCAAGTAGGATCTAGGACTCAGTATCTCCAAAGTAGGATCTAGGACTCGGTATCTTCCAAGTAGGATCTAGGACTCGGTATCTTCCAAGTAGGATCTAGGACTCGGTATCTCCCAAGTAGGATCTATGACTCGGTATCTCCCAAGTAGGATTTAGGACTCGGTGTCTCCCAAGTAGGAACTAGGATTCAGTATCTCCAAAGTAGGATCTAGGACTTGGTATCTTCCAAGTAGGATCTAGGACTCGGTATCTCCCAAGGATGATCTAGGACTCGGTATCTCCAAAGTAGGATCTAGGACTCGGTATCTCCAAAGTAGGATTTAGGACTCGGTATCTCCCAAGGATGATCTAGGACTCGGTATCTCCCAAGTAGGATCTAGGACTCGGTATCTCCCAAGGATGATCTAGGACTCGGTATCTCCCAAGTAGGATCTAGGACTCGGTATCTCCCAAGGATGATCTAGGACTCGGTATCTCCCTAATAGGATTTAGAACTCGGTATCTCCCAAGTAAGTTCCTGGACTCGGTATCTCCAAAGTAGGATTTAGAACTCGGTATCTCCCAAGTAAGTTCCTGGACTCGGTATCTCCAAAGTAGGATTTAGGACTCGGTATCTCCCAAGTAGGATCTAGGACTCGGTATCTCCAAAGTAGGATCTAGGACTCGGTATCTTCAAAGTGGGATCTAGGACTCGGTATCTTCCAAGTAGGATCTAGGACTCGGTATCTCCAAAGTAGGATTTAGGACTCGGTATCTCCCAAGTAGGATCTAGGACTCAGTATCTCCAAAGTAGGATCTAGGACTCGGTATCTTCCAAGTAGGATCTAGGACTCGGTATCTCCCAAGTAGGATCTAGGACTCGGTATCTTCCAAGTAGGATCTAGGACTCGGTATCTCCCAAGGATGATCTAGGACTCGGTATCTCCCAAGTAGGATCTAGGACTCGGTATCTCCCAAGTAGGATCTAGGACTCAGTATCTCCAAAGTAGGATCTAGGACTCGGTATCTTCCAAGTAGGATCTAGGACTCGGTATCTTCAAAGTGGGATCTAGGACTCGGTATCTTCCAAGTAGGATCTAGGACTCGGTATCTTCCAAGTAGGATCTAGGACTCGGTATCTCCCAAGTAGGATCTATGACTCGGTATCTCCCAAGTAGGATTTAGGACTCGGTATCTCCCAAGTAGGATCTAGGACTCAGTATCTCCAAAGTAGGATCTAGGACTCGGTATCTTCCAAGTAGGATCTAGGACTCGGTATCTCCCAAGGATGATCTAGGACTCGGTATCTCCAAAGTAGGATCTAGGACTCGGTATCTCCCAAGTAGGATCTAGGACTCGGTATCTCCCAAGTAGGATCTAGGACTCGGTATCTCCCAAGTAGGATCTAGGACTCGGTATCTCCCAAGGATGATCTAGGACTCGGTATCTCCCAAGTAGGATCTAGGACTCGGTATCTCCAAAGTAGGATCTAGGACTCGGTATCTCCCAAGTAGGATCTAGGACTCAGTATCTCCAAAGTAGGATCTAGGACTCGGTATCTTCCAAGTAGGATCTAGGACTCGGTATCTTCCAAGTAGGATCTAGGACTCGGTATCTCCCAAGTAGGATCTATGACTCGGTATCTCCCAAGTAGGATTTAGGACTCGGTGTCTCCCAAGTAGGAACTAGGATTCAGTATCTCCAAAGTAGGATCTAGGACTTGGTATCTTCCAAGTAGGATCTAGGACTCGGTATCTCCCAAGGATGATCTAGGACTCGGTATCTCCAAAGTAGGATCTAGGACTCGGTATCTCCAAAGTAGGATTTAGGACTCGGTATCTCCCAAGGATGATCTAGGACTCGGTATCTCCCAAGTAGGATCTAGGACTCGGTATCTCCCAAGGATGATCTAGGACTCGGTATCTCCCAAGTAGGATCTAGGACTCGGTATCTCCCAAGGATGATCTAGGACTCGGTATCTCCCTAATAGGATTTAGAACTCGGTATCTCCCAAGTAAGTTCCTGGACTCGGTATCTCCAAAGTAGGATTTAGAACTCGGTATCTCCCAAGTAAGTTCCTGGACTCGGTATCTCCAAAGTAGGATTTAGAACTCGGTATCTCCCAAGTAAGTTCCAAGACTCGGTATCTCCCAAGTAGGATCTAGGACTCGGTATCTCCCAAGTAAGTTCCTGGACTCGGTATCTCCAAAGTAGGATTTAGAACTCGGTATCTCCCAAGTAAGTTCCAGGACTCGGTATCTCCCAAGTAGGATCTAGGACTCGGTCTCTCCTAAGGATGATCTAGGACTCAGTATCTCCCAAGTAGGATCTAGGACTCGGTATCTCCCAACTAGGATCTAGGACTCGGTATCTCCCAAGGATGATCTAGGACTCGGTATCTCCCAAGGATGATCTAGGACTCAGTATCTCCCAAGTAGGATCTAGGACTCGGTATCTCCCAACTAGGATCTAGGACTCGGTATCTCCCAAGGATGATCTAGGACTCGGTATCTCCCAAGTAGGATCTAGGACTCGGTATCTCCCAAGGATGATCTAGGACTCGGTATCTCCCAAGGATGATCTAGGACTCAGTATCTCCCAAGTAGGATCTAGGACTCGGTATCTCCCAACTAGGATCTAGGACTCGGTATCTCCCAAGGATGATCTAGGACTCGGTATCTCCCAAGTAGGATTTAGGACTCCGTATCTCCCAAGTAGGATCTAGGACTCAGTATCTCCAAAGTAGGATCTAGGACTCGGTATCTTCCAAGTAGGATCTAGGACTCGGTATCTCCCAAGGATGATCTAGGACTCGGTATCTCCCAAGTAGGATCTAGGACTCGGTATCTCCCAAGGATGATCTAGGACTCAGTATCTCCCAAGTAGGATCTAGGACTCGGTATCTCCCAACTAGGATCTAGGACTCGGTATCTCCCAAGGATGATCTAGGACTCGGTATCTCCCAAGGATGATCTAGGACTCAGTATCTCCCAAGTAGGATCTAGGACTCGGTATCTCCCAACTAGGATCTAGGACTCGGTATCTCCCAAGGATGATCTAGGACTCGGTATCTCCCAAGTAGGATCTAGGACTCGGTATCTCCCAAGGATGATCTAGGACTCGGTATCTCCCAAGGATGATCTAGGACTCGGTATCTCCCAAGTAGGATCTAGGACTCGGTATCTCCCAACTAGGATCTAGGACTCGGTATCTCCCAAGGATGATCTAGGACTCGGTATCTCCCAAGTAGGATCTAGGACTCGGTATCTCCCAAGGATGATCTAGGACTCGGTATCTCCCAAGTAGGGGACTCGGTATCTCCCAAGTAGGATCTAGAACTCGGTATCTCCCAAGTAGGATCTAGGACTCAGTATCTCCAAAGTAGGATCTAGGACTCGGTATCTCCCAAGTAGGATCTAGGACTCAGTATCTCCAAAGTAGGATCTAGGACTCGGTATCTTCCAAGTAGGATCTAGGACTCGGTATCTTCAAAGTGGGATCTAGGACTCGGTATCTTCCAAGTAGGATCTAGGACTCGGTATCTCCCAAGTAGGATCTATGACTCGGTATCTCCCAAGTAGGATTTAGGACTCGGTATCTCCCAAGTAGGATCTAGGACTCAGTATCTCCAAAGTAGGATCTAGGACTCGGTATCTTCCAAGTAGGATCTAGGACTCGGTATCTCCCAAGGATGATCTAGGACTCGGTATCTCCAAAGTAGGATCTAGGACTCGGTATCTCCAAAGTAGGATTTAGGACTCGGTATCTCCCAAGTAGGATCTAGGACTCGGTATCTCCCAAGGATGATCTAGGACTCGGTATCTCCCAAGTAGGATCTAGGACTCGGTATCTCCCAAGTAGGATCTAGGACTCGGTATCTCCCAAGTAGGATTTAGGACTCGGTATCTCCCAAGTAGGATCTAGGACTCGGTATCTCCAAAGTAGGATCTAGGACTCGGTATCTCCCAAGTAGGATCTAGGACTCAGTATCTCCAAAGTAGGATCTAGGACTCGGTATCTTCCAAGTAGGATCTAGGACTCGGTATCTTCAAAGTGGGATCTAGGACTCGGTATCTTCCAAGTAGGATCTAGGACTCGGTATCTCCCAAGTAGGATCTATGACTCGGTATCTCCCAAGTAGGATTTAGGACTCGGTATCTCCCAAGTATGATTTAGGACTCGGTATCTCCCAAGTAGGATCTAGAACTCGGTATCTCCCAAGTAGGATTTAGGATCTGTATCTCCCAAGTAGGATCTAGGACTCGGTATCTCCCAAGTAGGATCTAGGACTCGGTATCTCCCAAGTAGGATCTATGACTCGGTATCTCCCAAGTAGGATTTAGGACTCGGTATCTCCAAAGTAGGATTTAGGACTCGGTATCTCCCAAGGATGATCTAGAACTCGGTATCTCCCAAGTAGGATTTAGGACTCGGTATCTCCCAAGTAGGATCTAGGACTCGGTATCTTCCAAGTAGGATCTAGGACTCGGTATCTCCAAAGTAGGATTTAGGACTCGGTATCTCCAAAGTAGGATTTAGGACTAGGTATCTCCAAAGTAGGATTTAGGACTCGGTATCTCCCAAGGATGATCTAGAACTCGGTATCTCCCAAGTAGGATTTAGGACTCGGTATCTCCCAAGTAGGATCTAGGACTCGGTATCTTCCAAGTAGGATTTAGGACTCGGTATCTCCCAAGTAGGATCTAGGACTCGGTATCTCCCAAGTAGGATCTAGGACTCGGTGTCTCCCAAGGATGATCTAGGACTCGGTATCTCCCAAGTAGGATCTAGAACTCGGTATCTCCCAAGTAGGATTTAGGACTCGGTATCTCCCAAGGATGATCTAGAACTCGGTATCTCCCAAGTAGGATTTAGGACTCGGTATCTCCCAAGTAGGATCTAGGACTCGGTATCTTCCAAGTAGGATCTAGGACTCGGTATCTCCCAAGTAGGATCTAGGACTCGGTATCTCCCAAGTAAGTTCCAAGACTCGGTATCTCCCAAGTAGGATCTAGGACTCGGTATCTCCCAAGTAAGTTCCTGGACTCGGTATCTCCAAAGTAGGATTTAGAACTCGGTATCTCCCAAGTAAGTTCCTGGACTCGGTATCTCCAAAGTAGGATTTAGAACTCGGTATCTCCCAAGTAAGTTCCAAGACTCGGTATCTCCCAAGTAGGATCTAGGACTCGGTATCTCCCAAGTAAGTTCCTGGACTCGGTATCTCCAAAGTAGGATTTAGAACTCGGTATCTCCCAAGTAAGTTCCAGGACTCGGTATCTCCCAAGTAGGATCTAGGACTCGGTCTCTCCTAAGGATGATCTAGGACTCAGTATCTCCAAAGTAGGATCTAGGACTCGGTATCTCCCAAGGATGATCTAGGACTCGGTATCTCCCAAGTAGGATCTAGGACTCGGTATCTCCCAAGGATGATCTAGGACTCAGTATCTCCCAAGTAGGATCTAGGACTCGGTATCTCCCAACTAGGATCTAGGACTCGGTATCTCCCAAGGATGATCTAGGACTCGGTATCTCCCAAGGATGATCTAGGACTCAGTATCTCCCAAGTAGGATCTAGGACTCGGTATCTCCCAACTAGGATCTAGGACTCGGTATCTCCCAAGGATGATCTAGGACTCGGTATCTCCCAAGTAGGATCTAGGACTCGGTATCTCCCAAGGATGATCTAGGACTCGGTATCTCCCAAGGATGATCTAGGACTCAGTATCTCCCAAGTAGGATCTAGGACTCGGTATCTCCCAAGTAGGATCTAGGACTCGGTATCTCCCAAGTAGGATCTAGGACTCGGTATCTCCCAACTAGGATCTAGGACTCGGTATCTCCCAAGGATGATCTAGGACTCGGTATCTCCCAAGTAGGATCTAGGACTCGGTATCTCCCAAGGATGATCTAGGACTCGGTATCTCCCAAGTAGGGGACTCGGTATCTCCCAAGTAGGATCTAGAACTCGGTATCTCCCAAGTAGGATCTAGGACTCGGTATCTCCCAAGTAGGATCTAGGACTCGGTATCTCCCAAGGATGATCTAGGACTCGGTCTCTCCCAAGGATGATCTAGGACTCAGTATCTTCCAAGTAGGATCTAGGACTCGGTATCTCCCAAGTAGGATCTAGGACTCGGTTTCTCCCAAGTAGGATCTAGGACTCGGTATCTCCCAAGGATGATCTAGGACTCGGTATCTCCCAAGTAGGGGACTCGGTATCTCCCAAGTAGGATCTAGAACTCGGTATCTCCCAAGGATGATCTAGGACTCGGTATCTCCCAAGTAAGTTCCAGGACTCGGTATCTCCCAAGTAGGATCTAGAACTCGGTATCTCCCAAGTAGGATCTAGGACTCGGTCTCTCCCAAGGATGATCTAGGACTCGGTATCTCCCAAGTAGGATCTAGGACTCGGTATCTCCCAAGGATGATCTAGGACTCGGTATCTCCAAAGTAGGATCTAGGACTCGGTATCTTCCAAGTAGGATCTAGGACTCGGTATCTTCAAAGTAGGATCTAGGACTCGGTATCTTCAAAGTGGGATCTAGGACTCGGTATCTTCCAAGTAGGATCTAGGACTCGGTATCTCCCAAGTAAGTTCCTGGACTCGGTATCTCCAAAGTAGGATTTAGAACTCGGTATCTCCCAAGTAAGTTCCTGGACTCGGTATCTCCAAAGTAGGATTTAGAACTCGGTATCTCCCAAGTAAGTTCCAAGACTCGGTATCTCCCAAGTAGGATCTAGGACTCGGTATCTCCCAAGTAAGTTCCTGGACTCGGTATCTCCAAAGTAGGATTTAGAACTCGGTATCTCCCAAGTAAGTTCCAGGACTCGGTATCTCCCAAGTAGGATCTAGGACTCGGTCTCTCCTAAGGATGATCTAGGACTCAGTATCTCCAAAGTAGGATCTAGGACTCGGTATCTCCCAAGGATGATCTAGGACTCGGTATCTCCCAAGTAGGATCTAGGACTCGGTATCTCCCAAGGATGATCTAGGACTCAGTATCTCCCAAGTAGGATCTAGGACTCGGTATCTCCCAACTAGGATCTAGGACTCGGTATCTCCCAAGGATGATCTAGGACTCGGTATCTCCCAAGGATGATCTAGGACTCAGTATCTCCCAAGTAGGATCTAGGACTCGGTATCTCCCAACTAGGATCTAGGACTCGGTATCTCCCAAGGATGATCTAGGACTCGGTATCTCCCAAGTAGGATCTAGGACTCGGTATCTCCCAAGGATGATCTAGGACTCGGTATCTCCCAAGGATGATCTAGGACTCGGTATCTCCCAAGTAGGATCTAGGACTCGGTATCTCCCAAGTAGGATCTAGGACTCGGTATCTCCCAAGTAGGATCTAGGACTCGGTATCTCCCAACTAGGATCTAGGACTCGGTATCTCCCAAGGATGATCTAGGACTCGGTATCTCCCAAGTAGGATCTAGGACTCGGTATCTCCCAAGTATGATCTAGGACTCGGTATCTCCCAAGTAGGGGACTCGGTATCTCCCAAGTAGGATCTAGAACTCGGTATCTCCCAAGTAGGATCTAGGACTCGGTATCTCCCAAGTAGGATCTAGGACTCGGTATCTCCCAAGGATGATCTAGGACTCGGTCTCTCCCAAGGATGATCTAGGACTCAGTATCTTCCAAGTAGGATCTAGGACTCGGTATCTCCCAAGTAGGATCTAGGACTCGGTTTCTCCCAAGTAGGATCTAGGACTCGGTATCTCCCAAGGATGATCTAGGACTCGGTATCTCCCAAGTAGGGGACTCGGTATCTCCCAAGTAGGATCTAGAACTCGGTATCTCCCAAGGATGATCTAGGACTCGGTATCTCCCAAGTAAGTTCCAGGACTCGGTATCTCCCAAGTAGGATCTAGGACTCGGTATCTCCCAAGTAGGATCTAGGACTCGGTCTCTCCCAAGCATGATCTAGGACTCGGTCTCTCCCAAGTAGGGGACTCGGTATCTCCCAAGTAGGATCTAGAACTCGGTATCTCCCAAGTAGGATCTAGGACTCGGTATCTCCCAAGTAGGATTTAGAACTCGGTATCTCCCAAGTAGGATCTAGGACTCAGTATCTCCAAAGTAGGATCTAGGACTCGGTATCTCCCAAGTAGGATCTAGGACTCAGTATCTCCAAAGTAGGATCTAGGACTCGGTATCTCCCAAGTAGGATCTAGGACTCGGTATCTCCCAAGGATGATCTAGGACTCGGTATCTCCCAAGTAGGATCTAGAACTCGGTATCTCCCAAGTAGGATCTAGGACTCAGTAACTCCCAAGGATGATCTAGGACTCTGTATCTCCCAAGTAGGATCTAGGAGTCGGTATCTCCAAAGTAGGATCTAGGACTCGGTATCTCCCAAGTAGGATCTAGGACTCGGTCTCTCCCAAGTAGGATCTAGGACTCGGTATCTTCCAAGTAGGATTTAGGACTCGGTATCTCCCAAGTAGGATCTAGGACTCGGTATCTTCAAAGTGGGATCTAGGACTCGGTATCTCCCAAGGATGATCTAGAACTCGGTAACTCCCAAGTAGGATCTAGGACTCGGTATCTCCCAAGTAGGATCTAGGACTTGCTATCTCCCAATGGATGTTGGTTTACTTTTTATGCGTTTAAACTTCACTGTACCCTTATAATTAACGTACTATTGTTCCGCATAGACACAAGGCGTACACTAGTGGTGAATGTCCTATATGGATACAGACACGATAAGTGAATGATGAGCTATGAGTCTACGCGTCAGTCTTGCATAATCCACCGTCCTCAGGGGTAAACACGTGTATAAAACCTTTGCTTTGTTCTCTCCAACTCTACCTTTGCACCAGGCAAAGGGTGCCCATGGGTAACGTACGAATCTGGAGTGGTGAGTGGAGCCTCTGCTAACGTCCATTGTCTACGGGGGTCATCTTACTCCAGTACTTGTCAGCCATAGAACAGCTAGCTTACCCACCTTGGTACTTCAGACAATGCAACTTCTACTGGACTAAAAACCTATTTTCATCTTCTTCTCCAGAACCATGAGGCCTAGAAAGCTGAAACTTTGTGTACAGACTCCTTGACTAGTGAAGATTATTAATTGTAGCTTTGGTGGCCCTGTGACCCCTAATAAAGGCCACAGGGGCCGAACACTAAAAGCCTATTTTCATCTTCTTCTCCAGAAGCATAAGGCCTAGAAAGCTTAAACTTTGTGTACAGACTCCTTGACTAGTGAGGATGATGAAGTGTAGCTTTATAATAATAATAAAGGCAACAGGAACGTCCTTCAAATCTATTTTCATCTTCTCCTGAAGGCCTACAAAACAGAAACTTGTCGCCTTTATATATACTTAATTTTATGATTGGTGACCCTGTGGCCTCTACAAAGGGGGAATCACATTGGCCACACTCTACATCATAGTTGATGATGAAGCCTGATGAGCTACAGAGCCAATAGCTCTATTTTTATAAAGAAAGTTCTATATTTTTAAGGATACTAAGTCATTATATCAGTGGGGATAAGTTTATGTTTTTCAAGATAGTGTTTTATAAAGATTGTATGTAGTGTGACCATCCCAACATCATTAACATTGAAGTCCAGTTTAGGTGTACAAGTAGTAGTAGTTTAGTTCAGTAAATCAGGCCACAGGCCCATTTTACAATACATAGTTTTACATTTTAAAGATGTTGCGCCACAAGCACATAAAACAATCCATTCACAATACACAGAAAGTGATATCCGAGACCATACTTAGACAAATGGTGATGAAAGTTACAAGTTAGGTTATGGACAACTGTTTACTTCTCATTTTGAGTGTAAAGAATGCAAACTTAGCAAGATTATCATTTATTATTTCTTTTTTTGTGGTAAACAGAAGGGGAATTTGTAATACCAACTTGGCAAAATATTTCTTCTTAGGTCATCATAAAATGGACAGACGAGACAGACATGGTATTCTGTTTCTACATTTGGGATGATATAGTGGGCAAAGTCTTTCACTTTAAGGTAGACCAAATTTTCTACCCTGCGATATCATAAGATCACTGCTTGAAGTACGAAACTGTAAAAGTGAAATCCTAAATGCGGAAGTGTTTAGAACATTTAAATACTGTTCGTATTCCCTTGTCGACTTAATTGTTTTCTAAAAATACAACGAAGATAATTTTTCAAGGGATTCAAAAAGGAACGGGTTATCAATATCAATACATCTTGTTCTAAAAGCTGACACAAATGAATGAGTACAAGAAACATATTGTCTATTCCAAATTTCGCCAAATCCATAAGAAAATAGTTGATTTTTAACTTTAAGCGCCCAGCAATCAAAACCCTTTTCTGCCCGGTTATACTGGTACATAGGTATGATGCAAAATACCATTATCACTCTTGGTTAATAAACGCAGCCAATACTTAATGAGCTTCAAGTGTTGATTTACCTTCAATGAATACCTCCCAAGTTCTGCTCTTGCAACAATATCGGGAACAGGTCTTTTTAATTTCAAAATAAGTTTATAGAATTTATCTTGAACATTTAAAATATCTTTACAAGGATGAAATCCACATATTCGGAACCATACAATAATCTGGGCATTACTTTAATGTCAAAAATATGCATTAACATTTTCAAAGGGAGTTTATGAAAATTATGCACGTTTGATTTTAACAATAATATTACTTTCCAAGCCTGTTGGGATAATATCTTTTGTGTTTTATACCATGAACCAGAACTAGAAAGGTGTACTCCCAAATATGTATAGGTTGGGCTTATTTCAAGAGGATTGCCATCAAGAAAAAACTGTTCATACTTTTTTAACCTACCAGCCCTTCGAAAAACCATAATTCTACTCTTAGAAAAATTGATTTTCAATTGCCACTTACTGCAATAGTCCACCAATTTGTCTAATCTTTTTTTGTAATCCAATAACAGTACTGTCAAATAAAATAATGCCATCAGCAAAAAGGAGTATAAAAAGATCCAGCAAGTCTAGATTAACACAGTATTGTTTTTCAACACTTTTTCACTTTATCATTCACAAAAAAAAAAAAATAAAAACGGTGACAGTTGATACCTCTGTTGTACACCGTAAAGGCAGTAAAAGAAGGGACTGAACCCATTATTAACCAAAACACAGGATTTCACATTTGTATATGTTGTTAGCAAAATAATATATAATGTAGTCACACAGTTTTTGAGTCACGTACTTCATACGCTTTCTTTATTCATGCATAGAATTCACATCCGCCTTTACTATCGCTGTTCCACAGTTGCTCAATACCAAATACATTATACCTTTTAAATGAATGGAAGCGTATGAAAAATCAGATTCAGGATCTTCAACTTCAAATGAGAACTGACGAGATTAGTACCAAACAACGATAAGATTTACGGAAATAAAGTGCAAGTTTTCGAAAATGAATATGTGGCAGATGTTATAATGCATATTTGTTCCCGTAGAGTTGATGATGATATCTTTAAATTGTCAAATTGATGGTTCCAACATGTTATAATTGATGGTTCCAAAATGTTATAATTTATGGTTCCAAAATGTTATAATTGATGGTTCCAACATGTTATAATTGATGGTTCCAACATGTTATAATTGATGGTTCCAAAATGTTATAATTGATGGTTCCAACATGTTTTAATTGATGGTTCCAACAGGGTCCTTGTTTAAGATGTCTGAAGATCCGTCCTCAAGTGATGATGAGTATAAAACATGTGACGAAGGGTCCTCAACTTCAAGTGATGATGGAAGAGATTACTACCATACAAGTGATGAAGATGAGGATGAGGAGTTGGATGTTTTGGCAGCAGCTCCTGTAGTCTCAGTGAAGAAGGAGTCACATCAGCTGTACACCAGCAGCATCACAGGTTTGGTTTCCTTAATATATAAAGTTGTGAAGATTCAAGAAGGTTCATTTTTGTTATGACTGATTTGAGCTATTTCGTATCTCAATTTGATTGAGATAATATTTTTATCATATTTGCAAACTTGCGTTTCAGTATCGTGTGTAAAACTAATAACTAACTAATTAAAATTTGATGCAGGTAGTCGGTTGTTGTTAGAGGTTGAGTTTGATGCAAGGAGTCGGTAGTTGTGTGAGGTTGAGATTGATGCAGGGAGTCTGTTGTTGTTAGAGGTTGAGATTGATGCAAGGGGTCGGTAGTTGTGTGAGGTTGAGATTGATGCAAGGTGTCGGTAGTTGTTAGAGGTTGAGATTGATGCAAGGAGTCTGTTGTTGTTAGAGGTTGAGATTGATGCAAGGTGTGGGTAGTTGTTAGAGGTTGAGATTGATGCAAGGTGTGGGTAGTTGTTAGAGGTTGAGATTGATGCAGGGGGTCGGTAGTTGTTAGAGGTTGAGATTGATGCAAGGTGTGGGTAGTTGTTAGAGGTTGAGATTGATGCAAGGTGTGGGTAGTTCTTAGAGGTTGAGATTGATGCAGGGAGTCTGTTGTTGTTAGAGGTTGAGATTGATGCAAGGTGTGGGTAGTTGTGTGAGGTTGAGATTGATGCAAGGTGTGGGTAGTTGTTAGAGGTTGAGATTGATGCAGGGGGTCGGTAGTTGTTAGAGGTTGAGATTGATGCAGGGAGTCTGTTGTTGTTAGAGGTTGAGATTGATGCAAGGTGTCGGTAGTTGTTAGAGGTTGAGATTGATGCAAGGTGTGGGTAGTTGTTAGAGGTTGAGATTGATGCAAGGTGTGGGTAGTTGTTAGAGGTTGAGATTGATGCAAGGTGTGGGTAGTTGTTAGAGGTTGAGATTGATGCAAGGTGTGGGTAGTTGTGAGAGGTTGAGATTGATGCAGGGAGTCTGAGTTGTTAGAGGTTGAGATTGATGCAAGGTGTGGGTAGTTGTTAGAGGTTGAGATTGATGCAAGGTGTGGGTAGTTGTTAGAGGTTGAGATTGATGCAGGGAGTCTGTTGTTGTTAGAGGTTGAGATTGATGCAAGGGGTCGGTAGTTGTGTGAGGTTGAGATTGATGCAAGGTGTGGGTAGTTGTTAGAGGTTGAGATTGATGCAGGGGGTCGGTAGTTGTTAGAGGTTGAGATTGATGCAGGGAGTCTGTTGTTGTTAGAGGTTGAGATTGATGCAAGGTGTCGGTAGTTGTTAGAGGTTGAGATTGATGCAGGGGGTCGGTAGTTGTTAGAGGTTGAGATTGATGCAGGGAGTCTGTTGTTGTGTGAGGTTGAGATTGATGCAAGGTGTGGGTAGTTGTTAGAGGTTGAGATAGATGCAAGGTGTGGGTAGTTGTTAGAGGTTGAGATTGATGCAGGGGGTCGGTAGTTGTTAGAGGTTGAGATTGATGCAAGGTGTGGGTAGTTGTTAGAGGTTGAGATTGATGCAGGGAGTCTGTTGTTGTTAGAGGTTGAGATTGATGCAAGGGGTCGGTAGTTGTGTGAGGTTGAGATTGATGCAAGGTGTGGGTAGTTGTTAGAGGTTGAGATTGATGCATGGGGTCGGTAGTTGTTAGAGGTTGAGATTGATGCAGGGAGTCTGTTGTTGTTAGAGGTTGAGATTGATGCAAGGTGTCGGTAGTTGTTAGAGGTTGAGATTGATGCAGGGGGTCGGTAGTTGTTAGAGGTTGAGATTGATGCAGGGAGTCTGTTGTTGTGTGAGGTTGAGATTGATGCAAGGTGTGGGTAGTTGTTAGAGGTTGAGATTGATGCAAGGTGTGGGTAGTTGTTAGAGGTTGAGATTGATGCAGGGGGTCGGTAGTTGTTAGAGGTTGAGATTGATGCAAGGTGTGGGTAGTTGTTAGAGGTTGAGATTGATGCAAGGTGTGGGTAGTTGTTAGAGGTTGAGATTGATGCAGGGAGTCTGTTGTTGTTAGAGGTTGAGATTGATGCAAGGGGTCGGTAGTTGTGTGAGGTTGAGATTGATGCAAGGTGTTGGTAGTTGTTAGAGATTGAGATTGATGCAGGGAGTCTGTTGTTGTTAGAGGTTGAGATTAATGCAAGGGGTCGGTAGTTGTGTGAGGTTGAGATTGATGCAAGGTGTGGGTAGTTGTTAGAGGTTGAGATTGATGCAGGGGTCGGTAGTTGTTAGAGGTTAAGATTGATGCAGGGAGTCTGTTGTTGTTAGAGGTTGAGATTGATGCAAGGGGTCGGTAGTTGTGTGAGGTTGAGATTGATGCAAGGTGTGGGTAGTTGTTAGAGGTTGAGATTGATGCAGGGGTCGGTAGTTGTTAGAGGTTTAGATTGATGCAGGGAGTCTGTTGTTGTTAGAGGTTGAGATTGATGCAAGGTGTCGGTAGTTGTTAGAGGTTGAGATTGATGCAGGGGGTCGGTAGTTGTTAGAAGTTGAGATTGATGCAGGGAGTCTGTTGTTGTGTGAGGTTGAGATTGATGCAAGGTGTGGGTAGTTGTTAGAGGTTGAGATTGATGCAAGGTGTGGGTAGTTGTTAGAGGTTGAGATTGATGGAGGGGGTCGGTAGTTGTTAGAGGTTGAGATTGATGCAAGGTGTGGGTAGTTGTTAGAGGTTGAGATTGATGCAGGGAGTCTGTTGTTGTTAGAGGTTGAGATTGATGCAAGGGGTCGGTAGTTGTGTGAGGTTGAGATTGATGCAAGGTGTTGGTAGTTGTTAGAGGTTGAGATTGATGCAGGGAGTCTGTTGTTGTTAGAGGTTGAGATTGATGCAGGGAGTCTGTTGTTGTTAGAGGTTGAGATTGATGCAAGGGGTCGGTAGTTGTGTGAGGTTGAGATTGATGCAAGGTGTGGGTAGTTGTTAGAGGTTGAGATTGATGCAGGGGTCGGTAGTTGTTAGAGGTTGAGATTGATGCAGGGAGTCTGTTGTTGTTAGAGGTTGAGATTGATGCAAGGTGTCGGTAGTTGTTAGAGGTTGAGATTGATGCAAGGTGTGGGTAGTTGTTAGAGGTTGAGATTGATGCAAGGTGTGGGTAGTTGTTAGAGGTTGAGATTGATGCAAGGTGTGGGTAGTTGTTAGAGGTTGAGATTGATGCAAGGTGTGGGTAGTTGTTAGAGGTTGAGATTGATGCAGGGAGTCGGTAGTTGTTAGAGGTTGAGATTGATGCAAGGTGTGGGTAGTTGTTAGAGGTTGAGATTGATGCAAGGTGTGGGTAGTTGTTAGAGGTTGAGATTGATGCAGGGAGTCGGTAGTTGTTAGAGGTTGAGATTGATGCAAGGTGTCGGTAGTTGTTAGAGGTTGAGATTGATGCAAGGTGTGGGTAGTTGTTAGAGGTTGAGATTGATGCAAGGGGTGGGTAGTTGTTAGAGGTTGAGATTGATGCAAGGTGTGGGTAGTTGTTAGAGGTTGAGATTGATGCAAGGTGTGGGTAGTTGTTAGAGGTTGAGATTGATGCAAGGTGTGGGTAGTTGTTAGAGGTTGAGATTGATGCAAGGTGTGGGTAGTTGTTAGAGGTTGAGATTGATGCAAGGGGTGGGTAGTTGTTAGAGGTTGAGATTGATGCAGGGAGTCTGTTGTTGTTAGAGGTTGAGATTGATGCAAGGTGTGGGTAGTTGTTAGAGGTTGAGATTGATGCAAGGTGTGGGTAGTTGTTAGAGGTTGAGATTGATGCAGGGAGTCTGTTGTTGTTAGAGGTTGAGATTGATGCAAGGGGTCGGTAGTTGTGTGAGGTTGAGATTGATGCAAGGTGTGGGTAGTTGTTAGAGGTTGAGATTGATGCAGGGGGTCGGTAGTTGTTAGAGGTTGAGATTGATGCAGGGAGTCTGTTGTTGTTAGAGGTTGAGATTGATGCAAGGTGTCGGTAGTTGTTAGAGGTTGAGATTGATGCAGGGGGTCGGTAGTTGTTAGAGGTTGAGATTGATGCAGGGAGTCTGTTGTTGTGTGAGGTTGAGATTGATGCAAGGTGTGGGTAGTTGTTAGAGGTTGAGATTGATGCAAGGTGTGGGTAGTTGTTAGAGGTTGAGATTGATGCAGGGGGTCGGTAGTTGTTAGAGGTTGAGATTGATGCAAGGTGTGGGTAGTTGTTAGAGGTTGATATTGATGCAGGGAGTCTGTTGTTGTTAGAGGTTGAGATTGATGCAAGGTGTCGGTAGTTGTTAGAGGTTGAGATTGATGCAGGGGGTCGGTAGTTGTTAGAGGTTGAGATTGATGCAGGGAGTCTGTTGTTGTGTGAGGTTGAGATTGATGCAAGGTGTGGGTAGTTGTTAGAGGTTGAGATAGATGCAAGGTGTGGGTAGTTGTTAGAGGTTGAGATTGATGCAGGGGGTCGGTAGTTGTTAGAGGTTGAGATTGATGCAAGGTGTGGGTAGTTGTTAGAGGTTGAGATTGATGCAGGGAGTCTGTTGTTGTTAGAGGTTGAGATTGATGCAAGGGGTCGGTAGTTGTGTGAGGTTGAGATTGATGCAAGGTGTGGGTAGTTGTTAGAGGTTGAGATTGATGCATGGGGTCGGTAGTTGTTAGAGGTTGAGATTGATGCAGGGAGTCTGTTGTTGTTAGAGGTTGAGATTGATGCAAGGTGTCGGTAGTTGTTAGAGGTTGAGATTGATGCAGGGGGTCGGTAGTTGTTAGAGGTTGAGATTGATGCAGGGAGTCTGTTGTTGTGTGAGGTTGAGATTGATGCAAGGTGTGGGTAGTTGTTAGAGGTTGAGATTGATGCAAGGTGTGGGTAGTTGTTAGAGGTTGAGATTGATGCAGGGGGTCGGTAGTTGTTAGAGGTTGAGATTGATGCAAGGTGTGGGTAGTTGTTAGAGGTTGAGATTGATGCAAGGTGTGGGTAGTTGTTAGAGGTTGAGATTGATGCAGGGAGTCTGTTGTTGTTAGAGGTTGAGATTGATGCAAGGGGTCGGTAGTTGTGTGAGGTTGAGATTGATGCAAGGTGTTGGTAGTTGTTAGAGATTGAGATTGATGCAGGGAGTCTGTTGTTGTTAGAGGTTGAGATTAATGCAAGGGGTCGGTAGTTGTGTGAGGTTGAGATTGATGCAAGGTGTGGGTAGTTGTTAGAGGTTGAGATTGATGCAGGGGTCGGTAGTTGTTAGAGGTTAAGATTGATGCAGGGAGTCTGTTGTTGTTAGAGGTTGAGATTGATGCAAGGGGTCGGTAGTTGTGTGAGGTTGAGATTGATGCAAGGTGTGGGTAGTTGTTAGAGGTTGAGATTGATGCAGGGGTCGGTAGTTGTTAGAGGTTTAGATTGATGCAGGGAGTCTGTTGTTGTTAGAGGTTGAGATTGATGCAAGGTGTCGGTAGTTGTTAGAGGTTGAGATTGATGCAGGGGGTCGGTAGTTGTTAGAAGTTGAGATTGATGCAGGGAGTCTGTTGTTGTGTGAGGTTGAGATTGATGCAAGGTGTGGGTAGTTGTTAGAGGTTGAGATTGATGCAAGGTGTGGGTAGTTGTTAGAGGTTGAGATTGATGGAGGGGGTCGGTAGTTGTAAGAGGTTGAGATTGATGCAGGGGTCGGTAGTTGTTAGAGGTTTAGATTGATGCAGGGAGTCTGTTGTTGTTAGAGGTTGAGATTGATGCACGGTGTCGGTAGTTGTTAGAGGTTGAGATTGATGCAAGGTGTGGGTAGTTGTTAGAGGTTGAGATTGATGCAGGGAGTCTGTTGTTGTTAGAGGTTGAGATTGATGCAAGGGGTCGGTAGTTGTGTGAGGTTGAGATTGATGCAAGGTGTTGGTAGTTGTTAGAGGTTGAGATTGATGCAGGGAGTCTGTTGTTGTTAGAGGTTGAGATTGATGCAGGGAGTCTGTTGTTGTTAGAGGTTGAGATTGATGCAAGGGGTCGGTAGTTGTGTGAGGTTGAGATTGATGCAAGGTGTGGGTAGTTGTTAGAGGTTGAGATTGATGCAGGGGTCGGTAGTTGTTAGAGGTTGAGATTGATGCAGGGAGTCTGTTGTTGTTAGAGGTTGAGATTGATGCAAGGTGTCGGTAGTTGTTAGAGGTTGAGATTGATGCAAGGTGTGGGTAGTTGTTAGAGGTTGAGATTGATGCAAGGTGTGGGTAGTTGTTAGAGGTTGAGATTGATGCAAGGTGTGGGTAGTTGTTAGAGGTTGAGATTGATGCAAGGTGTGGGTAGTTGTTAGAGGTTGAGATTGATGCAGGGAGTCGGTAGTTGTTAGAGGTTGAGATTGATGCAAGGTGTGGGTAGTTGTTAGAGGTTGAGATTGATGCAAGGTGTGGGTAGTTGTTAGAGGTTGAGATTGATGCAGGGAGTCGGTAGTTGTTAGAGGTTGAGATTGATGCAAGGTGTCGGTAGTTGTTAGAGGTTGAGATTGATGCAAGGTGTGGGTAGTTGTTAGAGGTTGAGATTGATGCAAGGGGTGGGTAGTTGTTAGAGGTTGAGATTGATGCAAGGTGTGGGTAGTTGTTAGAGGTTGAGATTGATGCAAGGTGTGGGTAGTTGTTAGAGGTTGAGATTGATGCAAGGTGTGGGTAGTTGTTAGAGGTTGAGATTGATGCAAGGTGTGGGTAGTTGTTAGAGGTTGAGATTGATGCAAGGGGTGGGTAGTTGTTAGAGGTTGAGATTGATGCAGGGAGTCTGTTGTTGTTAGAGGTTGAGATTGATGCAAGGTGTGGGTAGTTGTTAGAGGTTGAGATTGATGCAAGGTGTGGGTAGTTGTTAGAGGTTGAGATTGATGCAGGGAGTCTGTTGTTGTTAGAGGTTGAGATTGATGCAAGGGGTCGGTAGTTGTGTGAGGTTGAGATTGATGCAAGGTGTGGGTAGTTGTTAGAGGTTGAGATTGATGCAGGGGGTCGGTAGTTGTTAGAGGTTGAGATTGATGCAGGGAGTCTGTTGTTGTTAGAGGTTGAGATTGATGCAAGGTGTCGGTAGTTGTTAGAGGTTGAGATTGATGCAGGGGGTCGGTAGTTGTTAGAGGTTGAGATTGATGCAGGGAGTCTGTTGTTGTGTGAGGTTGAGATTGATGCAAGGTGTGGGTAGTTGTTAGAGGTTGAGATTGATGCAAGGTGTGGGTAGTTGTTAGAGGTTGAGATTGATGCAGGGGGTCGGTAGTTGTTAGAGGTTGAGATTGATGCAAGGTGTGGGTAGTTGTTAGAGGTTGATATTGATGCAGGGAGTCTGTTGTTGTTAGAGGTTGAGATTGATGCAAGGGGTCGGTAGTTGTGTGAGGTTGAGATTGATGCAAGGTGTGGGTAGTTGTTAGAGGTTGAGATTGATGCAGGGGGTCGGTAGTTGTTAGAGGTTGAGATTGATGCAAGGTGTTGGTAGTTGTTAGAGATTGAGATTGATGCAGGGAGTCTGTTGTTGTTAGAGGTTGAGATTGATGCAAGGGGTCGGTAGTTGTGTGAGGTTGAGATTGATGCAAGGTGTGGGTAGTTGTTAGAGGTTGAGATTGATGCAGGGGTCGGTAGTTGTTAGAGGTTGAGATTGATGCAGGGAGTCTGTTGTTGTTAGATGTTGAGATTGATGCAAGGGGTCGGTAGTTGTGTGAGGTTGAGATTGATGCAAGGTGTGGGTAGTTGTTAGAGGTTGAGATTGATGCAGGGGGTCGGTAGTTGTTAGAGGTTTAGATTGATGCAGGGAGTCTGTTGTTGTTAGAGGTTGAGATTGATGCAAGGTGTCGGTAGTTGTTAGAGGTTGAGATTGATGCAGGGGGTCGGTAGTTGTTAGAAGTTGAGATTGATGCAGGGAGTCTGTTGTTGTGTGAGGTTGAGATTGATGCAAGGTGTGGGTAGTTGTTAGAGGTTGAGATTGATGCAAGGTGTGGGTAGTTGTTAGAGGTTGAGATTGATGGAGGGGGTCGGTAGTTGTTAGAGGTTGAGATTGATGCAAGGTGTGGGTAGTTGTTAGAGGTTGAGATTGATGCAAGGTGTGGGTAGTTGTTAGAGGTTGAGATTGATGCAGGGAGTCTGTTGTTGTGTGAGGTTGAGATTGATGCAAGGTGTGGGTAGTTGTTAGAGGTTGAGATTGATGCAAGGTGTGGGTAGTTGTTAGAGGTTGAGATTGATGCAAGGTGTGGGTAGTTGTTAGAGGTTGAGATTGATGCAAGGTGTGGGTAGTTCTTATAGGTTGAGATTGATGCAGGGAGTCTGTTGTTGTTAGAGGTTGAGATTGATGCAAGGGGTCGGTAGTTGTGTGAGGTTGAGATTGATGCAAGGTGTTGGTAGTTGTTAGAGGTTGAAATTGTTGCAGGGAGTCTGTTGTTGTTAGAGGTTGAGATTGATGCAAGGGGTCGGTAGTTGTGTGAGGTTGAGATTGATGCAAGGTGTGGGTAGTTGTTAGAGGTTGAGTTTGATGCAGGGGTCGGTAGTTGTTAGAGGTTGAGATTGATGCAGGGAGTATGTTGTTGTTAGAGGTTGAGATTGATGCAAGGTGTCGGTAGTTGTTAGAGGTTGAGATTGATGCAGGGGGTCGGTAGTTGTTAGAAGTTGAGATTGATGCAGGGAGTCTGTTGTTGTGTGAGGTTGAGATTGATGCAAGGTGTGGGTAGTTGTTAGAGGTTGAGATTGATGCAAGGTGTGGGTAGTTCTTATAGGTTGAGATTGATGCAAGGTGTTGGTAGTTGTTAGAGGTTAAAATTGATGCAAGGTGTGGGTAGTTGTTAGAGGTTGAGATTGATGCAAGGTGTGGGTAGTTCTTATAGGTTGAGATTGATGCAGGGAGTCTGTTGTTGTTAGAGGTTGAGATTGATGCAAGGGGTCGGTAGTTGTGTGAGGTTGAGATTGATGCAAGGTGTTGGTAGTTGTTAGAGGTTGAAATTGTTGCAGGGAGTCTGTTGTTGTTAGAGGTTGAGATTGATGCAAGGGGTCGGTAGTTGTGTGAGGTTGAGATTGATGCAAGGTGTGGGTAGTTGTTAGAGGTTGAGATTGATGCAGGGGTCGGTAGTTGTTAGAGGTTGAGATTGATGCAGGGAGTCTGTTGTTGTTAGAGGTTGAGATTGATGCAAGGTGTCGGTAGTTGTTAGAGGTTGAGATTGATGCAAGGTGTGGGTAGTTGTTAGAGGTTGAGATTGATGCAAGGTGTGGGTAGTTGTTAGAGGTTGAGATTGATGCAAGGTGTGGGTAGTTGTTAGAGGTTGAGATTGATGCAAGGTGTGGGTAGTTCTTAGAGGTTGAGATTGATGCAGGGAGTCGGTAGTTGTTAGAGGTTGAGATTGGTGCAAGGTGTGGGTAGTTGTTAGAGGTTGAGATTGATGCAAGGTGTGGGTAGTTGTTAGAGGTTGAGATTGATGCAAGGGGTGGGTAGTTGTTAGAGGTTGAGATTGATGCAAGGTGTGGGTAGTTGTTAGAGGTTGAGATTGATGCAAGGTGTGGGTAGTTGTTAGAGGTTGAGATTGATGCAAGGTGTGGGTAGTTGTTAGAGGTTGAGATTGATGCAAGGTGTGGGTAGTTGTTAGAGATTGAGATTGATGCAAGGGGTGGGTAGTTGTTAGAGGTTGAGATTGATGCAAGGTGTGGGTAGTTGTTAGAGGTTGAGATTGATGCAAGGTGTGGGTAGTTGTTAGAGGTTGAGATTGATGCAAGGTGTGGGTAGTTGTTAGAGGTTGAGATTGATGCAGGGAGTCTGTTGTTGTTAGAGGTTGAGATTGATGCAAGGTGTGGGTAGTTGTTAGAGGTTGAGATTGATGCAAGGTGTGGGTAGTTGTTAGAGGTTGAGATTGATGCAGGGAGTCTGTTGTTGTTAGAGGTTGAGATTGATGCAAGGGGTCGGTAGTTGTGTGAGGTTGAGATTGATGCAAGGTGTGGGTAGTTGTTAGAGGTTGAGATTGATGCAGGGGGTCGGTAGTTGTTAGAGGTTGAGATTGATGCAGGGAGTCTGTTGTTGTTAGAGGTTGAGATTGATGCAAGGTGTCGGTAGTTGTTAGAGGTTGAGATTGATGCAGGGGGTCGGTAGTTGTTAGAGGTTGAGATTGATGCAGGGAGTCTGTTGTTGTGTGAGGTTGAGATTGATGCAAGGTGTGGGTAGTTGTTAGAGGTTGAGATTGATGCAAGGTGTGGGTAGTTGTTAGAGGTTGAGATTGATGCAGGGGGTCGGTATTTGTTAGAGGTTGAGATTGATGCAAGGTGTGGGTAGTTGTTAGAGGTTGAGATTGATGCAGGGAGTCTGTTGTTGTTAGAGGTTGAGATTGATGCAAGGGGTCGGTAGTTGTGTGAGGTTGAGATTGATGCAAGGTGTGGGTAGTTGTTAGAGGTTGAGATTGATGCAGGGGGTCGGTAGTTGTTAGAGGTTGAGATTGATGCAGGGAGTCTGTTGTTGTTAGAGGTTGAGATTGATGCAAGGTGTCGGTAGTTGTTAGAGGTTGAGATTGATGCAAGGTGTGGGTAGTTGTTAGAGGTTGAGATTGATGCAAGGTGTGGGTAGTTGTTAGAGGTTGAGATTGATGCAAGGTGTGGGTAGTTGTTAGAGGTTGAGATTGATGCAAGGTGTGGGTAGTTGTTAGAGGTTGAGATTGATGCAGGGAGTCGGTAGTTGTTAGAGGTTGAGATTGATGCAAGGTGTGGGTAGTTGTTAGAGGTTGAGATTGATGCAAGGTGTGGGTAGTTGTTAGAGGTTGAGATTGATGCAAGGGGTGGGTAGTTGTTAGAGGTTGAGATTGATGCAAGGTGTGGGTAGTTGTTAGAGGTTGAGATTGATGCAAGGTGTGGGTAGTTGTTAGAGGTTGAGATTGATGCAAGGTGTGGGTAGTTGTTAGAGGTTGAGATTGATGCAAGGTGTGGGTAGTTGTTAGAGGTTGAGATTGATGCAAGGGGTGGGTAGTTGTTAGAGGTTGAGATTGATGCAAGGTGTGGGTAGTTGTTAGAGGTTGAGATTGATGCAAGGTGTGGGTAGTTGTTAGAGGTTGAGATTGATGCAAGGTGTGGGTAGTTGTTAGAGGTTGAGATTGATGCAGGGAGTCTGTTGTTGTTAGAGGTTGATATTGATGCAAGGTGTGGGTAGTTGTTAGAGGTTGAGATTGATGCAAGGTGTGGGTAGTTGTTAGAGGTTGAGATTGATGCAGGGAGTCTGTTGTTGTTAGAGGTTGAGATTGATGCAAGGGGTCGGTAGTTGTGTGAGGTTGAGATTGATGCAAGGTGTGGGTAGTTGTTAGAGGTTGAGATTGATGCAGGGGGTCGGTAGTTGTTAGAGGTTGAGATTGATGCAGGGAGTCTGTTGTTGTTAGAGGTTGAGATTGATGCAAGGTGTCGGTAGTTGTTAGAGGTTGAGATTGATGCAGGGGGTCGGTAGTTGTTAGAGGTTGAGATTGATGCAGGGAGTCTGTTGTTGTGTGAGGTTGAGATTGATGCAAGGTGTGGGTAGTTGTTAGAGGTTGAGATTGATGCAAGGTGTGGGTAGTTGTTAGAGGTTGAGATTGATGCAGGGGGTCGGTAGTTGTTAGAGGTTGAGATTGATGCAAGGTGTGGGTAGTTGTTAGAGGTTGAGATTGATGCAGGGAGTCTGTTGTTGTTAGAGGTTGAGATTGATGCAAGGGGTCGGTAGTTGTGTGAGGTTGAGATTGATGCAAGGTGTGGGTAGTTGTTAGAGGTTGAGATTGATGCAGGGGGTCGGTAGTTGTTAGAGGTTGAGATTGATGCAGGGAGTCTGTTGTTGTTAGAGGTTGAGATTGATGCAAGGTGTCGGTAGTTGTTAGAGGTTGAGATTGATGCAGGGGGTCGGTAGTTGTTAGAGGTTGAGATTGATGCAGGGAGTCTGTTGTTGTGTGAGGTTGAGATTGATGCAAGGTGTGGGTAGTTGTTAGAGGTTGAGATTGATGCAAGGTGTGGGTAGTTGTTAGAGGTTGAGATTGATGCAGGGGGTCGGTAGTTGTTAGAGGTTGAGATTGATGCAAGGTGTGGGTAGTTGTTAGAGGTTGAGATTGATGCAGGGAGTCTGTTGTTGTTAGAGGTTGAGATTGATGCAAGGGGTCGGTAGTTGTGTGAGGTTGAGATTGATGCAAGGTGTGGGTAGTTGTTAGAGGTTGAGATTGATGCAGGGGGTCGGTAGTTGTTAGAGGTTGAGATTGATGCAGGGAGTCTGTTGTTGTTAGAGGTTGAGATTGATGCAAGGTGTCGGTAGTTGTTAGAGGTTGAGATTGATGCAGGGAGTCTGTTGTTGTGTGAGGTTGAGATTGATGCACGGTGTGGGTAGTTGTGTGAGGTTGAGATTGATGCAAGGTGTGGGTAGTTGTTAGAGGTTGAGATTGATGCAAGGTGTGGGTAGTTGTTAGAGGTTGAGATTGATGCAAGGTGTGGGTAGTTGTTAGAGGTTGAGATTGATGCAAGGTGTGGGTAGTTGTTAGAGGTTGAGATTGATGCAAGGTGTGGGTAGTTGTTAGAGGTTGAGATTGATGCAGGGAGTCTGTTGTTGTTAGAGGTTGAGATTGATGCAAGGGGTCGGTAGTTGTGTGAGGTTGAGATTGATGCAAGGTGTGGGTAGTTGTTAGAGGTTGAGATTGATGCAGGGGGTCGGTAGTTGTTAGAGGTTGAGATTGATGCAGGGAGTCTGTTGTTGTTAGAGGTTGAGATTGATGCAAGGTGTCGGTAGTTGTTAGAGGTTGAGATTGATGCAGGGGGTCGGTAGTTGTGTGAGGTTGAGATTGATGCAGGGAGTCTGTTGTTGTGTGAGGTTGAGATTGATGCAAGGTGTGGGTAGTTGTTAGAGGTTGAGATTGATGCAAGGTGTGGGTAGTTGTTAGAGGTTGAGATTGATGCAGGGGGTCGGTAGTTGTTAGAGTTTGAGATTGATGCAAGGTGTGGGTAGTTGTTAGAGGTTGAGATTGATACAAGGTGTGGGTAGTTGTTAGAGGTTGAGATTGATGCAGGGAGTCTGTTGTTGTTAGAGGTTGAGATTGATGCAAGGGGTCGGTAGTTGTGTGAGGTTGAGATTGATGCAAGGTGTTGGTAGTTGTTAGAGATTGAGATTGATGCAGGGAGTCTGTTGTTGTTAGAGGTTGAGATTGATGCAAGGGGTCGGTAGTTGTGTGAGGTTGAGATTGATGCAAGGTGTGGGTAGTTGTTAGAGGTTGAGATTGATGCAGGGGTCGGTAGTTGTTAGAGGTTGAGATTGATGCAGGGAGTCTGTTGTTGTTAGAGGTTGAGATTGATGCAAGGGGTCGGTAGTTGTGTGAGGTTGAGATTGATGCAAGGTGTGGGTAGTTGTTAGAGGTTGAGATTGATGCAGGGGGTCGGTAGTTGTTAGAGGTTTAGATTGATGCAGGGAGTCTGTTGTTGTTAGAGGTTGAGATTGATGCAAGGTGTCGGTAGTTGTTAGAGGTTGAGATTGATGCAGGTGGTCGGTAGTTGTTAGAAGTTGAGATTGATGCAGGGAGTCTGTTGTTGTGTGAGGTTGAGATTGATGCAAGGTGTGGGTAGTTGTTAGAGGTTGAGATTGATGCAAGTTGTGGGTAGTTGTTAGAGGTTGAGATTGATGCAGGGGGTCGGTAGTTGTTAGAGGTTGAGATTGATGCAAGGTGTGGGTAGTTGTTAGAGGTTGAGATTGATGCAAGGTGTGGGTAGTTGTTAGAGGTTGAGATTGATGCAGGGGGTCGGTAGTTGTTAGAGGTTGAGATTGATGCAGGGAGTCTGTTGTTGTTAGAGGTTGAGATTGATGCAAGGTGTCGGTAGTTGTTAGAGGTTGAGATTGATGCAAGGTGTGGGTAGTTGTTAGAGGTTGAGATTGATGCAAGGTGTGGGTAGTTGTTAGAGGTTGAGATTGATGCAAGGTGTGGGTAGTTGTTAGAGGTTGAGATTGATGCAAGGTGTGGGTAGTTGTTAGAGGTTGAGATTGATGCAGGGAGTCGGTAGTTGTTAGAGGTTGAGATTGATGCAAGGTGTGGGTAGTTGTTAGAGGTTGAGATTGATGCAAGGTGTGGGTAGTTGTTAGAGGTTGAGATTGATGCAAGGGGTGGGTAGTTGTTAGAGGTTGAGATTGATGCAAGGTGTGGGTAGTTGTTAGAGGTTGAGATTGATGCAAGGTGTGGGTAGTTGTTAGAGGTTGAGATTGATGCAAGGTGTGGGTAGTTGTTAGAGGTTGAGATTGATGCAAGGTGTGGGTAGTTGTTAGAGGTTGAGATTGATGCAAGGGGTGGGTAGTTGTTAGAGGTTGAGATTGATGCAAGGTGTGGGTAGTTGTTAGAGGTTGAGATTGATGCAAGGTGTGGGTAGTTGTTAGAGGTTGAGATTGATGCAAGGTGTGGGTAGTTGTTAGAGGTTGAGATTGATGCAGGGAGTCTGTTGTTGTTAGAGGTTGATATTGATGCAAGGTGTGGGTAGTTGTTAGAGGTTGAGATTGATGCAAGGCGTGGGTAGTTGTTAGAGGTTGAGATTGATGCAGGGAGTCTGTTGTTGTTAGAGGTTGAGATTGATGCAAGGGGTCGGTAGTTGTGTGAGGTTGAGATTGATGCAAGGTGTCGGTAGTTGTTAGAGGTTGAGATTGATGCAGGGGGTCGGTAGTTGTTAGAGGTTGAGATTGATGCAGGGAGTCTGTTGTTGTGTGAGGTTGAGATTGATGCAAGGTGTGGGTAGTTGTTAGAGGTTGAGATTGATGCAAGGTGTGGGTAGTTGTTAGAGGTTGAGATTGATGCAGGGGGTCGGTAGTTGTTAGAGGTTGAGATTGATGCAAGGTGTGGGTAGTTGTTAGAGGTTGAGATTGATGCAGGGAGTCTGTTGTTGTTAGAGGTTGAGATTGATGCAAGGGGTCGGTAGTTGTGTGAGGTTGAGATTGATGCAAGGTGTGGGTAGTTGTTAGAGGTTGAGATTGATGCAGGGGGTCGGTAGTTGTTAGAGGTTGAGATTGATGCAGGGAGTCTGTTGTTGTTAGAGGTTGAGATTGATGCAAGGTGTCGGTAGTTGTTAGAGGTTGAGATTGATGCAGGGAGTCTGTTGTTGTGTGAGGTTGAGATTGATGCACGGTGTGGGTAGTTGTGTGAGGTTGAGATTGATGCAAGGTGTGGGTAGTTGTTAGAGGTTGAGATTGATGCAAGGTGTGGGTAGTTGTTAGAGGTTGAGATTGATGCAAGGTGTTGGTAGTTGTTAGAGGTTGAGATTGATGCAAGGTGTGGGTAGTTGTTAGAGGTTGAGATTGATGCAAGGTGTGGGTAGTTGTTAGAGGTTGAGATTGATGCAGGGAGTCTGTTGTTGTTAGAGGTTGAGATTGATGCAAGGGGTCGGTAGTTGTGTGAGGTTGAGATTGATGCAAGGTGTGGGTAGTTGTTAGAGGTTGAGATTGATGCAGGGGGTCGGTAGTTGTTAGAGGTTGAGATTGATGCAGGGAGTCTGTTGTTGTTAGAGGTTGAGATTGATGCAAGGTGTCGGTAGTTGTTAGAGGTTGAGATTGATGCAGGGGGTCGGTAGTTGTGTGAGGTTGAGATTGATGCAGGGAGTCTGTTGTTGTGTGAGGTTGAGATTGATGCAAGGTGTGGGTAGTTGTTAGAGGTTGAGATTGATGCAAGGTGTGGGTAGTTGTTAGAGGTTGAGATTGATGCAGGGGGTCGGTAGTTGTTAGAGGTTGAGATTGATGCAAGGTGTGGGTAGTTGTTAGAGGTTGAGATTGATACAAGGTGTGGGTAGTTGTTAGAGGTTGAGATTGATGCAGGGAGTCTGTTGTTGTTAGAGGTTGAGATTGATGCAAGGGGTCGGTAGTTGTGTGAGGTTGAGATTGATGCAAGGTGTTGGTAGTTGTTAGAGATTGAGATTGATGCAGGGAGTCTGTTGTTGTTAGAGGTTGAGATTGATGCAAGGGGTCGGTAGTTGTGTGAGGTTGAGATTGATGCAAGGTGTGGGTAGTTGTTAGAGGTTGAGATTGATGCAGGGGTCGGTAGTTGTTAGAGGTTGAGATTGATGCAGGGAGTCTGTTGTTGTTAGAGGTTGAGATTGATGCAAGGGGTCGGTAGTTGTGTGAGGTTGAGATTGATGCAAGGTGTGGGTAGTTGTTAGAGGTTGAGATTGATGCAGGGGGTCGGTAGTTGTTAGAGGTTTAGATTGATGCAGGGAGTCTGTTGTTGTTAGAGGTTGAGATTGATGCAAGGTGTCGGTAGTTGTTAGAGGTTGAGATTGATGCAGGTGGTCGGTAGTTGTTAGAAGTTGAGATTGATGCAGGGAGTCTGTTGTTGTGTGAGGTTGAGATTGATGCAAGGTGTGGGTAGTTGTTAGAGGTTGAGATTGATGCAAGTTGTGGGTAGTTGTTAGAGGTTGAGATTGATGCAGGGGGTCGGTAGTTGTTAGAGGTTGAGATTGATGCAAGGTGTGGGTAGTTGTTAGAGGTTGAGATTGATGCAAGGTGTGGGTAGTTCTTATAGGTTGAGATTGATGCAGGGAGTCTGTTGTTGTTAGAGGTTGAGATTGATGCAAGGGGTCGGTAGTTGTGTGAGGTTGAGATTGATGCAAGGTGTTGGTAGTTGTTAGAGGTTGAGATTGATGCAGGGAGTCTGTTGTTGTTAGAGGTTGAGATTGATGCAAGGGGTCGGTAGTTGTGTGAGGTTGAGATTGATGCAAGGTGTGGGTAGTTGTTAGAGGTTGAGATTGATGCAGGGGTCGGTAGTTGTTAGAGGTTGAGATTGATGCAGGGAGTCTGTTGTTGTTAGAGGTTGAGATTGATGCAAGGTGTCGGTAGTTGTTAGAGGTTGAGATTGATGCAAGGTGTGGGTAGTTGTTAGAGGTTGAGATTGATGCAAGGTGTGGGTAGTTGTTAGAGGTTGAGATTGATGCAAGGTGTGGGTAGTTGTTAGAGGTTGAGATTGATGCAGGGAGTCGGTAGTTGTTAGAGGTTGAGATTGATGCAAGGTGTGGGTAGTTGTTAGAGGTTGAGATTGATGCAAGGTGTGGGTAGTTGTTAGAGGTTGAGATTGATGCAAGGTGTGGGTAGTTGTTAGAGGTTGAGATTGATGCAGGGAGTCTGTTGTTGTGTGAGGTTGAGATTGATGCAAGGGGTGGGTAGTTGTTAGAGGTTGAGATTGATGCAAGGTGTGGGTAGTTGTTAGAGGTTGAGATTGATGCAAGGTGTGGGTAGTTGTTAGAGGTTGAGATTGATGCAAGGTGTGGGTAGTTGTTAGAGGTTGAGATTGATGCAGGGAGTCTGTTGTTGTTAGAGGTTGAGATTGATGCAAGGGGTCGGTAGTTGTGTGAGGTTGAGATTGATGCAAGGTGTGGGTAGTTGTTAGAGGTTGAGATTGATGCAGGGAGTCTGTTGTTGTGTGAGGTTGAGATTGATGCAAGGGGTCGGTAGTTGTGTGAGGTTGAGATTGATGCAAGGTGTGGGTAGTTGTTAGAGGTTGAGATTGATGCAGGGGGTCGGTAGTTGTTAGAGGTTGAGATTGATGCAGGGAGTCTGTTGTTGTTAGAGGTTGAGATTGATGCTGGGTGTGGGTAGTTGTTAGAGGTTGAGATTGATG
This sequence comes from Steromphala cineraria, assembly GCA_916613615.1. Taxonomy (NCBI): domain Eukaryota; kingdom Metazoa; phylum Mollusca; class Gastropoda; order Trochida; family Trochidae; genus Steromphala; species Steromphala cineraria. Next base: position 177,584 of record OU744737.1, read on the forward strand.
CAAGGTGTGGGTAGTTGTTAGAGGTTGAGATTGATGCAAGGTGTGGGTAGTTGTTAGAGGTTGAGATTGATGCAAGGTGTGGGTAGTTGTTAGAGGTTGAGATTGATGCAAGGTGTGGGTAGTTGTTAGAGGTTGAGATTGATGCAGGGAGTCGGTAGTTGTTAGAGGTTGAGATTGATGCAAGGTGTGGGTAGTTGTTAGAGGTTGAGATTGATGTAAGGTGTGGGTAGTTGTTAGAGGTTGAGATTGATGCAAGGGGTGGGTAGTTGTTAGAGGTTGAGATTGATGCAAGGTGTGGGTAGTTGTTAGAGGTTGAGATTGATGCAAGGTGTGGGTAGTTGTTAGAGGTTGAGATTGATGCAAGGTGTGGGTAGTTGTTAGAGGTTGAGATTGATGCAAGGTGTGGGTAGTTGTTAGAGGTTGAGATTGATGCAAGGGGAAGGGTAGTTGTTAGAGGTTGAGATTGATGCAAGGTGTGGGTAGTTGTTAGAGGTTGAGATTGATGCAAGGTGTGGGTAGTTGTTAGAGGTTGAGATTGATACAAGGTGTGGGTAGTTGTTAGAGGTTGAGATTGATGCAGGGAGTCTGTTGTTGTTAGAGGTTGAGATTGATGCAAGGGGTCGGTAGTTGTCTGAGGTTGAGATTGATGCAAGGTGTGGGTAGTTGTTAGAGGTTGAGATTGATGCAAGGGGTCGGTAGTTGTCTGAGGTTGAGATTGATGCAAGGTGTGGGTAGTTGTTAGAGGTTGAGATTGATGCAAGGGGTCGGGAGTTGTGTGAGGTTGAGATTGATGCAAGGTGTGGGTAGTTGTTAGAGGTTGAGATTGATGCAGGGAGTCTGTTGTTGTTAGAGGTTGAGATTGATGCAAGGTGTCGGTAGTTGTGTGAGGTTGAGATTGATGCAAGGTGTGGGTAGTTGTTAGAGGTTGAGATTGATGCAAGGGGTCGGTAGTTGTTAGAGGTTGAGATTGATGCAAGGTGTGGGTAGTTGTTAGAGGTTGAGATTGATGCAAGGTGTGGGTAGTTGTTAGAGGTTGAGATTGATGCAAGGTGTGGGTAGTTGTTAGAGGTTGAGATTGATGCAAGGTGTGGGTAGTTGTTAGAGGTTGAGATTGATGCAGGGAGTCTGTTGTTGTGTGAGGTTGAGATTGATGCAAGGTGTGGGTAGTTGTTAGAGGTTGAGATTGATGCAAGGTGTGGGTAGTTGTTAGAGGTTGAGATTGATGCAGGGGGTCGGTAGTTGTTAGAGGTTGAGATTGATGCAAGGTGTGGGTAGTTGTTAGAGGTTGAGATTGATGCAGGGAGTCTGTTGTTGTTAGAGGTTGAGATTGATGCAAGGGGTCGGTAGTTGTGTGAGGTTGAGATTGATGCAAGGTGTGGGTAGTTGTTAGAGGTTGAGATTGATGCAGGGGGTCGGTAGTTGTTAGAGGTTGAGATTGATGCAGGGAGTCTGTTGTTGTTAGAGGTTGAGATTGATGCAAGGTGTCGGTAGTTGTTAGAGGTTGAGATTGATGCAGGGAGTCTGTTGTTGTGTGAGGTTGAGATTGATGCACGGTGTGGGTAGTTGTGTGAGGTTGAGATTGATGCAAGGTGTGGGTAGTTGTTAGAGGTTGAGATTGATGCAAGGTGTGGGTAGTTGTTAGAGGTTGAGATTGATGCAAGGTGTTGGTAGTTGTTAGAGGTTGAGATTGATGCAAGGTGTGGGTAGTTGTTAGAGGTTGAGATTGATGCAAGGTGTGGGTAGTTGTTAGAGGTTGAGATTGATGCAGGGAGTCTGTTGTTGTTAGAGGTTGAGATTGATGCAAGGGGTCGGTAGTTGTGTGAGGTTGAGATTGATGCAAGGTGTGGGTAGTTGTTAGAGGTTGAGATTGATGCAGGGGGTCGGTAGTTGTTAGAGGTTGAGATTGATGCAGGGAGTCTGTTGTTGTTAGAGGTTGAGATTGATGCAAGGTGTCGGTAGTTGTTAGAGGTTGAGATTGATGCAGGGGGTCGGTAGTTGTGTGAGGTTGAGATTGATGCAGGGAGTCTGTTGTTGTGTGAGGTTGAGATTGATGCAAGGTGTGGGTAGTTGTTAGAGGTTGAGATTGATGCAAGGTGTGGGTAGTTGTTAGAGGTTGAGATTGATGCAGGGGGTCGGTAGTTGTTAGAGGTTGAGATTGATGCAAGGTGTGGGTAGTTGTTAGAGGTTGAGATTGATACAAGGTGTGGGTAGTTGTTAGAGGTTGAGATTGATGCAGGGAGTCTGTTGTTGTTAGAGGTTGAGATTGATGCAAGGGGTCGGTAGTTGTGTGAGGTTGAGATTGATGCAAGGTGTTGGTAGTTGTTAGAGATTGAGATTGATGCAGGGAGTCTGTTGTTGTTAGAGGTTGAGATTGATGCAAGGGGTCGGTAGTTGTGTGAGGTTGAGATTGATGCAAGGTGTGGGTAGTTGTTAGAGGTTGAGATTGATGCAGGGGTCGGTAGTTGTTAGAGGTTGAGATTGATGCAGGGAGTCTGTTGTTGTTAGAGGTTGAGATTGATGCAAGGGGTCGGTAGTTGTGTGAGGTTGAGATTGATGCAAGGTGTGGGTAGTTGTTAGAGGTTGAGATTGATGCAGGGGGTCGGTAGTTGTTAGAGGTTTAGATTGATGCAGGGAGTCTGTTGTTGTTAGAGGTTGAGATTGATGCAAGGTGTCGGTAGTTGTTAGAGGTTGAGATTGATGCAGGTGGTCGGTAGTTGTTAGAAGTTTAGATTGATGCAGGGAGTCTGTTGTTGTGTGAGGTTGAGATTGATGCAAGGTGTGGGTAGTTGTTAGAGGTTGAGATTGATGCAAGTTGTGGGTAGTTGTTAGAGGTTGAGATTGATGCAGGGGGTCGGTAGTTGTTAGAGGTTGAGATTGATGCAAGGTGTGGGTAGTTGTTAGAGGTTGAGATTGATGCAAGGTGTGGGTAGTTCTTATAGGTTGAGATTGATGCAGGGAGTCTGTTGTTGTTAGAGGTTGAGATTGATGCAAGGGGTCGGTAGTTGTGTGAGGTTGAGATTGATGCAAGGTGTTGGTAGTTGTTAGAGGTTGAGATTGATGCAGGGAGTCTGTTGTTGTTAGAGGTTGAGATTGATGCAAGGGGTCGGTAGTTGTGTGAGGTTGAGATTGATGCAAGGTGTGGGTAGTTGTTAGAGGTTGAGATTGATGCAGGGGTCGGTAGTTGTTAGAGGTTGAGATTGATGCAGGGAGTCTGTTGTTGTTAGAGGTTGAGATTGATGCAAGGTGTCGGTAGTTGTTAGAGGTTGAGATTGATGCAAGGTGTGGGTAGTTGTTAGAGGTTGAGATTGATGCAAGGTGTGGGTAGTTGTTAGAGGTTGAGATTGATGCAAGGTGTGGGTAGTTGTTAGAGGTTGAGATTGATGCAGGGAGTCTGTAGTTGTTAGAGGTTGAGATTGATGCAAGGTGTGGGTAGTTGTTAGAGGTTGAGATTGATGCAAGGTGTGGGTAGTTGTTAGAGGTTGAGATTGATGCAAGGTGTGGGTAGTTGTTAGAGGTTGAGATTGATGCAGGGAGTCTGTTGTTGTGTGAGGTTGAGATTGATGCAAGGGGTGGGTAGTTGTTAGAGGTTGAGATTGATGCAAGGTGTGGGTAGTTGTTAGAGGTTGAGATTGATGCAAGGTGTGGGTAGTTGTTAGAGGTTGAGATTGATGCAAGGTGTGGGTAGTTGTTAGAGGTTGAGATTGATGCAGGGAGTCTGTTGTTGTTAGAGGTTGAGATTGATGCAAGGGGTCGGTAGTTGTGTGAGGTTGAGATTGATGCAAGGTGTGGGTAGTTATTAGAGGTTGAGATTGATGCAGGGAGTCTGTTGTTGTGTGAAGTTGAGATTGATGCAAGGGGTCGGTAGTTGTGTGAGGTTGAGATTGATGCAAGGTGTGGGTAGTTGTTAGAGGTTGAGATTGATGCAGGGGGTCGGTAGTTGTTAGAGGTTGAGATTGATGCAGGGAGTCTGTTGTTGTTAGAGGTTGAGATTGATGCTGGGTGTGGGTAGTTGTTAGAGGTTGAGATTGATGCAAGGTGTGGGTAGTTGTTAGAGGTTGAGATTGATGCAAGGTGTGGGTAGTTGTTAGAGGTTGAGATTGATGCAAGGTGTGGGTAGTTGTTAGAGGTTGAGATTGATGCAAGGTGTGGGTAGTTGTTAGAGGTTGAGATTGATGCAGGGAGTCGGTAGTTGTTAGAGGTTGAGATTGATGCAAGGTGTGGGTAGTTGTTAGAGGTTGAGATTGATGTAAGGTGTGGGTAGTTGTTAGAGGTTGAGATTGATGCAAGGGGTGGGTAGTTGTTAGAGGTTGAGATTGATGCAAGGTGTGGGTAGTTGTTAGAGGTTGAGATTGATGCAAGGTGTGGGTAGTTGTTAGAGGTTGAGATTGATGCAAGGTGTGGGTAGTTGTTAGAGGTTGAGATTGATGCAAGGTGTGGGTAGTTGTTAGAGGTTGAGATTGATGCAAGGGGAAGGGTAGTTGTTAGAGGTTGAGATTGATGCAAGGTGTGGGTAGTTGTTAGAGGTTGAGATTGATGCAAGGTGTGGGTAGTTGTTAGAGGTTGAGATTGATACAAGGTGTGGGTAATTGTTAGAGGTTGAGATTGATGCAGGGAGTCTGTTGTTGTTAGAGGTTGAGATTGATGCAAGGGGTCGGTAGTTGTCTGAGGTTGAGATTGATGCAAGGTGTGGGTAGTTGTTAGAGGTTGAGATTGATGCAGGGGGCCGGTAGTTGTTAGAGGTTGAGATTGATGCAGGGAGTCTGTTGTTGTTAGAGGTTGAGATTGATGCAAGGTGTCGGTAGTTGTGTGAGGTTGAGATTGATGCAAGGTGTGGGTAGTTGTTAGAGGTTGAGATTGATGCAAGGGGTCGGTAGTTGTTAGAGGTTGAGATTGATGCAAGGTGTGGGTAGTTGTTAGAGGTTGAGATTGATGCAAGGTGTGGGTAGTTGTTAGAGGTTGAGATTGATGCAAGGTGTGGGTAGTTGTTAGAGGTTGAGATTGATGCAAGGTGTGGGTAGTTGTTAGAGGTTGAGATTGATGCAAGGTGTGGGTAGTTGTTAGAGGTTGAGATTGATGCAAGGTGTGGGTAGTTGTTAGAGGTTGAGATTGATGCAAGGTGTCGGTAGTTGTTAGAGGTTGAGATTGATGCAAGGTGTGGGTAGTTGTTAGAGGTTGAGATTGATGCAAGGTGTGGGTAGTTGTTAGAGGTTGAGATTGATGCAAGGTGTGGGTAGTTGTTAGAGGTTGAGATTGATGCAGGGGGTCGGTAGTTGTTAGAGGTTGAGATTGATGCAAGTTGTGGGTAGTTGTTAGAGGTTGAGATTGATGCAAGGTGTCGGTAGTTGTGTGAGGTTGAGATTGATGCAAGGTGTGGGTAGTTGTTAGAGGTTGAGATTGATGCAAGGTGTCGGTAGTTGTGTGAGGTTGAGATTGATGCAAGGTGTCGGTAGTTGTTAGAGGTTGAGATTGATGCAAGGTGTCGGTAGTTGTGTGAGGTTGAGATTGATGCAAGGTGTGGGTAGTTGTTAGAGGTTGAGATTGATGCAAGGTGTGGGTAGTTGTTAGAGGTTGAGATTGATGCAAGGTGTGGGTAGTTGTTAGAGGTTGAGATTGATCCAGGGGGTCGGTAGTTGTTAGAGGTTGAGATTGATGCAGGGAGTCTGTTGTTGTTAGAGGTTGAGATTGATGCAAGGTGTCGGTAGTTGTGTGAGGTTGAGATTGATGCAAGGGGTCGGTAGTTGTGTGAGGTTGAGATTGATGCAAGGTGTGGGTAGTTGTTAGAGGTTGAGATTGATGCAAGGGGTCGGTAGTTGTTAGAGGTTGAGATTGATGCAGGGGGTCGGTAGTTGTTAGAGGTTGAGATTGATGCAGGGAGTCTGTTGTTGTTAGAGGTTGAGATTGATGCAGGGAGTCTGTTGTTGTTAGAGGTTGAGATTGATGCAAGGGGTTGGTAGTTGTGTGAGGCTGAGATTGATGCAAGGTGTGGGTAGTTGTTAGAGGTTGAGATTGATGCAGGGGTCGGTAGTTGTTAGAGGTTGAGATTGATGCAGGGAGTCTGTTGTTGTTAGAGGTTGAGATTGATGCAAGGTGTCGGTAGTTGTTAGAGGTTGAGATTGATGCAAGGTGTGGGTAGTTGTTAGAGGTTGAGATTGATGCAAGGTGTGGGTAGTTGTTAGAGGTTGAGATTGATGCAAGGTGTGGGTAGTTGTTAGAGGTTGAGATTGATGCAAGGTGTGGGTAGTTGTTAGAGGTTGAGATTGATGCAAGGTGTGGGTAGTTGTTAGAGGTTGAGATTGATGCAGGGAGTCGGTAGTTGTTAGAGGTTGAAATTGATTCAAGGTGTGGGTAGTTGTTAGAGGTTGACATTGATGCAAGGTGTTGGTAATTGTTAGAGGTTGAGATTGATGCAAGGGGTGGGTAGTTGTTAGAGGTTGAGATTGATGCAAGGTGTGGGTAGTTGTTAGAGGTTGAGGTTGATGCAAGGTGTGGTTAGTTGTTAGAGGTTGAGATTGATGCAAGGTGTGGGTAGTTGTTTGAGGTTGAGATTGATGCAAGGGGTGGGTAGTTGTTAGAGGTTGAGATTGATGCAAGGTGTGGGTAGTTGTTAGAGGTTGAGATTGATGCAAGGTGTGGGTAGTTGTTAGAGGTTGAGATTGATGCAAGGTGTGGGTAGTTGTTAGAGGTTGAGATTGATGCAGGGAGTCTGTTGTTGTTAGAGGTTGAGATTGATGCAAGGGGTCGGTAGTTGTGTGAGGTTGAGATTGATGCAAGGTGTGGGTAGTTGTTAGAGGTTGAGATTGATGCAGGGGGTCGGTAGTTGTTAGAGGTTGAGATTGATGCAGGGAGTCTGTTGTTGTTAGAGGTTGAGATTGATGCAAGGTGTCGGTAGTTGTGTGAGGTTGAGATTGATGCAAGGTGTGGGTAGTTGTTAGAGGTTGAGATTGATGCAAGGGGTCGGTAGTTGTTAGAGGTTGAGATTGATGCAAGGTGTGGGTAGTTGTTAGAGGTTGAGATTGATGCAAGGTATGGGTAGTTGTTAGAGGTTGAGATTGATGCAGGGAGTCTGTTGTTGTTAGAGGTTGAGATTGATGCAGGGAGTCTGTTGTTGTTAGAGGTTGAGATTGATGCAAGGTGTGGGTAGTTGTTAGAGGTTGAGATTGATGCAAGGTGTGGGTAGTTGTTAGAGGTTGAGATTGATGCAGGGAGTCTGTTGTTGTTAGAGGTTGAGATTGATGCAAGGGGTCGGTAGTTGTGTGAGGTTGAGATTGATGCAAGGTGTGGGTAGTTGTTAGAGGTTGAGATTGATGCAAGGGGTCGGTAGTTGTGTGAGGTTGAGATTGATGCAAGGTGTGGGTAGTTGTTAGAGGTTGAGATTGATGCAAGGGGTCGGTAGTTGTTAGAGGTTGAGATTGATGCAGGGGGTCGGTAGTTGTTAGAGGTTGAGATTGATGCAGGGAGTCTGTTGTTGTTAGAGGTTGAGATTGATGCAGGGAGTCTGTTGTTGTTAGAGGTTGAGATTGATGCAAGGTGTGGGTAGTTGTTAGAGGTTGAGATTGATGCAAGGTGTGGGTAGTTGTTAGAGGTTGAGATTGATGCAAGGTGTGGGTAGTTGTTAGAGGTTGAGATTGATGCAAGGTGTGGGTAGTTGTTAGAGGTTGAGATTGATGCAAGGTGTGGGTAGTTGTTAGAGGTTGAGATTAATGCAAGGTGTGGGTAGTTGTTAGAGGTTGAGATTGATGCAAGGTGTGGGTAGTTGTTAGAGGTTGAGATTGATGCAGGGAGTCTGTTGTTGTTAGAGGTTGAGATTGATGCAAGGGGTCGGTAGTTGTGTGAGGTTGAGATTGATGCAAGGTGTGGGTAGTTGTTAGAGGTTGAGATTGATGCAGGGGGTCGGTAGTTGTTAGAGGTTGAGATTGATGCAGGGAGTCTGTTGTTGTAAGAGGTTGAGATTGATGCAAGGTGTCGGTAGTTGTGTGAGGTTGAGATTGATGCAAGGTGTGGGTAGTTGTTAGAGGTTGAGATTGATGCAAGGTGTGGGTAGTTGTTAGAGGTTGAGATTGATGCAGGGAGTCTGTTGTTGTTAGAGGTTGAGATTGATGCAAGGTGTCGGTAGTTGTGTGAGGTTGAGATTGATGCAAGGTGTGGGTAGTTGTTAGAGGTTGAGATTGATGCAGGGGGTCGGTAGTTGTTAGAGGTTGAGATTGATGCAGGGAGTCTGTTGTTGTTAGAGGTTGAGATTGATGCAAGGTGTCGGTAGTTGTTAGAGGTTGAGATTGATGCAGGGGGTCGGTAGTTGTTAGAGGTTGAGATTGATGCAAGGAGTCTGTTGTTGTTAGAGGTTGAGATTGATGCAAGGTGTGGGTAGTTGTTAGAGGTTGAGATTGATGCAAGGTGTGGGTAGTTGTTAGAGGTTGAGATTGATGCAAGGTGTGGGTAGTTGTTAGAGGTTGAGATTGATGCAAGGTGTGGGTAGTTGTTAGAGGTTGAGATTGATGCAAGATGTGGGTAGTTGTTAGAGGTTGAGATTGATGCAAGGTGTGGGTAGTTGTTAGAGGTTGAGATTGATGCAAGATGTGGGTAGTTGTTAGAGGTTGAGATTGATGCAGGGAGTCTGTTGTTGTTAGAGGTTGAGATTGATGCAGGGAGTCTGTTGTTGTTAGAGGTTGAGATTGATGCAAGGTGTGGGTAGTTGTTAGAGGTTGAGATTGATGCAGGGAGTCTGTTGTTGTAAGAGGTTGAGATTGATGCAAGGGGTCGGTAGTTGTGTGAGGTTGAGATTGATGCAAGGTATGGGTAGTTGTTAGAGGTTGAGATTGATGCAGGGAGTCTGTTGTTGTTAGAGGTTGAGATTGATGCAGGGAGTCTGTTGTTGTTAGAGGTTGAGATTGATGCAAGGTGTGGGTAGTTGTTAGAGGTTGAGATTGATGCAAGGGGTCGGTAGTTGTGTGAGGTTGAGATTGATGCAAGGTGTGGGTAGTTGTTAGAGGTTGAGATTGATGCAAGGGGTCGGTAGTTGTTAGAGGTTGAGATTGATGCAGGGGGTCGGTAGTTGTTAGAGGTTGAGATTGATGCAAGGTATGGGTAGTTGTTAGAGGTTGAGATTGATGCAGGGAGTCTGTTGTTGTTAGAGGTTGAGATTGATGCAGGGAGTCTGTTGTTGTTAGAGGTTGAGATTGATGCAAGGTGTGGGTAGTTGTTAGAGGTTGAGATTGATGCAAGGGGTCGGTAGTTGTGTGAGGTTGAGATTGATGCAAGGTGTGGGTAGTTGTTAGAGGTTGAGATTGATGCAAGGGGTCGGTAGTTGTTAGAGGTTGAGATTGATGCAGGGGGTCGGTAGTTGTTAGAGGTTGAGATTGATGCAGGGAGTCTGTTGTTGTTAGAGGTTGAGATTGATGCAGGGAGTCTGTTGTTGTTAGAGGTTGAGATTGATGCAAGGTGTGGGTAGTTGTTAGAGGTTGAGATTGATGCAAGGTGTGGGTAGTTGTTAGAGGTTGAGATTGATGCAAGGTGTGGGTAGTTGTTAGAGGTTGAGATTGATGCAAGGTGTGGGTAGTTGTTAGAGGTTGAGATTGATGCAAGGTGTGGGTAGTTGTTAGAGGTTGAGATTAATGCAAGGTGTGGGTAGTTGTTAGAGGTTGAGATTGATGCAAGGTGTGGGTAGTTGTTAGAGGTTGAGATTGATGCAGGGAGTCTGTTGTTGTTAGAGGTTGAGATTGATGCAAGGGGTCGGTAGTTGTGTGAGGTTGAGATTGATGCAAGGTGTGGGTAGTTGTTAGAGGTTGAGATTGATGCAGGGGGTCGGTAGTTGTTAGAGGTTGAGATTGATGCAAGGGGTGGGTAGTTGTTAGAGGTTGAGATTGATGCAAGGGGTGGGTAGTTGTTAGAGGTTGAGATTGATGCAAGGGGTGGGTAGTTGTTAGAGGTTGAGATTGATGCAAGGTGTCGGTAGTTGTTAGAGGTTGAGATTGATGCAGGGAGTCTGTTGTTGTAAGAGGTTGAGATTGATGCAGGGGGTCGGTAGTTGTTAGAGGTTGAGATTGATGCAAGGGGTGGGTAGTTGTTAGAGGTTGAGATTGATGCAAGGTGTGGGTAGTTGTTAGAGGTTGAGATTGATGCAAGGGGTCGGTAGTTGTTAGAGGTTGAGATTGATGCAGGGAGTCTGTTGTTGTAAGAGGTTGAGATTGATGCAAGGTGTGGGTAGTTGTTAGAGGTTGAGATTGATGCAAGGTGTGGGTAGTTGTTAGAGGTTGAGATTAATGCAAGGTGTGGGTAGTTGTTAGAGGTTGAGATTGATGCAAGGTGTGGGTAGTTGTTAGAGGTTGAGATTGATGCAGGGAGTCTGTTGTTGTTAGAGGTTGAGATTGATGCAAGGGGTCGGTAGTTGTGTGAGGTTGAGATTGATGCAAGGTGTGGGTAGTTGTTAGAGGTTGAGATTGATGCAGGGGGTCGGTAGTTGTTAGAGGTTGAGATTGATGCAGGGGGTCGGTAGTTGTTAGAGGTTGAGATTGATGCAAGGTGTGGGTAGTTGTTAGAGGTTGAGATTGATGCAAGGTGTCGGTAGTTGTGTGAGGTTGAGATTGATGCAAGGTGTGGGTAGTTGTTAGAGGTTGAGATTGATGCAAGGTGTGGGTAGTTGTTAGAGGTTGAGATTGATGCAGGGAGTCTGTTGTTGTTAGAGGTTGAGATTGATGCAAGGTGTCGGTAGTTGTGTGAGGTTGAGATTGATGCAAGGTGTGGGTAGTTGTTAGAGGTTGAGATTGATGCAGGGGGTCGGTAGTTGTTAGAGGTTGAGATTGATGCAGGGAGTCTGTTGTTGTAAGAGGTTGAGATTGATGCAAGGGGTGGGTAGTTGTTAGAGGTTGAGATTGATGCAAGGTGTGGGTAGTTGTTTGAGGTTGAGATTGATGCAAGGTGTCGGTAGTTGTTAGAGGTTGAGATTGATGCAAGGTGTCGGTAGTTGTTAGAGGTTGAGGTTGATGCAAGGTGTCGGTAGTTGTGTGAGGTTGAGATTGATGCAAGGTGTGGGTAGTTGTTAGAGGTTGAGATTGATGCAAGGGGTCGGTAGTTGTTAGAGGTTGAGATTGATGCAAGGTGTGGGTAGTTGTTAGAGGTTGAGATTGATGCAAGGTATGGGTAGTTGTTAGAGGTTGAGATTGATGCAGGGAGTCTGTTGTTGTTAGAGGTTGAGATTGATGCAGGGAGTCTGTTGTTGTTAGAGGTTGAGATTGATGCAAAGTGTGGGTAGTTGTTAGAGGTTGAGATTGATGCAAGGTGTGGGTAGTTGTTAGAGGTTGAGATTGATGCAGGGAGTCTGTTGTTGTTAGAGGTTGAGATTGATGCAAGGGGTCGGTAGTTGTGTGAGGTTGAGATTGATGCAAGGTGTGGGTAGTTGTTAGAGGTTGAGATTGATGCAAGGGGTCGGTAGTTGTGTGAGGTTGAGATTGATGCAAGGTGTGGGTAGTTGTTAGAGGTTGAGATTGATGCAAGGGGTCGGTAGTTGTTAGAGGTTGAGATTGATGCAGGGGGTCGGTAGTTGTTAGAGGTTGAGATTGATGCAGGGAGTCTGTTGTTGTTAGAGGTTGAGATTGATGCAAGGGGTCGGTAGTTGTGTGAGGTTGAGATTGATGCAAGGTGTGGGTAGTTGTTAGAGGTTGAGATTGATGCAGGGGGTCGGTAGTTGTTAGAGGTTGAGATTGATGCAGGGAGTCTGTTGTTGTTAGAGGTTGAGATTGATGCAAGGTGTCGGTAGTTGTGTGAGGTTGAGATTGATGCAAGGTGTGGGTAGTTGTTAGAGGTTGAGATTGATGCAAGGGGTCGGTAGTTGTGTGAGGTTGAGATTGATGCAAGGTGTGGGTAGTTGTTAGAGGTTGAGATTGATGCAGGGAGTCTGTTGTTGTTAGAGGTTGAGATTGATGCAAGGTGTCGGTAGTTGTGTGAGGTTGAGATTGATGCAAGGTGTGGGTAGTTGTTAGAGGTTGAGATTGATGCAGGGGGTCGGTAGTTGTTAGAGGTTGAGATTGATGCAGGGAGTCTGTTGTTGTTAGAGGTTGAGATTGATGCAAGGTGTCGGTAGTTGTTAGAGGTTGAGATTGATGCAGGGGGTCGGTAGTTGTTAGAGGTTGAGATTGATGCAAGGAGTCTGTTGTTGTTAGAGGTTGAGATTGATGCAAGGTGTCGGTAGTTGTTAGAGGTTGAGATTGATGCAGGGAGTCTGTTGTTGTTAGAGGTTGAGATTGATGCAAGGTGTCGGTAGTTGTTAGAGGTTGAGATTGATGCAGGGGGTCGGTAGTTGTTAGAGGTTGAGATTGATGCAGGGAGTCTGTTGTTGTAAGAGGTTGAGATTGATGCAAGGTGTGGGTAGTTGTTAGAGGTTGAGATTGATGCAAGGTGTGGGTAGTTGTTAGAGGTTGAGATTGATGCAAGGGGTCGGTAGTTGTTAGAGGTTGAGATTGATGCAAGGTGTGGGTAGTTGTTAGAGGTTGAGATTGATGCAAGGTGTGGGTAGTTGTTAGAGGTTGAGATTGATGCAAGGTATGGGTAGTTGTTAGAGGTTGAGATTGATGCAGGGAGTCTGTTGTTGTTAGAGGTTGAGATTGATGCAGGGAGTCTGTTGTTGTTAGAGGTTGAGATTGATGCAAGGTGTGGGTAGTTGTTAGAGGTTGAGATTGATGCAAGGTGTGGGTAGTTGTTAGAGGTTGAGATTGATGCAGGGAGTCTGTTGTTGTTAGAGGTTGAGATTGATGCAAGGGGTCGGTAGTTGTGTGAGGTTGAGATTGATGCAAGGTGTGGGTAGTTGTTAGAGGTTGAGATTGATGCAAGGGGTCGGTAGTTGTGTGAGGTTGAGATTGATGCAAGGGGTCGGTAGTTGTTAGAGGTTGAGATTGATGCAAGGGGTCGGTAGTTGTTAGAGGTTGAGATTGATGCAAGGTGTGGGTAGTTGTTAGAGGTTGAGATTGATGCAGGGAGTCGGTAGTTGTTAGAGGTTGAGATTGATGCAATGTGTGGGTAGTTGTTAGAGGTTGAGATTGATGCAAGGTGTGGGTAGTTGTTAGAGGTTGAGATTGATGCAAGGTGTGGGTAGTTGTTAGAGGTTGAGATTGATGCAAGGTGTGGGTAGTTGTTAGAGGTTGAGATTGATGCAAGGTGTGGGTAGTTGTTAGAGGTTGAGATTGATGCAAGGTGTGGGTAGTTGTTAGAGGTTGAGATTGATGCAAGGTGTGGGTAGTTGTTAGAGGTTGAGATTGATGCAAGGTGTGGGTAGTTGTTAGAGGTTGAGATTGATGCAAGGTGTGGGTAGTTGTTAGAGGTTGAGATTGATGCAAGGTGTGGGTAGTTGTTAGAGGTTGAGATTGATGCAAGGTGTGGGTAGTTGTTCGAGGTTGAGATTGATGCAGGGAGTCTGTTGTTGTTCGAGGATGAGATTGATGCAAGGTGTGGGTAGTTGTTAGAGGTTGAGATTGATGCAAGGTGTGGGTAGTTGTTAGAGGTTCAGATTGATGCAAGGGGTGGGTAGTTGTTAGAGGTTGAGATTGATGCAAGGTGTGGGTAGTTGTTAGAGGTTGAGATTGATGCAAGGTGTGGGTAGTTGTTAGAGGTTGATGTTGTTGACCCCTTGCATCAATCTCAACCTCTAACAACAACAGACTCCCTGCATCAATCTCAACCTCTAACAACAACAGACTCCCTGCATCAATCTCAACCTCTAACAACTACCCACACCTTGCATCAATCTCAACCTCTAACAACTACCCACACCTTGCATCAATCTCAAACTCTAACAACTACCCACACCTTGCATCAATCTCAACCTCTAACAACTACCGACACCTTGCATCAATCTCAACCTCTAACAACTACCCACACCTTGCATCAATCTCAACCTCTAACAACTACCCACACCTTGCATCAATCTCAACCTCACACAACTACCGACACCTTGCATCAATCTCAACCTCTAACAACTACCCACACCTTGCATCAATCTCAACCTTTAACAACTACCGACCCCTTGCATCAATCTCAACCTCTAACAACTACCCACACCTTGCATCAATCTCAACCTCACACAACTACCGACACCTTGCATCAATCTCAACCTCTAACAACAACAGACCCCTTGCATCAATCTCAACCTCACACAACAACAGACTCCCTGCATCAATCTCAACCTCTAACAACTACCCACACCTTGCATCAATCTCAACCTCACACAACTACCGACCCCTTGCATCAATCTCAACCTCTAACAACTACCGACCCCTTGCATCAATCTCAACCTCTAACAACAACAGACTCCCTGCATCAATCTCAACCTCGAACAACTACCCACACCTTGCATCAATCTCAACCTCTAACAACTACCCACACCTTGCATCAATCTCAACCTCTAACAACTACCCACACCTTGCATCAATCTCAACCTCTAACAACTACCCACCCCTTGCATCAATCTGAACCTCTAACAACTACCCACACCTTGCATCAATCTCAACCTCTAACAACTACCCACACCTTGCATCAATCTCAACCTCTATCAACTACCGACTCCCTGCATCAATCTCAACCTCTAACAACTACCCACACCTTGCATCAATCTCAACCTCTAACAACTACCCACACCTTGCATCAATCTCAACCTCTAACAACAACAGACTCCCTGCATCAATCTCAACCTCTAACAACTACCGACCCCTGCATCAATCTCAACCTCTAACAACTACCCACACCTTGCATCAATCTCAACCTCACACAACTACCGACCCCTTGCATCAATCTCAACCTCTAACAACTACCCACACCTTGCATCAATCTCAACCTCTAACAACTACCCACACCTTGCATCAATCTCAACCTCTAACAACAACAGACTCCCTGCATCAATCTCAACCTCTAACAACTACCGACCCCTGCATCAATCTCAACCTCTAACAACTACCCACACCTTGCATCAATCTCAACCTCACACAACTACCGACCCCTTGCATCAATCTCAACCTCTAACAACTACAGACTCCCTGCATCAATCTCAACCTCTAACAACAACAGACTCCCTGCATCAATCTCAACCTCTAACAACAACAGACTCCCTACATCAATCTCAACCTCTAACAACTACCGACACCTTGCATCAATCTCAACCTCTAACAACAACAGACTCCCTGCATCAATCTCAACCTCTAACAACTACCGACCCCCTGCATCAATCTCAACCTCTAACAACTACCCACACCTTGCATCAATCTCAACCTCACACAACTACCGACCCCTTGCATCAATCTCAACCTCTAACAACAACAGACTCCCTGCATCAATCTCAACCTCTAACAACTACCCACACCTTGCATCAATCTCAACCTCTAACAACTACCCACACCTTGCATCAATCTCAACCTCTAACAACAACAGACTCCCTGCATCAATCTCAACCTCTAACAACTACCCACACCTTGCATCAATCTCAACCTCTAACAACTACCCACACCTTGCATCAATCTCAACCTCTAACAACTACCCACATCTTGCATCAATCTCAACCTCTAACAACTACCCACACCTTGCATCAATCTCAACCTCTAACAACTACCCACACCTTGCATCAATCTCAACCTCTAACAACTACCCACCCCTTGCATCAATCTCAACCTCTAACAACTACCCACACCTTGCATCAATCTCAACCTCTAACAACTACCCACACCTTGCATCAATCTCAACCTCTATCAACTACCGACTCCCTGCATCAATCTCAACCTCTAACAACTACCCACACCTTGCATCAATCTCAACCTCTAACAACTACCCACACCTTGCATCAATCTCAACCTCTATCAACTACCGACTCCCTGCATCAATCTCAACCTCTAACAACTACCCACACCTTGCATCAATCTCAACCTCTAACAACTACCCACACCTTGCATCAATCTCAACCTCTAACAACTACCCACACCTTGCATCAATCTCAACCTCTAACAACTACCCACCCCTTGCATCAATCTGAACCTCTAACAACTACCCACACCTTGCATCAATCTCAACCTCTAACAACTACCCACACCTTGCATCAATCTCAACCTCTAACAACAACAGACTCCCTGCATCAATCTCAACCTCGAACAACTACCCACACCTTGCATCAATCTCAACCTCTAACAACTACCCACACCTTGCATCAATCTCAACCTCTAACAACTACCCACACCTTGCATCAATCTCAACCTCTAACAACTACCCACCCCTTGCATCAATCTCAACCTCTAACAACTACCCACACCTTGCATCAATCTCAACCTCTAACAACTACCCACACCTTGCATCAATCTCAACCTCTAACAACTACCCACACCTTGCATCAATCTCAACCTCTAACAACTACCGACCCCTGCATCAATCTCAACCTCTAACAACTACCCACACCTTGCATCAATCTCAACCTCTAACAACTACCCACACCTTGCATCAATCTCAACCTCTAACAACTACCCACCCCTTGCATCAATCTCAACCTCTAACAACTACCCACACCTTGCATCAATCTCAACCTCTAACAACTACCCACACCTTGCATCAATCTCAACCTCTAACAACTACCCACACATTGCATCAATCTCAACCTCTAACAACTACCCACACCTTGCATCAATCTCAACCTCTAACAACTACCCACCCCTTGCATCAATCTCAACCTCTAACAACTACCCACACCTTGCATCAATCTCAACCTCTAACAACTACCCACACATTGCATCAATCTCAACCTCTAACAACTACCGACTCCCTGCATCAATCTCAACCTCTAACAACTACCCACACCTTGCATCAATCTCAACCTCTAACAACTACCCACACCTTGCATCAATCTCAACCTCTAACAACTACCGACCCCTTGCATCAATCTCAACCTCTAACAACTACCCACACCTTGCATCAATCTCAACCTCTAACAACTACCGACACCTTGCATCAATCTCAACCTCTAACAACAACAGACTCCCTGCATCAATCTCAACCTCTAACAACTACCGACCCCTGCATCAATCTCAACCTCTAACAACTACCCACTACTTGCATCAATCTCAGCCTCACACAACTACCGACCCCTTGCATCAATCTCAACCTCTAACAACAACAGACTCCCTGCATCAATCTCAACCTCTAACAACAACAGACTCCCTGCATCAATCTCAACCTCTAACAACTACCGACCCCCTGCATCAATCTCAACCTCTAACAACTACCGACCCCTTGCATCAATCTCAACCTCTAACAACTACCCACACCTTGCATCAATCTCAACCTCTAACAACTACCCACACGTTGCATCAATCTCAACCTTTAACAACTACCGACCCCTTGCATCAATCTCAACCTCTAACAACTACCCACACCTTGCATCAATCTCAACCTCACACAACTACCGACACCTTGCATCAATCTCAACCTCTAACAACAACAGACTCCCTGCATCAATCTCAACCTCTAACAACAACCGAACCCCTGCATCAATCTCAACCTCTAACAACTACCCACACCTTGCATCAATCTCAACCTCTAACAACTACCGACCCCTTGCATCAATCTCAACCTCTAACAACAACAGACTCCCTGCATCAATCTCAACCTCGAACAACTACCCACACCTTGCATCAATCTCAACCTCTAACAACTACCTACACCTTGCATCAATCTCAGCCTCACACAACTACCGACCCCTTGCATCAATCTCAACCTCTAACAACAACAGACTCCCTGCATCAATCTCAACCTCTAACAACAACAGACTCCCTGCATCAATCTCAACCTCTAACAACTACCGACCCCCTGCATCAATCTCAACCTCTAACAACTACCCACACCTTGCATCAATCTCAACCTCTAACAACTACCCACACCTTGCATCAATCTCAACCTCTAACAACTACCCACACCTTGCATCAATCTCAACCTCTAACAACTACCCACACCTTGCATCAATCTCAACCTCTAACAACTACCCACACATTGCATCAATCTCAACCTCTAACAACTACCGACTCCCTGCATCAATCTCAACCTCAAACAACTACCCACACCTTGCATCAATCACAACCTCTAACAACTACCCACACCTTGCATCAATCTCAACCTCTAACAACTACCCACACCTTGCATCAATCTCAACCTCTAACAACTACCCACACCTTGCATCAATCTCAACCTCTAACAACCACCGACACCTTGCATCAATCTCAACCTCTAACAACTACCGACACCTTGCATCAATCTCAACCTCTAACAACTACCCACACCTTGCATCAATCTCAACCTCTAACAACTACCCACTACTTGCATCAATCTCAACCTCTAACAACTACCGACCCCTTGCATCAATCTCAACCTCTAACAACTACCCACACCTTGCATCAATCTCAACCTCACACAACTACCGACCCCTTGCATCAATCTCAACCTCACACAACTACCGACCCCTTGCATCAATCTCAACCTCTAACAACAACAGACTCCCTGCATCAATCTCAACCTCTAACAACTACCCACACCTTGCATCAATCTCAACCTCTAACAACAACAGACTCCCTGCATCAATCTCAACCTCTAACAACTACCCACACCTTGCATCAATCTCAACCTCTAACAACTACCCACACCTTGCATCAATCTCAACCTCTAACAACTACCCACACCTTGCATCAATCTCAACCTCTAACAACTATCCACCCCTTGCATCAATCTCAACCTCTAACAACTACCCACACCTTGCATCAATCTCAACCTCTAACAACTACCCACACCTTGCATCAATCTCAACCTCTAACAACTACCCACACCTTGCATCAATCTCAACCTCTAAGAACTACCCACACCTTGCATCAATCTCAACCTCTAACAACTACCCACCCCTTGCATCAATCTCAACCTCTAACAACTACCCACACCTTGCATCAATCTCAACCTCTAACAACTACCCATACCTTGCATCAATCTCAACCTCTAACAACTACCGACTCCCTGCATCAATCTCAACCTCTAACAACTACCCACACCTTGCATCAATCTCAACCTCTAACAACTACCCACACCTTGCATCAATCTCAACCTCTAACAACTACCCACACCTTGCATCAATCTCAACCTCTAACAACAACAGACTCCCTGCATCAATCTCAACCTCTAACAACTACCGACCCCTGCATCAATCTCAACCTCTAACAACTACCCACACCTTGCATCAATCTCAACCTCACACAACTACCGACCCCTTGCATCAACCTCTAACAACTACCGACCCCCTGCATCAATCTCAACCTCTAACAACTACCGACCCCTTGCATCAATCTCAACCTCTAACAACTACCCACACCTTGCATCAATCTCAACCTCACACAACTACCGACCCCTTGCATCAATCTCAACCTCACACAACTACCGACACCTTGCATCAATCTCAACCTCTAACAACAACAGACTCCCTGCATCAATCTCAACCTCTAACAACTACCGACCCCCTGCATCAATCTCAACCTCTAACAACTACCCACACCTTGCATCAATCTCAACCTCTAACAACTACCCACACCTTGCATCAATCTCAACCTCTAACAACTACCCACACCTTGCATCAATCTCAAACTCTAACAACTACCCACACCTTGCATCAATCTCAACCTCTAACAACTACCGACACCTTGCATCAATCTCAACCTCTAACAACTACCCACACCTTGCATCAATCTCAACCTCTAACAACTACCCACACCTTGCATCAATCTCAACCTCTAACAACTACCCACCCCTTGCATCAATCTCAACCTCTAACAACTACCGACCCCTTGCATCAATCTCAACCTCTAACAACTACCCACACCTTGCATCAATCTCAGCCTCACACAACTACCGACCCCTTGCATCAATCTCAACCTCTAACAACAACAGACTCCCTGCATCAATCTCAACCTCTAACAACAACAGACTCCCTGCATCAATCTCAACCTCTAACAACTACCGACCCCCTGCATCAATCTCAACCTCTAACAACTACCCACACCTTGCATCAATCTCAACCTCTAACAACTACCCACACCTTGCATCAATCTCAACCTCTAACAACTACCCACCCCTTGCATCAATCTCAACCTCTAACAACTACCCACACCTTGCATCAATCTCAACCTCTAACAACTACCCACACATTGCATCAATCTCAACCTCTAACAACTACCGACTCCCTGCATCAATCTCAACCTCAAACAACTACCCACACCTTGCATCAATCTCAACCTCTAACAACTACCAACACCTTGCATCAATCTCAACCTCTAACAACTACCCACACCTTGCATCAATCTCAACCTCTAACAACTACCCACACCTTGCATCAATCTCAACCTCTAACAACTACCGACACCTTGCATCAATCTCAACCTCTAACAACAACAGACTCCCTGCATCAATCTCAACCTCTAACAACTACCGACCCCTGCATCAATCTCAACCTCTAACAACTACCCACTACTTGCATCAATCTCAACCTCTAACAACTACCGACCCCTTGCATCAATCTCAACCTCTAACAACTACCCACACCTTGCATCAATCTCAACCTCACACAACTACCGACCCCTTGCATCAATCTCAACCTCACACAACTACCGACCCCTTGCATCAATCTCAACCTCTAACAACAACAGACTCCCTACATCAATCTCAACCTCTAACAACTACCCACACCTTGCATCAATCTCAACCTCTAACAACAACAGACTCCCTGCATCAATCTCAACCTCTAACAACTACCCACACCTTGCATCAATCTCAACCTCTAACAACTACCCACACCTTGCATCAATCTCAACCTCTAACAACTACCCACACCTTGCATCAATCTCAACCTCTAACAACTATCCACCCCTTGCATCAATCTCAACCTCTAACAACTACCCACACCTTGCATCAATCTCAACCTCTAACAACTACCCACACCTTGCATCAATCTCAACCTCTAACAACTACCCACACCTTGCATCAATCTCAACCTCTAACAACAACAGACTCCCTGCATCAATCTCAACCTCTAACAACTACCGACCCCTGCATCAATCTCAACCTCTAACAACTACCCACACCTTGCAACAATCTCAACCTCACACAACTACCGACCCCTTGCATCAATCTCAACCTCTAACAACAACAGACTCCCTGCATCAATCTCAACCTCTAACAACAACAGACTCCCTGCATCAATCTCTTAGAGGTTGAGATTGATGCAAGGGGTCGGTAGTTGTGTGAGGCTGAGATTGATGCAAGTAGTGGGTAGTTGTTAGAGGTTGAGATTGATGCAGGGGTCGGTAGTTGTTAGAGGTTGAGATTGATGCAGGGAGTCTGTTGTTGTTAGAGGTTGAGATTGATGCAAGGTGTCGGTAGTTGTTAGAGGTTGAGATTGATGCAAGGTGTGGGTAGTTGTTAGAGGTTGAGATTGATGCAAGGGGTCGGTAGTTGTTAGAGGTTGAGATTGATGCAAGGTGTTGGTAGTTGTTAGAGGTTGAGATTGATGCAAGGTGTGGGTAGTTGTTAGAGGTTGAGATTGATGCAGGGAGTCGGTAGTTGTTAGAGGTTGAGATTGATGCAATGTGTGGGTAGTTGTTAGAGGTTGAGATTGATGCAAGGTGTGGGTAGTTGTTAGAGGTTGAGATTGATGCAAGGTGTGGGTAGTTGTTAGAGGTTGAGATTGATGCAAGGTGTGGGTAGTTGTTAGAGGTTGAGATTGATGCAATGTGTGGGTAGTTGTTAGAGGTTGAGATTGATGCAAGGTGTGGGTAGTTGTTAGAGGTTGAGATTGATGCAAGGTGTGGGTAGTTGTTAGAGGTTGAGATTGATGCAAGGGGTGGGTAGTTGTTAGAGGTTGAGATTGATGCAAGGTGTGGGTAGTTGTTAGAGGTTGAGATTGATGCAAGGTGTGGGTAGTTGTTAGAGGTTGAGATTGATGCAAGGTGTGGGTAGTTGTTCGAGGTTGAGATTGATGCAGGGAGTCTATTGTTGTTAGAGGTTGAGATTGATGCAAGGTGTGGGTAGTTGTTAGAGGTTGAGATTGATGCAAGGTGTGGGTAGTTGTTAGAGGTTCAGATTGATGCAAGGGGTGGGTAGTTGTTAGAGGTTGAGATTGATGCAAGGTGTGGGTAGTTGTTAGAGGTTGAGATTGATGCAAGGTGTGGGTAGTTGTTAGAGGTTGAGATTGATGCAAGGTGTGGGTAGTTGTTCGAGGTTGAGATTGATGCAGGGAGTCTGTTGTTGTTAGAGGTTGAGATTGATGCAAGGGGTCGGTAGTTGTTAGAGGTTGAGATTGATGCAAGGTGTGGGTAGTTGTTAGAGGTTCAGATTGATGCAAGGGGTGGGTAGTTGTTAGAGGTTGAGATTGATGCAAGGTGTGGGTAGTTGTTAGAGGTTGAGATTGATGCAAGGTGTAGGTAGTTGTTAGAGGTTGAGATTGATGCAAGGTGTGGGTAGTTGTTCGAGGTTGAGATTGATGCAGGGAGTCTGTTGTTGTTAGAGGTTGAGATTGATGCAAGGGGTCGGTAGTTGTTAGAGGTTGAGATTGATGCAAGGTGTGGGTAGTTGTTAGAGGTTGAGATTGATGCAGGGGTTCGGTTGTTGTTAGAGGTTGAGATTGATGCAGGGAGTCTGTTGTTGTTAGAGGTTGAGATTGATGCAAGGTGTCGGTAGTTGTTAGAGGTTGAGATTGATGCAAGGTGTGGGTAGTTGTTAGAGGTTGAGATTGATGCAAGGGGTCGGTAGTTGTTAAAGGTTGAGATTGATGCAACGTGTGGGTAGTTGTTAGAGGTTGAGATTGATGCAAGGTGTGGGTAGTTGTTAGAGGTTGAGATTGATGCAAGGGGTCGGTAGTTGTTAGAGGTTGAGATTGATGCAGGGGGTCGGTAGTTGTTAGAGGTTGAGATTGATGCAGGGAGTCTGTTGTTGTTAGAGGTTGAGATTGATGCAGGGAGTCTGTTGTTGTTAGAGGTTGAGATTGATGCAAGGGGTCGGTAGTTGTGTGAGGCTGAGATTGATGCAAGTAGTGGGTAGTTGTTAGAGGTTGAGATTGATGCAGGGGTCGGTAGTTGTTAGAGGTTGAGATTGATGCAGGGAGTCTGTTGTTGTTAGAGGTTGAGATTGATGCAAGGTGTCGGTAGTTGTTAGAGGTTGAGATTGATGCAAGGTGTGGGTAGTTGTTAGAGGTTGAGATTGATGCAAGGGGTCGGTAGTTGTTAGAGGTTGAGATTGATGCAAGGTGTGGGTAGTTGTTAGAGGTTGAGATTGATGCAAGGTGTGGGTAGTTGTTAGAGGTTGAGATTGATGCAGGGAGTCGGTAGTTGTTAGAGGTTGAGATTGATGCAATGTGTGGGTAGTTGTTAGAGGTTGAGATTGATGCAAGGTGTGGGTAGTTGTTAGAGGTTGAGATTGATGCAAGGGGTGGGTAGTTGTTAGAGGTTGAGATTGATGCAAGGTGTGGGTAGTTGTTAGAGGTTGAGATTGATGCAATGTGTGGGTAGTTGTTAGAGGTTGAGATTGATGCAAGGTGTGGGTAGTTGTTAGAGGTTGAGATTGATGCAAGGTGTGGGTAGTTGTTAGAGGTTGAGATTGATGCAAGGGGTGGGTAGTTGTTAGAGGTTGAGATTGATGCAAGGTGTGGGTAGTTGTTAGAGGTTGAGATTGATGCAAGGTGTGGGTAGTTGTTAGAGGTTGAGATTGATGCAGGGGTCGGTAGTTGTTAGAGGTTGAGATTGATGCAGGGAGTCTGTTGTTGTTAGAGGTTGAGATTGATGCAAGGTGTCGGTAGTTGTTAGAGGTTGAGATTGATGCAAGGTGTGGGTAGTTGTTAGAGGTTGAGATTGATGCAAGGGGTCGGTAGTTGTTAGAGGTTGAGATTGATGCAAGGTGTTGGTAGTTGTTAGAGGTTGAGATTGATGCAAGGTGTGGGTAGTTGTTAGAGGTTGAGATTGATGCAAGGTGTGGGTAGTTGTTAGAGGTTGAGATTGATGCAAGGTGTGGGTAGTTGTTAGAGGTTGAGATTGATGCAAGGTGTGGGTAGTTGTTAGAGGTTGAGATTGATGCAGGGAGTCTGTTGTTGTTAGAGGTTGAGATTGATGCAAGGTGTGGGTAGTTGTTAGAGGTTGAGATTGATGCAAGGTGTGGGTAGTTGTTAGAGGTTCAGATTGATGCAAGGGGTGGGTAGTTGTTAGAGGTTGAGATTGATGCAAGGTGTGGGTAGTTGTTAGAGGTTGAGATTGATGCAAGGTGTGGGTAGTTGTTAGAGGTTGAGATTGATGCAAGGTGTGGGTAGTTGTTCGAGGTTGAGATTGATGCAGGGAGTCTGTTGTTGTTAGAGGTTGAGATTGATGCAAGGGGTCGGTAGTTGTTAGAGGTTGAGATTGATGCAAGGTGTGGGTAGTTGTTAGAGGTTCAGATTGATGCAAGGGGTGGGTAGTTGTTAGAGGTTGAGATTGATGCAGGGAGTCTGTTGTTGTTAGAGGTTGAGATTGATGCAAGGTGTCGGTAGTTGTGTGAGGTTGAGATTGATGCAAGGTGTGGGTAGTTGTTAGAGGTTGAGATTGATGCAAGGGGTCGGTAGTTGTTAAAGGTTGAGATTGATGCAACGTGTGGGTAGTTGTTAGAGGTTGAGATTGATGCAAGGTGTGGGTAGTTGTTAGAGGTTGAGATTGATGCAAGGGGTCGGTAGTTGTTAGAGGTTGAGATTGATGCAGGGGGTCGGTAGTTGTTAGAGGTTGAGATTGATGCAGGGAGTCTGTTGTTGTTAGAGGTTGAGATTGATGCAGGGAGTCTGTTGTTGTTAGAGGTTGAGATTGATGCAAGGGGTCGGTAGTTGTGTGAGGCTGAGATTGATGCAAGTAGTGGGTAGTTGTTAGAGGTTGAGATTGATGCAGGGGTCGGTAGTTGTTAGAGGTTGAGATTGATGCAGGGAGTCTGTTGTTGTTAGAGGTTGAGATTGATGCAAGGTGTCGGTAGTTGTTAGAGGTTGAGATTGATGCAAGGTGTGGGTAGTTGTTAGAGGTTGAGATTGATGCAAGGGGTCGGTAGTTGTTAGAGGTTGAGATTGATGCAAGGTGTTGGTAGTTGTTAGAGGTTGAGATTGATGCAAGGTGTGGGTAGTTGTTAGAGGTTGAGATTGATGCAGGGAGTCGGTAGTTGTTAGAGGTTGAGATTGATGCAAGGTGTGGGTAGTTGTTAGAGGTTGAGATTGATGCAAGGTGTGGGTAGTTGTTAGAGGTTGAGATTGATGCAAGGGGTGGGTAGTTGTTAGAGGTTGAGATTGATGCAAGGTGTGGGTAGTTGTTAGAGGTTGAGATTGATGCAATGTGTGGGTAGTTGTTAGAGGTTGAGATTGATGCAAGGTGTGGGTAGTTGTTAGAGGTTGAGATTGATGCAAGGTGTGGGTAGTTGTTAGAGGTTGAGATTGATGCAAGGGGTGGGTAGTTGTTAGAGGTTGAGATTGATGCAAGGTGTGGGTAGTTGTTAGAGGTTGAGATTGATGCAAGGTGTGGGTAGTTGTTAGAGGTTGAGATTGATGCAGGGGTCGGTAGTTGTTAGAGGTTGAGATTGATGCAGGGAGTCTGTTGTTGTTAGAGGTTGAGATTGATGCAAGGTGTCGGTAGTTGTTAGAGGTTGAGATTGATGCAAGGTGTGGGTAGTTGTTAGAGGTTGAGATTGATGCAAGGGGTCGGTAGTTGTTAGAGGTTGAGATTGATGCAAGGTGTTGGTAGTTGTTAGAGGTTGAGATTGATGCAAGGTGTGGGTAGTTGTTAGAGGTTGAGATTGATGCAAGGTGTGGGTAGTTGTTAGAGGTTGAGATTGATGCAAGGTGTGGGTAGTTGTTAGAGGTTGAGATTGATGCAAGGTGTGGGTAGTTGTTCGAGGTTGAGATTGATGCAGGGAGTCTGTTGTTGTTAGAGGTTGAGATTGATGCAAGGTGTGGGTAGTTGTTAGAGGTTCAGATTGATGCAAGGGGTGGGTAGTTGTTAGAGGTTGAGATTGATGCAAGGTGTGGGTAGTTGTTAGAGGTTGAGATTGATGCAAGGTGTGGGTAGTTGTTAGAGGTTGAGATTGATGCAAGGTGTGGGTAGTTGTTAGAGGTTGAGATTGATGCAAGGTGTGGGTAGTTGTTAGAGGTTGAGATTGATGCAAGGGGTGGGTAGTTGTTAGAGGTTGAGATTGATGCAAGGTGTGGGTAGTTGTTAGAGGTTGAGATTGATGCAAGGTGTGGGTAGTTGTTAGAGGTTGAGATTGATGCAAGGTGTGGGTAGTTGTTCGAGGTTGAGATTGATGCAGGGAGTCTGTTGTTGTTAGAGGTTGAGATTGATGCAAGGTGTGGGTAGTTGTTAGAGGTTGAGATTGATGCAAGGTGTGGGTAGTTGTTAGAGGTTGAGATTGATGCAAGGGGTGGGTAGTTGTTAGAGGTTGAGATTGATGCAAGGTGTGGGTAGTTGTTAGAGGTTGAGATTGATGCAAGGTGTGGGTAGTTGTTAGAGGTTGAGATTGATGCAAGGTGTGGGTAGTTGTTCGAGGTTGAGATTGATGCAGGGAGTCTGTTGTTGTTAGAGGTTGAGATTGATGCAAGGGGTCGGTAGTTGTTAGAGGTTGAGATTGATGCAAGGTGTGGGTAGTTGTTAGAGGTTGAGATTGATGCAGGGGTTCGGTTGTTGTTAGAGGTTGAGATTGATGCAGGGAGTCTGTTGTTGTTAGAGGTTGAGATTGATGCAAGGTGTCGGTAGTTGTGTGAGGTTGAGATTGATGCAAGGTGTGGGTAGTTGTTAGAGGTTGAGATTGATGCAAGGGGTCGGTAGTTGTTAAAGGTTGAGATTGATGCAAGGTGTGGGTAGTTGTTAGAGGTTGAGATTGATGCAAGGTGTGGGTAGTTGTTAGAGGTTGAGATTGATGCAAGGTGTCGGTAGTTGTTAGAGGTTGAGATTGATGCAGGGGGTCGGTAGTTGTTAGAGGTTGAGATTGATGCAGGGAGTCTGTTGTTGTTAGAGGTTGAGATTGATGCAGGGAGTCTGTTGTTGTTAGAGGTTGAGATTGATGCAAGGGGTCGGTAGTTGTGTGAGGCTGAGATTGATGCAAGTAGTGGGTAGTTGTTAGAGGTTGAGATTGATGCAGGGGTCGGTAGTTGTTAGAGGATGAGATTGATGCAGGGAGTCTGTTGTTGTTAGAGGTTGAGATTGATGCAAGGTGTCGGTAGTTGTTAGAGGTTGAGATTGATGCAAGGTGTGGGTAGTTGTTAGAGGTTGAGATTGATGCAAGGTGTGGGTAGTTGTTAGAGGTTGAGATTGATGCAAGGTGTTGGTAGTTGTTAGAGGTTGAGATTGATGCAAGGTGTGGGTAGTTGTTAGAGGTTGAGATTGATGCAGGGAGTCGGTAGTTGTTAGAGGTTGAGATTGATGCAATGTGTGGGTAGTTGTTAGAGGTTGAGATTGATGCAAGGTGTGGGTAGTTGTTAGAGGTTGAGATTGATGCAAGGGGTGGGTAGTTGTTAGAGGTTGAGATTGATGCAAGGTGTGGGTAGTTGTTAGAGGTTGAGATTGATGCAAGGTGTGGGTAGTTGTTAGAGGTTGAGATTGATGCAAGGTGTGGGTAGTTGTTAGAGGTTGAGATTGATGCAAGGTGTGGGTAGTTGTTAGAGGTTGAGATTGATGCAAGGGGTGGGTAGTTGTTAGAGGTTGAGATTGATGCAAGGTGTGGGTAGTTGTTAGAGGTTGAGATTGATGCAAGGTGTGGGTAGTTGTTAGAGGTTGAGATTGATGCAAGGTGTGGGTAGTTGTTCGAGGTTGAGATTGATGCAGGGAGTCTGTTGTTGTTAGAGGTTAAGATTGATGCAAGGTGTGGGTAGTTGTTAGAGGTTGAGATTGATGCAAGGTGTGGGTAGTTGTTAGAGGTTCAGATTGATGCAAGGGGTGGGTAGTTGTTAGAGGTTGAGATTGATGCAAGGTGTGGGTAGTTGTTAGAGGTTGAGATTGATGCAAGGTGTGGGTAGTTGTTAGAGGTTGAGATTGATGCAAGGTGTGGGTAGTTGTTCGAGGTTGAGATTGATGCAGGGAGTCTGTTGTTGTTAGAGGTTGAGATTGATGCAAGGGGTCGGTAGTTGTTAGAGGTTGAGATTGATGCAAGGTGTGGGTAGTTGTTCGAGGTTGAGATTGATGCAGGGGTTCGGTTGTTGTTAGAGGTTGAGATTGATGCAGGGAGTCTGTTGTTGTTAGAGGTTGAGATTGATGCAAGGTGTCGGTAGTTGTGTGAGGTTGAGATTGATGCAAGGTGTGGGTAGTTGTTAGAGGTTGAGATTGATGCAAGGGGTCGGTAGTTGTTAAAGGTTGAGATTGATGCAAGGTGTGGGTAGTTGATAGAGGTTGAGATTGATGCAAGGTGTGGGTAGTTGTTAGAGGTTGAGATTGATGCAAGGTGTGGGTAGTTGTTAGAGGTTGAGATTGATGCAAGGTGTGGGTAGTTGTTAGAGGTTGAGATTGATGCAAGGTGTCGGTAGTTGTTAGAGGTTGAGATTGATGCAAGGTGTGGGTAGTTGTTAGAGGTTGAGATTGATGCAAGGTGTGGGTAGTTGTTAGAGGTTGAGATTGATGCAAGGTGTGGGTAGTTGTTAGAGGTTGAGATTGATGCAAGGTGTGGGTAGT
Source organism: Steromphala cineraria (assembly GCA_916613615.1). NCBI lineage: Eukaryota > Metazoa > Mollusca > Gastropoda > Trochida > Trochidae > Steromphala > Steromphala cineraria. The sequence continues at coordinate 206,272 of OU744737.1, forward strand.
TGTTAGAGGTTGAGATTGATGCAGGGGGTCGGTAGTTGTTAGAGGTTGAGATTGATGCAGGGAGTCTGTTGTTGTTAGAGGTTGAGATTGATGCAAGGTGTCGGTAGTTGTGTGAGGTTGAGATTGATGCAAGGGGTCGGTAGTTGTGTGAGGTTGAGATTGATGCAAGGTGTGGGTAGTTGTTAGAGGTTGAGATTGATGCAAGGGGTCGGTAGTTGTTAGAGGTTGAGATTGATGCAGGGGGTCGGTAGTTGTTAGAGGTTGAGATTGATGCAGGGAGTCTGTTGTTGTTAGAGGTTGAGATTGATGCAGGGAGTCTGTTGTTGTTAGAGGTTGAGATTGATGCAAGGGGTCGGTAGTTGTGTGAGGTTGAGATTGATGCAAGGTGTGGGTAGTTGTTAGAGGTTGAGATTGATGCAGGGGTCGGTAGTTGTTAGAGGTTGAGATTGATGCAGGGAGTCTGTTGTTGTTAGAGGTTGAGATTGATGCAAGGTGTGGGTAGTTGTTAGAGGTTGAGATTGATGCAAGGTGTGGGTAGTTGTTAGAGGTTGAGATTGATGCAAGGTGTGGGTAGTTGTTAGAGGTTGAGATTGATGCAGGGAGTCGGTAGTTGTTAGAGGTTGAGATTGATGCAAGGTATGGGTAGTTGTTAGAGGTTGAGATTGATGCAAGGTGTGGGTAGTTGTTAGAGGTTGAGATTGATGCAAGGGGTGGGTAGTTGTTAGAGGTTGAGATTGATGCAAGGTGTGGGTAGTTGTTAGAGGTTGAGATTGATGCAAGGTGTGGGTAGTTGTGTGAGGTTGAGATTGATGCAAGGTGTGGGTAGTTGTTAGAGGTTGAGATTGATGCAAGGTGTGGGTAGTTGTTAGAGGTTGAGATTGATGCAAGGTGTGGGTAGTTGTTAGAGGTTGAGATTGATGCAAGGGGTGGGTAGTTGTTAGAGGTTGAGATTGATGCAAGGTGTGGGTAGTTGTTAGAGGTTGAGATTGATGCAAGGTGTGGGTAGTTGTTAGAGGTTGAGATTGATGCAAGGTGTGGGTAGTTGTTCGAGGTTGAGATTGATGCAGGGAGTCTGTTGTTGTTAGAGGTTAAGATTGATGCAAGGTGTGGGTAGTTGTTAGAGGTTGAGATTGATGCAAGGTGTGGGTAGTTGTTAGAGGTTCAGATTGATGCAAGGGGTGGGTAGTTGTTAGAGGTTGAGATTGATGCAAGGTGTGGGTAGTTGTTAGAGGTTGAGATTGATGCAAGGTGTGGGTAGTTGTTAGAGGTTGAGATTGATGCAAGGTGTGGGTAGTTGTTCGAGGTTGAGATTGATGCAGGGAGTCTGTTGTTGTTAGAGGTTGAGATTGATGCAAGGGGTCGGTAGTTGTTAGAGGTTGAGATTGATGCAAGGTGTGGGTAGTTGTTAGAGGTTGAGATTGATGCAGGGGTTCGGTTGTTGTTAGAGGTTGAGATTGATGCAGGGAGTCTGTTGTTGTTAGAGGTTGAGATTGATGCAAGGTGTCGGTAGTTTTGTGAGGTTGAGATTGATGCAAGGTGTGGGTAGTTGTTAGAGGTTGAGATTGATGCAAGGGGTCGGTAGTTGTTAAAGGTTGAGATTGATGCAAGGTGTGGGTAGTTGATAGAGGTTGAGATTGATGCAAGGTGTGGGTAGTTGTTAGAGGTTGAGATTGATGCAAGGTGTGGGTAGTTGTTAGAGGTTGAGATTGATGCAAGGTGTGGGTAGTTGTTAGAGGTTGAGATTGATGCAAGGTGTCGGTAGTTGTTAGAGGTTGAGATTGATGCAAGGTGTGGGTAGTTGTTAGAGTTTGAGATTGATGCAAGGTGTGGGTAGTTGTTAGAGGTTGAGATTGATGCAAGGTGTGGGTAGTTGTTAGAGGTTGAGATTGATGCAAGGTGTGGGTAGTTGTTAGAGGTTGAGATTGATGCAGGGGGTCGGTAGTTGTTAGAGGTTGAGATTGATGCAGGGAGTCTGTTGTTGTTAGAGGTTGAGATTGATGCAAGGTGTCGGTAGTTGTGTGAGGTTGAGATTGATGCAAGGGGTCGGTAGTTGTGTGAGGTTGAGATTGATGCAAGGTGTGGGTAGTTGTTAGAGGTTGAGATTGATGCAAGGGGTCGGTAGTTGTTAGAGGTTGAGATTGATGCAGGGGGTCGGTAGTTGTTAGAGGTTGAGATTGATGCAGGGAGTCTGTTGTTGTTAGAGGTTGAGATTGATGCAGGGAGTCTGTTGTTGTTAGAGGTTGAGATTGATGCAAGGGGTCGGTAGTTGTGTGAGGTTGAGATTGATGCAAGGTGTGGGTAGTTGTTAGAGGTTGAGATTGATGCAGGGGTCGGTAGTTGTTAGAGGTTGAGATTGATGCAGGGAGTCTGTTGTTGTTAGAGGTTGAGATTGATGCAAGGTGTGGGTAGTTGTTAGAGGTTGAGATTGATGCAAGGTGTGGGTAGTTGTTAGAGGTTGAGATTGATGCAAGGTGTGGGTAGTTGTTAGAGGTTGAGATTGATGCAGGGAGTCGGTAGTTGTTAGAGGTTGAGATTGATGCAAGGTATGGGTAGTTGTTAGAGGTTGAGATTGATGCAAGGTGTGGGTAGTTGTTAGAGGTTGAGATTGATGCAAGGGGTGGGTAGTTGTTAGAGGTTGAGATTGATGCAAGGTGTGGGTAGTTGTTAGAGGTTGAGATTGATGCAAGGTGTGGGTAGTTGTTAGAGGTTGAGATTGATGCAAGGTGTGGGTAGTTGTTCGAGGTTGAGATTGATGCAGGGAGTCTGTTGTTGTTAGAGGTTGAGATTGATGCAAGGTGTGGGTAGTTGTTAGAGGTTGAGATTGATGCAAGGTGTGGGTAGTTGTTAGAGGTTCAGATTGATGCAAGGGGTGGGTAGTTGTTAGAGGTTGAGATTGATGCAAGGTGTGGGTAGTTGTTAGAGGTTGAGATTGATGCAAGGTGTGGGTAGTTGTTAGAGGTTGAGATTGATGCAAGGTGTGGGTAGTTGTTCGAGGTTGAGATTGATGCAGGGAGTCTGTTGTTGTTAGAGGTTGAGATTGATGCAAGGGGTCGGTAGTTGTTAGAGGTTGAGATTGATGCAAGGTGTGGGTAGTTGTTAGAGGTTGAGATTGATGCAGGGGTTCGGTTGTTGTTAGAGGTTGAGATTGATGCAGGGAGTCTGTTGTTGTTAGAGGTTGAGATTGATGCAAGGTGTCGGTAGTTGTGTGAGGTTGAGATTGATGCAAGGTGTGGGTAGTTGTTAGAGGTTGAGATTGATGCAAGGGGTCGGTAGTTGTTAAAGGTTGAGATTGATGCAAGGTGTGGGTAGTTGATAGAGGTTGAGATTGATGCAAGGTGTGGGTAGTTGTTAGAGGTTGAGATTGATGCAAGGTGTGGGTAGTTGTTAGAGGTTGAGATTGATGCAAGGTGTGGGTAGTTGTTAGAGGTTGAGATTGATGCAAGGTGTCGGTAGTTGTTAGAGGTTGAGATTGATGCAAGGTGTGGGTAGTTGTTAGAGGTTGAGATTGATGCAAGGTGTGGGTAGTTGTTAGAGGTTGAGATTGATGCAAGGTGTGGGTAGTTGTTAGAGGTTGAGATTGATGCAAGGTGTGGGTAGTTGTTAGAGGTTGAGATTGATGCAGGGGGTCGGTAGTTGTTAGAGGTTGAGATTGATGCAGGGAGTCGGTTGTTGTTAGAGGTTGAGATTGATGCAAGGTGTCGGTAGTTGTGTGAGGTTGAGATTGATGCAAGGGGTCGGTAGTTGTGTGAGGTTGAGATTGATGCAAGGTGTGGGTAGTTGTTAGAGGTTGAGATTGATGCAAGGGGTCGGTAGTTGTTAGAGGTTGAGATTGATGCAGGGGGTCGGTAGTTGTTAGAGGTTGAGATTGATGCAGGGAGTCTGTTGTTGTTAGAGGTTGAGATTGATGCAGGGAGTCTGTTGTTGTTAGAGGTTGAGATTGATGCAAGGGGTCGGTAGTTGTTAGAGGTTGAGATTGATGCAAGGTGTCGGTAGTTGTTAGAGGTTGAGATTGATGCAGGGGTCGGTAGTTGTTAGAGGTTGAGATTGATGCAGGGAGTCTGTTGTTGTTAGAGGTTGAGATTGATGCAAGGTGTGGGTAGTTGTTAGAGGTTGAGATTGATGCAAGGTGTGGGTAGTTGTTAGAGGTTGAGATTGATGCAAGGTGTGGGTAGTTGTTAGAGGTTGAGATTGATGCAGGGAGTCGGTAGTTGTTAGAGGTTGAGATTGATGCAAGGTATGGGTAGTTGTTAGAGGTTGAGATTGATGCAAGGTGTGGGTAGTTGTTAGAGGTTGAGATTGATGCAAGGGGTGGGTAGTTGTTAGAGGTTGAGATTGATGCAAGGTGTGGGTAGTTCTTAGAGGTTGAGATTGATGCAAGGTGTGGGTAGTTGTTAGAGGTTGAGATTGATGCAAGGTGTGGGTAGTTGTTAGAGGTTGAGATTGATGCAAGGTGTGGGTAGTTGTTAGAGGTTGAGATTGATGCAAGGGGTGGGTAGTTGTTAGAGGTTGAGATTGATGCAAGGTGTGGGTAGTTGTTAGAGGTTGAGATTGATGCAAGGTGTGGGTAGTTGTTAGAGGTTGAGATTGATGCAAGGTGTGGGTAGTTGTTAGAGGTTGAGATTGATGCAGGGAGTCTGTTGTTGTTAGAGGTTGAGATTGATGCAAGGTGTGGGTAGTTGTTAGAGGTTGAGATTGATGTAGGGAGTCTGTTGTTGTTAGAGGTTGAGATTGATGCAAGGTGTCGGTAGTTGTGTGAGGTTGAGATTGATGCAAGGGGTCGGTAGTTGTGTGAGGTTGAGATTGATGCAAGGTGTGGGTAGTTGTTAGAGGTTGAGATTGATGCAAGGGGTCGGTAGTTGTTAGAGGTTGAGATTGATGCAGGGGGTCGGTAGTTGTTAGAGGTTGAGATTGATGCAGGGGGTCGGTAGTTGTGTGAGGTTGAGATTGATGCAAGGTGTGGGTAGTTGTTAGAGGTTGAGATTGATGCAGGGGTCGGTAGTTGTTAGAGGTTGAGATTGATGCAGGGAGTCTGTTGTTGTTAGAGGTTGAGATTGATGCAAGGTGTGGGTAGTTGTTAGAGGTTGAGATTGATGCAAGGTGTGGGTAGTTGTTAGAGGTTGAGATTGATGCAAGGTGTGGGTAGTTGTTAGAGGTTGAGATTGATGCAGGGAGTCGGTAGTTGTTAGAGGTTGAGATTGATGCAAGGTATGGGTAGTTGTTAGAGGTTGAGATTGATGCAAGGTGTGGGTAGTTGTTAGAGGTTGAGATTGATGCAAGGGGTGGGTAGTTGTTAGAGGTTGAGATTGATGCAAGGTGTGGGTAGTTCTTAGAGGTTGAGATTGATGCAAGGTGTGGGTAGTTGTTAGAGGTTGAGATTGATGCAAGGTGTGGGTAGTTGTTAGAGGTTGAGATTGATGCAAGGTGTGGGTAGTTGTTAGAGGTTGAGATTGATGCAAGGGGTGGGTAGTTGTTAGAGGTTGAGATTGATGCAAGGTGTGGGTAGTTGTTAGAGGTTGAGATTGATGCAGGGAGTCGGTAGTTGTTAGAGGTTGAGATTGATGCAAGGTATGGGTAGTTGTTAGAGGTTGAGATTGATGCAAGGTGTGGGTAGTTGTTAGAGGTTGAGATTGATGCAAGGGGTGGGTAGTTGTTAGAGGTTGAGATTGATGCAAGGTGTGGGTAGTTGTTAGAGGTTGAGATTGATGCAAGGTGTGGGTAGTTGTTAGAGGTTGAGATTGATGCAGGGAGTCTGTTGTTGTTAGAGGTTGAGATTGATGCAAGGGGTCGGTAGTTGTTAGAGGTTGAGATTGATGCAAGGTGTGGGTAGTTGTTAGAGGTTGAGATTGATGCAGGGGTTCGGTTGTTGTTAGAGGTTGAGATTGATGCAGGGAGTCTGTTGTTGTTAGAGGTTGAGATTGATGCAAGGTGTGGGGAGTTGTTAGAGGTTGAGATTGATGCAAGGTGTGGGTAGTTGTTAGAGGTTCAGATTGATGCAAGGGGTGGGTAGTTGTTAGAGGTTGAGATTGATGCAAGGTGTGGGTAGTTGTTAGAGGTTGAGATTGATGCAAGGTGTGGGTAGTTGTTAGAGGTTGAGATTGATGCAAGGTGTGGGTAGTTGTTCGAGGTTGAGATTGATGCAGGGAGTCTGTTGTTGTTAGAGGTTGAGATTGATGCAAGGGGTCGGTAGTTGTTAGAGGTTGAGATTGATGCAAGGTGTGGGTAGTTGTTAGAGGTTGAGATTGATGCAGGGGTTCGGTTGTTGTTAGAGGTTGAGATTGATGCAGGGAGTCTGTTGTTGTTAGAGGTTGAGATTGATGCAAGGTGTCGGTAGTTGTGTGAGGTTGAGATTGATGCAAGGTGTGGGTAGTTGTTAGAGGTTGAGATTGATGCAAGGGGTCGGTAGTTGTTAAAGGTTGAGATTGATGCAAGGTGTGGGTAGTTGATAGAGGTTGAGATTGATGCAAGGTGTGGGTAGTTGTTAGAGGTTGAGATTGATGCAAGGTGTGGGTAGTTGTTAGAGGTTGAGATTGATGCAAGGTGTGGGTAGTTGTTAGAGGTTGAGATTGATGCAAGGTGTCGGTAGTTGTTAGAGGTTGAGATTGATGCAAGGTGTGGGTAGTTGTTAGAGTTTGAGATTGATGCAAGGTGTGGGTAGTTGTTAGAGGTTGAGATTGATGCAAGGTGTGGGTAGTTGTTAGAGGTTGAGATTGATGCAAGGTGTGGGTAGTTGTTAGAGGTTGAGATTGATGCAGGGGGTCGGTAGTTGTTAGAGGTTGAGATTGATGCAGGGAGTCTGTTGTTGTTAGAGGTTGAGATTGATGCAAGGTGTCGGTAGTTGTGTGAGGTTGAGATTGATGCAAGGGGTCGGTAGTTGTGTGAGGTTGAGATTGATGCAAGGTGTGGGTAGTTGTTAGAGGTTGAGATTGATGCAAGGGGTCGGTAGTTGTTAGAGGTTGAGATTGATGCAGGGGGTCGGTAGTTGTTAGAGGTTGAGATTGATGCAGGGAGTCTGTTGTTGTTAGAGGTTGAGATTGATGCAGGGAGTCTGTTGTTGTTAGAGGTTGAGATTGATGCAAGGGGTCGGTAGTTGTGTGAGGTTGAGATTGATGCAAGGTGTGGGTAGTTGTTAGAGGTTGAGATTGATGCAGGGGTCGGTAGTTGTTAGAGGTTGAGATTGATGCAGGGAGTCTGTTGTTGTTAGAGGTTGAGATTGATGCAAGGTGTGGGTAGTTGTTAGAGGTTGAGATTGATGCAAGGTGTGGGTAGTTGTTAGAGGTTGAGATTGATGCAGGGTGTGGGTAGTTGTTAGAGGTTGAGATTGATGCAGGGAGTCGGTAGTTGTTAGAGGTTGAGATTGATGCAAGGTATGGGTAGTTGTTAGAGGTTGAGATTGATGCAAGGTGTGGGTAGTTGTTAGAGGTTGAGATTGATGCAAGGGGTGGGTAGTTGTTAGAGGTTGAGATTGATGCAAGGTGTGGGTAGTTCTTAGAGGTTGAGATTGATGCAAGGTGTGGGTAGTTGTTAGAGGTTGAGATTGATGCAAGGTGTGGGTAGTTGTTAGAGGTTGAGATTGATGCAAGGTGTGGGTAGTTGTTAGAGGTTGAGATTGATGCAAGGGGTGGGTAGTTGTTAGAGGTTGAGATTGATGCAAGGTGTGGGTAGTTGTTAGAGGTTGAGATTGATGCAAGGTGTGGGTAGTTGTTAGAGGTTGAGATTGATGCAAGGGGTCGGTAGTTGTTAGAGGTTGAGATTGATGCAGGGGGTCGGTAGTTGTTAGAGGTTGAGATTGATGCAGGGAGTCTGTTGTTGTTAGAGGTTGAGATTGATGCAGGGAGTCTGTTGTTGTTAGAGGTTGAGATTGATGCAAGGGGTCGGTAGTTGTGTGAGGTTGAGATTGATGCAAGGTGTGGGTAGTTGTTAGAGGTTGAGATTGATGCAGGGGTCGGTAGTTGTTAGAGGTTGAGATTGATGCAGGGAGTCTGTTGTTGTTAGAGGTTGAGATTGATGCAAGGTGTGGGTAGTTGTTAGAGGTTGAGATTGATGCAAGGTGTGGGTAGTTGTTAGAGGTTGAGATTGATGCAAGGTGTGGGTAGTTGTTAGAGGTTGAGATTGATGCAGGGAGTCGGTAGTTGTTAGAGGTTGAGATTGATGCAAGGTATGGGTAGTTGTTAGAGGTTGAGATTGATGCAAGGTGTGGGTAGTTGTTAGAGGTTGAGATTGATGCAAGGGGTGGGTAGTTGTTAGAGGTTGAGATTGATGCAAGGTGTGGGTAGTTCTTAGAGGTTGAGATTGATGCAAGGTGTGGGTAGTTGTTAGAGGTTGAGATTGATGCAAGGTGTGGGTAGTTGTTAGAGGTTGAGATTGATGCAAGGTGTGGGTAGTTGTTAGAGGTTGAGATTGATGCAAGGGGTGGGTAGTTGTTAGAGGTTGAGATTGATGCAAGGTGTGGGTAGTTGTTAGAGGTTGAGATTGATGCAAGGTGTGGGTAGTTGTTAGAGGTTGAGATTGATGCAAGGTGTGGGTAGTTGTTAGAGGTTGAGATTGATGCAGGGAGTCTGTTGTTGTTAGAGGTTGAGATTGATGCAAGGTGTGGGTAGTTGTTAGAGGTTGAGATTGATGCAGGGAGTCTGTTGTTGTTAGAGGTTGAGATTGATGCAAGGGGTCGGTAGTTGTGTGAGGTTGAGATTGATGCAAGGGGTCGGTAGTTGTGTGAGGTTGAGATTGATGCAAGGTGTGGGTAGTTGTTAGAGGTTGAGATTGATGCAAGGGGTCGGTAGTTGTTAGAGGTTGAGATTGATGCAGGGGGTCGGTAGTTGTTAGAGGTTGAGATTGATGCAGGGAGTCTGTTGTTGTTAGAGGTTTAGATTGATGCAGGGAGTCTGTAGTTGTTAGAGGTTGAGATTGATGCAAGGGGTCGGTAGTTGTGTGAGGTTGAGATTGATGCAAGGTGTGGGTAGTTGTTAGAGGTTGAGATTGATGCAGGGGTCGGTAGTTGTTAGAGGTTGAGATTGATGCAGGGAGTCTGTTGTTGTTAGAGGTTGAGATTGATGCAAGGTGTGGGTAGTTGTTAGAGGTTGAGATTGATGCAAGGTGTGGGTAGTTGTTAGAGGTTGAGATTGATGCAAGGTGTGGGTAGTTGTTAGAGGTTGAGATTGATGCAGGGAGTCGGTAGTTGTTAGAGGTTGAGATTGATGCAAGGTATGGGTAGTTGTTAGAGGTTGAGATTGATGCAAGGTGTGGGTAGTTGTTAGAGGTTGAGATTGATGCAAGGGGTGGGTAGTTGTTAGAGGTTGAGATTGATGCAAGGTGTGGGTAGTTCTTAGAGGTTGAGATTGATGCAAGGTGTGGGTAGTTGTTAGAGGTTGAGATTGATGCAAGGTGTGGGTAGTTGTTAGAGGTTGAGATTGATGCAAGGTGTGGGTAGTTGTTAGAGGTTGAGATTGATGCAAGGGGTGGGTAGTTGTTAGAGGTTGAGATTGATGCAAGGTGTGGGTAGTTGTTAGAGGTTGAGATTGATGCAAGGTGTGGGTAGTTGTTAGAGGTTGAGATTGATGCAAGGTGTGGGTAGTTGTTAGAGGTTGAGATTGATGCAGGGAGTCTGTTGTTGTTAGAGGTTGAGATTGATGCAAGGTGTGGGTAGTTGTTAGAGGTTGAGATTGATGTAGGGAGTCTGTTGTTGTTAGAGGTTGAGATTGATGCAAGGGGTCGGTAGTTGTTTGAGGTTGAGATTGATGCAAGGTGTGGGTAGTTGTTAGAGGTTGAGATTGATGCAGGGGGTCGGTAGTTGTTAGAGGTTGAGATTGATGCAGGGAGTCTGTTGTTGTGTGAGGTTGAGATTGATGCAAGGTGTGGGTAGTTGTTAGAGGTTGAGATTGATGCAAGGTGTGGGTAGTTGTTAGAGGTTGAGATTGATGCAAGGTGTGGGTAGTTGTTAGAGGTTGAGATTGATGCAAGGTGTGGGTAGTTGTTAGAGGTTGAGATTGATGCAAGGTGTGGGTAGTTGTTAGAGGTTGAGATTGATGCAAGGTGTGGGTAGTTGTTAGAGGTTGAGATTGATGCAGGGAGTCGGTAGTTGTTAGAGGTTGAGATTGATGCAAGGTGTGGGTAGTTGTTAGAGGTTGAGATTGATGCAAGGTGTGGGTAGTTGTGTGAGGTTGAGATTGATGCAAGGGGTGGGTAGTTGTTAGAGGTTGAGATTGATGCAAGGTGTGGGTAGTTGTTAGAGGTTGAGATTGATGCAAGGTGTGGGTAGTTGTTAGAGGTTGAGATTGATGCAAGGTGTGGGTAGTTGTTAGAGGTTGAGATTGATGCAAGGTGTGGGTAGTTGTTAGAGGTTGAGATTGATGCAAGGGGTGGGTAGTTGCTAGAGGTTGAGATTGATGCAAGGTGTGGGTAGTTGTTAGAGGTTGAGATTGATGCAAGGTGTGGGTAGTTGTTAGAGGTTGAGATTGATGCAAGGTGTGGGTAGTTGTTAGAGGTTGAGATTGATGCAAGGTGTGGGTAGTTGTTAGAGGTTGAGATTGATGCAGGGGGTCGGTAGTAGTTAGAGGTTGAGATTGATGCAGGGAGTCTGTTGTTGTTAGAGGTTGAGATTGATGCAAGGTGTCGGTAGTTGTGTGAGGTTGAGATTGATGCAAGGTGTCGGTAGTTGTGTGAGGTTGAGATTGATGCAAGGTGTGGGTAGTTGTTAGAGGTTGAGATTGATGCAAGGGGTCGGTAGTTGTTAGAGGTTGAGATTGATGCAGGGGGTCGGTAGTTGTTAGAGGTTGAGATTGATGCAGGGAGTCTGTTGTTGTTTGAGGTTGAGATTGATGCAGGGAGTCTGTTGTTGTTAGAGGTTGAGATTGATGCAAGGGGTCGGTAGTTGTGTGAGGTTGAGATTGATGCAAGGTGTGGGTAGTTGTGTGAGGTTGAGATTGATGCAAGTTGTGGGTAGTTGTTAGAGTTTGAGATTGATGCAAGGTGTGGGTAGTTGTTAGAGTTTGAGATTGATGCAAGGTGTGGGTAGTTGTTAGAGGTTGAGATTGATGCAAGGTGTGGGTAGTTGTTAGAGGTTGAGATTGATGCAAGGTGTGGGTAGTTGTTAGAGGTTGAGATTGATGCAAGGTGTGGGTAGTTGTTAGAGGTTGAGATTGATGCAAGGTGTGGGTAGTTGTTAGAGGTTGAGATTGATGCAAGGTGTGGGTAGTTGTTAGAGGTTGAGATTGATGCAAGGGGTGGGTAGTTGTTAGAGGTTGAGATTGATGCAAGGTGTGGGTAGTTGTTAGAGGTTGAGATTGATGAAAGGTGTGGGTAGTTGTTAGAGGTTGAGATTGATGCAAGGTGTGGGTAGTTGTTAGAGGTTGAGATTGATGCAGGGAGTCTGTTGTTGTTAGAGGTTGAGATTGATGCAAGGGGTCGGTAGTTGTGTGAGGTTGAGATTGATGCAAGGTGTGGGTAGTTGTTAGAGGTTGAAATTGATGCAGGGGGTCGGTAGTTGTTAGAGGTTGAGATTGATGCAGGGAGTCTGTTGTTGTTAGAGGTTGAGATTGATGCAAGGTGTCGGTAGTTGTGTGAGGTTGAGATTGATGCAAGGTGTGGGTAGTTGTTAGAGGTTGAGATTGATGCAAGGGGTCGGTAGTTGTTAGAGGTTGAGATTGATGCAAGGTGTGGGTAGTTGTTAGAGGTTGAGATTGATGCAAGGTGTGGGTAGTTGTTAGAGGTTGAGATTGATGCAGGGAGTCTGTTGTTGTTAGAGGTTGAGATTGATGCAAGGGGTCGGTAGTTGTGTGAGGTTGAGATTGATGCAAGGTGTGGGTAGTTGTTAGAGGTTGAGATTGATGCAGGGGGTCGGTAGTTGTTAGAGGTTGAGATTGATGCAGGGAGTCTGTTGTTGTTAGAGGTTGAGATTGATGCAAGGTGTGGGTAGTTGTTAGAGGTTGAGATTGATGCAAGGTGTGGGTAGTTGTTAGAGGTTGAGATTGATGCAAGGTGTGGGTAGTTGTTAGAGGTTGAGATTGATGCAAGGTGTGGGTAGTTGTTAGAGGTTGAGATTGATGCAAGGTGTGGGTAGTTGTTAGAGGTTGAGATTGATGCAAGGTGTGGGTAGTTGTTAGAGGTTGAGATTGATGCAAGGTTTGGGTAGTTGTTAGAGGTTGAGATTGATGCAGGGAGTCTGTTGTTGTTAGAGGTTGAGATTGATGCAAGGGGTCGGTAGTTGTTAGAGGTTGAGATTGATGCAAGGTGTGGGTAGTTGTTAGAGGTTGAGATTGATGCAGGGGGTCGGTAGTTGTTAGAGGTTGAGATTGATGCAGGGAGTCTGTTGTTGTTAGAGGTTGAGATTGATGCAAGGTGTCGGTAGTTGTGTGAGGTTGAGATTGATGCAAGGTGTGGGTAGTTGTTAGAGGTTGAGATTGATGCAAGGTGTGGGTAGTTGTTAGAGGTTGAGATTGATGCAAGGTGTGGGTAGTTGTTAGAGGTTGAGATTGATGCAAGGTGTGGGTAGTTGTTAGAGGTTGAGATTGATGCAAGGTGTCGGTAGTTGTTAGAGGTTGAGATTGATGCAAGGTGTGGGTAGTTGTTAGAGGTTGAGATTGATGCAGGGAGTCTGTTGTTGTTAGAGGTTGAGATTGATGCAAGGGGTCGGTAGTTGTTAGAGGTTGAGATTGATGCAAGGTGTGGGTAGTTGTTAGAGGTTGGGATTGATGCAGGGGGTCGGTAGTTGTTAGAGGTTGAGATTGATGCAGGGAGTCTGTTGTTGTTAGAGGTTGAGATTGATGCAAGGTGTCGGTAGTTGTGTGAGGTTGAGATTGATGCAAGGTGTGGGTAGTTGTTAGAGGTTGAGATTGATGCAAGGTGTGGTTAGTTGTTAGAGGTTGAGATTGATGCAAGGTGTCGGTAGTTGTTAGAGGTTGAGATTGATGCAAGGTGTGGGTAGTTGTTAGAGGTTGAGATTGATGCAAGGTGTGGGTAGTTGTTAGAGGTTGAGATTGATGCAAGGTGTGGGTAGTTGTTAGAGGTTGAGATTGATGCAGGGTGTCTGTTGTTGTTAGAGGTTGAGATTGATGCAAGGTGTGGGTAGTTGTTAGAGGTTGAGATTGATGCAAGGTGTGGGTAGTTGTTAGAGGTTGAGATTGATACAGGGGGTCGGTAGTTGTTAGAGGTTGAGATTGATGCAGGGAGTCTGTTGTTGTTAGAGGTTGAGATTGATGCAAGGTGTCGGAAGTTGTGTGAGGTTGAGATTGATGCGAGGTGTGGGTAGTTGTTAGAGGTTGAGATTGATGCAAGGGGTCGGTAGTTGTTAGAGGTTGAGATTGATGCAAGGTGTGGGTAGTTGTCAGAGGTTGAGATTGATGCAAGGTGTGGGTAGTTGTTAGAGGTTGAGATTGATGCAAGGTGTGGGTAGTTGTTAGAGGTTGATATTGATGCAAGGTGTGGGTAGTTGTTAGAGGTTGAGATTGGTGCAAGGTGTGGGTAGTTGTTAGAGGTTGAGATTGATGCAAGGTGTGGGTAGTTGTTAGAGGTTGAGATTGATGCAGGGGGTCGGTAGTTGTTAGAGGTTGAGATTGATGCAGGGAGTCTGTTGTTGTTAGAGGTTGAGATTGATGCAAGGTGTCGGTAGTTGTGTGAGGTTGAGATTGATGCAAGGGGTCGGTAGTTGTGTGAGGTTGAGATTGATGCAAGGTGTGGGTAGTTGTTAGAGGTTGAGATTGATGCAAGGGGTCGGTAGTTGTGTGAGGTTGAGATTGATGCAGGGGGTCGGTAGTTGTTAGAGGTTGAGATTGATGCAGGGAGTCTGTTGTTGTTAGAGGTTGAGATTGATGCAAGGGGTGGGTAGTTGTTAGAGGTTGAGATTGATGCAAGGTGTCGTTAGTTGTGTGAGGTTGAGATTGATGCAAGGTATCGGTAGTTGTTAGAGGTTGAGATTGATGCAAGGTGTCGGTAGTTGTTAGAGGTTGAGATTGATGCAAGGTGTGGGTAGTTGTTAGATGTTGAGATTGATGCAGGGGGTCGGTAGTTGTTAGAGGTTGAGATTGATGCAGGGAGTCTGTTGTTGTTAGAGGTTGAGATTGATGCAAGGGGTCGGTAGTTGTGTGAGGTTGAGATTGATGCAAGGTGTGGGTAGTTGTTAGAGGTTGAGATGTATGCAAGGTGTGGGTAGTTGTTTGAGGTTGAGATTGATACAGGGGGTCGGTAGTTGTTAGAGGTTGAGATTGATGCAAGGTGTCGGTAGTTGTTAGAGGTTGAGATTGATGCAAGGTGTGGGTAGTTGTTAGAGGTTGAGATTGATGCAGGGGGTCGGTAGTTGTTAGAGGTTGAGATTGATGCAGGGAGTCTGTTGTTGTTAGAGGTTGAGATTGATGCAAGGGGTCGGTAGTTGTGTGAGGTTGAGATTGATGCAAGGTGTGGGTAGTTGTTAGAGGTTGAGATTGATGCAAGGTGTGGGTAGTTGTTAGAGGTTGAGATTGATGCAAGGTGTGGTTAGTTGTTAGAGGTTGAGATTGATGCAAGGTGTCGGTAGTTGTTAGAGGTTGAGATTGATGCAAGGTGTGGGTAGTTGTTAGAGGTTGAGATTGATGCAAGGTGTGGGTAGTTGTTAGAGGTTGAGATTGATGCAAGGTGTGGGTAGTTGTTAGAGGTTGAGATTGATGCAGGGTGTCTGTTGTTGTTAGAGGTTGAGATTGATGCAAGGTGTGGGTAGTTGTTAGAGGTTGAGATTGATGCAAGGTGTGGGTAGTTGTTAGAGGTTGAGATTGATACAGGGGGTCGGTAGTTGTTAGAGGTTGAGATTGATGCAGGGAGTCTGTTGTTGTTAGAGGTTGAGATTGATGCAAGGTGTCGGAAGTTGTGTGAGGTTGAGATTGATGCAAGGTGTGGGTAGTTGTTAGAGGTTGAGATTGATGCAAGGGGTCGGTAGTTGTTAGAGGTTGAGATTGATGCAAGGTGTGGGTAGTTGTTAGAGGTTGAGATTGATGCAAGGTGTGGGTAGTTGTTAGAGGTTGAGATTGATGCAAGGTGTGGGTAGTTGTTAGAGGTTGAGATTGATGCAAGGTGTGGGTAGTTGTTAGAGGTTGAGATTGATGCAGGGTGTCTGTTGTTGTTAGAGGTTGAGATTGATGCAAGGTGTGGGTAGTTGTTAGAGGTTGAGATTGATGCAAGGTGTGGGTAGTTGTTAGAGGTTGAGATTGATACAGGGGGTCGGTAGTTGTTAGAGGTTGAGATTGATGCAGGGAGTCTGTTGTTGTTAGAGGTTGAGATTGATGCAAGGTGTCGGAAGTTGTGTGAGGTTGAGATTGATGCAAGGTGTGGGTAGTTGTTAGAGGTTGAGATTGATGCAAGGGGTCGGTAGTTGTTAGAGGTTGAGATTGATGCAAGGTGTGGGTAGTTGTTAGAGGTTGAGATTGATGCAAGGTGTGGGTAGTTGTTAGAGGTTGAGATTGATGCAAGGTGTGGGTAGTTGTTAGAGGTTGATATTGATGCAAGGTGTGGGTAGTTGTTAGAGGTTGAGATTGGTGCAAGGTGTCGGTAGTTGTTAGAGGTTGAGATTGATGCAAGGTGTGGGTAGTTGTTAGAGGTTGAGATTGATGCAGGGGGTCGGTAGTTGTTAGAGGTTGAGATTGATGCAGGGAGTCTGTTGTTGTTAGAGGTTGAGATTGATGCAAGGTGTCGGTAGTTGTGTGAGGTTGAGATTGATGCGAGGGGTCGGTAGTTGTGTGAGGTTGAGATTGATGCAAGGTGTGGGTAGTTGTTAGAGGTTGAGATTGATGCAAGGGGTCGGTAGTTGTGTGAGGTTGAGATTGATGCAGGGGGTCGGTAGTTGTTAGAGGTTGAGATTGATGCAGGGAGTCTGTTGTTGTTAGAGGTTGAGATTGATGCAAGGGATGGGTAGTTGTTAGAGGTTGAGATTGATGCAAGGTGTCGGTAGTTGTGTGAGGTTGAGATTGATGCAAGGTATCGGTAGTTGTGTGAGGTTGAGATTGATGCAAGGTGTCGGTAGTTGTTAGAGGTTGAGATTGATGCAAGGTGTGGGTAGTTGTTAGATGTTGAGATTGATGCAGGGGGTCGGTAGTTGTTAGAGGTTGAGATTGATGCAGGGAGTCTGTTGTTGTTAGAGGTTGAGATTGATGAAAGGGGTCGGTAGTTGTGTGAGGTTGAGATTGATGCAAGGTGTGGGTAGTTGTTAGAGGTTGAGATTGATGCAGGGGGTCGGTAGTTGTTAGAGGTTGAGATTGATGCAGGGAGTCTGTTGTTGTTAGAGGTTGAGATTGATGCAAGGTGTCGGAAGTTGTGTGAGGTTGAGATTGATGCAAGGTGTGGGTAGTTGTTAGAGGTTGAGATTGATGCAAGGGGTCGGTAGTTGTTAGAGGTTGAGATTGATGCAAGGTGTGGGTAGTTGTTAGAGGTTGAGATTGATGCAAGGTGTGGGTAGTTGTTAGAGGTTGAGATTGATGCAAGGTGTGGGTAGTTGTTAGAGGTTGAGATTGATGCAAGGTGTGGGTAGTTGTTAGAGGTTGAGATTGATGCAGGGTGTCTGTTGTTGTTAGAGGTTGAGATTGATGCAAGGTGTGGGTAGTTGTTAGAGGTTGAGATTGATGCAGGGGGTCGGTAGTTGTTAGAGGTTGAGATTGATGCAGGGAGTCTGTTGTTGTTAGAGGTTGAGATTGATGCAAGGTGTCGGTAGTTGTGTGAGGTTGAGATTGATGCAAGGGGTCGGTAGTTGTGTGAGGTTGAGATTGATGCAAGGTGTGGGTAGTTGTTAGAGGTTGAGATTGATGCAAGGGGTCGGTAGTTGTGTGAGGTTGAGATTGATGCAGGGGGTCGGTAGTTGTTAGAGGTTGAGATTGATGCAGGGAGTCTGTTGTTGTTAGAGGTTGAGATTGATGCAAGGGATGGGTAGTTGTTAGAGGTTGAGATTGATGCAAGGTGTCGGTAGTTGTGTGAGGTTGAGATTGATGCAAGGTATCGGTAGTTGTGTGAGGTTGAGATTGATGCAAGGTGTCGGTAGTTGTTAGAGGTTGAGATTGATGCAAGGTGTGGGTAGTTGTTAGATGTTGAGATTGATGCAGGGGGTCGGTAGTTGTTAGAGGTTGAGATTGATGCAGGGAGTCTGTTGTTGTTAGAGGTTGAGATTGATGCAAGGGGTCGGTAGTTGTGTGAGGTTGAGATTGATGCAAGGTGTGGGTAGTTGTTAGAGGTTGAGATTGATGCAGGGGGTCGGTAGTTGTTAGAGGTTGAGATTGATGAAGGGAGTCTGTTGTTGTTAGAGGTTGAGATTGATGCAAGGTGTCGGAAGTTGTGTGAGGTTGAGATTGATGCAAGGTGTGGGTAGTTGTTAGAGTTTGAGATTGATGCAAGGGGTCGGTAGTTGTTAGAGGTTGAGATTGATGCAAGGTGTGGGTAGTTGTTTGAGGTTGAGATTGATGCAAGGTGTGGGTAGTTGTTAGAGGTTGAGATTGATGCTAGGTGTGGGTAGTTGTTAGAGGTTGAGATTGATGCAAGGTGTGGGTAGTTGTTAGAGGTTGAGATTGATGCAGGGTGTCTGTTGTTGTTAGAGGTTGAGATTGATGCACGGTGTGGGTAGTTGTTAGAGGTTGAGATTGATGCAAGGTGTGGGTAGTTGTTAGAGGTTGAGATTGATGCAAGGTGTGGGTAGTTGTTAGAGGTTGAGATTGATGCAAGGTGTGGGTAGTTGTTAGAGGTTGATATTGATGCAAGGTGTGGGTAGTTGTTAGAGGTTGAGATTGGTGCAAGGTGTGGGTAGTTGTTAGAGGTTGAGATTGATGCAAGGTGTGGGTAGTTGTTAGAGGTTGAGATTGATGCAGGGGGTCGGTAGTTGTTAGAGGTTGAGATTGATGCAGGGAGTCTGTTGTTGTTAGAGGTTGAGATTGATGCAAGGTGTCGGTAGTTGTGTGAGGTTGAGATTGATGCAAGGGGTCGGTAGTTGTGTGAGGTTGAGATTGATGCAAGGTGTGGGTAGTCGTTAGAGGTTGAGATTGATGCAAGGGGTCGGTAGTTGTGTGAGGTTGAGATTGATGCAGGGGGTCGGTAGTTGTTAGAGGTTGAGATTGATGCAGGGAGTCTGTTGTTGTTAGAGGTTGAGATTGATGCAAGGGATGGGTAGTTGTTAGAGGTTGAGATTGATGCAAGGTGTCGGTAGTTGTGTGAGGTTGAGATTGATGCAAGGTATCGGTAGTTGTGTGAGGTTGAGATTGATGCAAGGTGTCGGTAGTTGTTAGAGGTTGAGATTGATGCAAGGTGTGGGTAGTTGTTAGATGTTGAGATTGATGCAGGGGGTCGGTAGTTGTTAGAGGTTGAGATTAATGCAGGGAGTCTGTTGTTGTTAGAGGTTGAGATTGATGCAAGGGGTCGGTAGTTGTGTGAGGTTGAGATTGATGCAAGGTGTGGGTAGTTGTTAGAGGTTGAGATTGATGCAAGGTGTGGGTAGTTGTTAGAGGTTGAGATTGATGCAGGGGGTCGGTAGTTGTTAGAGGTTGAGATTGGTGCAAGGGGTCGGTAGTTATGTGAGGTTGAGATTGATGCAAGGGGTCGGTAGTTGTTAGAGGTTGAGATTGATGCAAGGTGTGGGTAGTTGTTAGAGGTTGAGATTGATGCAAGGTGTCGGTAGTTGTGTGAGGTTGAGATTGATGCAAGGTGTCGGTAGTTGTGTGACGTTGAGATTGATGCAAGGTGTGGGTAGTTGTTAGAGGTTGAGATTGATGCAAGGTGTGGGTAGTTGTTAGAGGTTGAGATTGATGCAGGGGGTCGGTAGTTGTTAGAGGTTGAGATTGATGCAGGGAGTCGGTAGTTGTTAGAGGTTGAGATTGATGCAAGGGGTCGGTAGTTGTGTGAGGTTGAGATTGATGCAAGGTGTGGGTAGTTGTTTAAGGTTGAGATTGATGCAAGGTGTGGGTAGTTGTTAGAGGTTGAGATTGATGCAAGGTGTGGGTAGTTGTTAGAGGTTGATAATTGATGCAAGGTGTGGGTAGTTGTTAGAGGTTGAGATTGATGCAGGGAGTCGGTAGTTGTTAGAGGTTGAGATTGATGCAGGGGGTCGGTAGTTGTTAGAGGTTGAGATTGATGCAAGGGGTCGGTAGTTGTGCGAGGTTGATAATTGATGCAGGGGGTCGGTAGTTGTGTGAGGTTGAGATTGATGCAAGGTGTGGGTAGTTGTTAGAGGTTGAGATTGATGCAAGGGGTCGGTAGTTGTTAGAGGTTGTGATTGATGCAAGGTGTGGGTAGTTGTTAGAGGTTGAGATTGATGCAAGGTGTGGGTAGTTGTTAGAGGTTGAGATTGATGCAAGGTGTGGGTAGTTGTTAGAGGTTGAGATTGATGCAAGGTGTGGGTAGTTGTTAGAGGTTGAGATTGATGCAAGGTGTGGCTAGTTGTTAGAGGTTGAGATTGATGCAGGGGGTCGGTATTTGTTAGAGGTTGAGATTGATGCAGGGAGTCGGTAGTTGTTAGAGGTTGAGATTGATGCAAGGGTCGGTAGTTGTGCGAGGTTGATAATTGATGCAAGGGTCGGTAGTTTTGTGATGTTGAGATTAATGCAGGGAGTCGGTAGTAGTTAGAGGTTGAGATTGATGCAGGGGGTCGGTAGTTGTTAGAGGTTGAGATTGATGCAAGGGTCGGTAGTTGTGCGAGGTTGATAATTGATGCAGAGGGTCGGTAGTTTTGTGATGTTGAGATTAATGCAGGGAGTCGGTAGTTGTTAGAGGTTGAGATTGATGCAGGGGGTCGGTAGTTGTTAGAGGTTGAGATTGATGCAAGGGCTCGGTAGTTGTTAGAGGTTGAGATTGATGCAAGGGTTCGGTAGTTGTAAGAGGTTGAGATTGATGCAAGGTGTGGGTAGTTGTTAGAGGTTGAGATTGATGCAGGGGGTCGGTAGTTTTGTGATGTTGAGATTTATGCAGAGAGTCGGTAGTTGTTAGAGGTTGAGATTGATGCAGGGGGTCGGTAGTTGTTAGAGGTTGAGATTGATGCAAGGGGTCGGTAGTTGTTAGAGGTTGAGATTGATGCAAGAGGTCGGTAGTTGTTAGAGGTTGAGATTGATGCAAGGTGTGGGTAGTTGTTAGAGGTTGAGATTGATGCAAGGGGTCGGTAGTTGTTAGAGGTTGAGATTGATGCAGGGAGTCGGTAGTTGTTAGAGGTTGAGATTGATGCAAGGGTCGGTAGTTGTGCGAGATTGATAATTGATGCAGAGGGTCGGTAGTTTTGTGATGTTGAGATTAATGCAGGGAGTCGGTAGTTGTTAGAGGTTGAGATTGATGCAGGGGGTAGGTAGTTGTTAGAGGTTGAGATTGATGCAAGGGTCGGTAGTTGTGCGAGGTTGATAATTGATGCAGAGGGTCGCTAGTTTTGTGATGTTGAGATTAATGCAGGGAGTCGGTAGTTGTTAGAGGTTGAGATTGATGCAGGGGGTCGGTAGTTGTTAGAGGTTGAGATTGATGCAAGGGCTCGGTAGTTGTTAGAGGTTGAGATTGATGCAAGGTGTGGGTAGTTGTTAGTGGTTGAGATTGATGCAGGGGGTCGGTAGTTTTGTGATGTTGAGATTTATGCAGGGAGTCGGTAGTTGTTAGAGGTTGAGATTGATGCAGGGGGTCGGTAGTTGTTAGAGGTTGAGATTGATGCAAGGGGTCGGTAGTTGTTAGAGGTTGAGATTGATGCAAGAGGTCGGTAGTTGTTAGAGGTTGAGATTGATGCAAGGTGTGGGTAGTTGTTAGAGGTTGAGATTGATGCAGGGGGTCGGTAGTTTTGTGATGTTGAGATTTATGCAGGGAGTCGGTAGTTGTGTGAGGTTGAGATTGATGCAAGGGGTCGGTAGTTGTTAGAGGTTGAGATTGATGCAGGGGGTCGGTAGTTGTTAGAGGTTGAGATTGATGCAAGGGGTCGGTAGTTGTTAGAGGTTGAGATTGATGCAAGGGGTCGGTAGTTGTTAGAGGTTGAGATTGATGCAGGGAGTCGGTAGTTGTTAGAGGTTGAGATTGATGCAGGGAGTCGGTAGTTGTGTGAGGTTGAGATTGATGCAGGGAGTCGGTAGTTGTTAGAGGTTGAGATTGATGCAAGGGGTCGGTAGTTGTGTGAGGTTTAGATTGATGCAAGGGGTCGGTAGTTGTGTGAGGTTGAGATTGATGCAAGTGGTCGGTAGTTGTTAGAGGTTGAGATTGATGCAGGGGGTTGGTAGTTGTTAGAGGTTGAGATTGATGCAGGGGGTCGGTAGTTGTGTGAGGTTGAGATTGATGCAAGGGTCGGTAGTTGTTAGAGGTTGAGATTGATGCAAGGGCTCGGTAGTTGTTAGAGGTTGAGATTGATGCAAGGGTTCGGTAGTTGTAAGAGGTTGAGATTGATGCAAGGTGTGGGTAGTTGTTAGAGGTTGAGATTGATGCAGGGGGTCGGTAGTTTTGTGATGTTGAGATTTATGCAGGGAGTCGGTAGTTGTTAGAGGTTGAGATTGATGCAGGGGGTCGGTAGTTGTTAGAGGTTGAGATTGATGCAAGGGGTCGGTAGTTGTTAGAGGTTGAGATTGATGCAAGAGGTCGGTAGTTGTTAGATGTTGAGATTGATGCAAGGTGTGGGTAGTTGTTAGAGGTTGAGATTGATGCAGGGGGTCGGTAGTTTTGTGATGTTGAGATTTATGCAGGGTGTCGGTAGTTGTGTGAGGTTGAGATTGATGCAAGGGGTCGGTAGTTGTTAGAGGTTGAGATTGATGCAGGGGGTCGGTAGTTGTTAGAGGTTGAGATTGATGCAAGGGGTCGGTAGTTGTTACAGTTTGAGATTGATGCAGGGAGTCGGTAGTTGTTAGAGGTTGAGATTGATGCAGGGAGTCGGTAGTTGTTAGAGGTTGAGATTTATGCAGGGAGTCGGTAGTTGTTAGAGGTTGAGATTGATGCAAGGGGTCGGTAGTTGTGTGAGGTTTAGATTGATGCAAGGGGTCGGTAGTTGTGTGAGGTTGAGATTGATGCAAGTGGTCGGTAGTTGTTAGAGGTTGAGATTGATGCAGGGGGTTGGTAGTTGTTAGAGGTTGAGATTGATGCAGGGGGTCGGTAGTTGTGTGAGGTTGAGATTGATGCAAGGGTCGGTAGTTGTTAGAGGTTGAGATTGATGCAAGGTGTGGGTAGTTGTTAGAGGTTGAGATTGATGCAAGGTGTGGGTAGTTGTTAGAGGTTGAGATTGATGCAAGGGGTCGGTAGTTGTTAGAGGTTGAGATTGATGCAGGGAGTCTGTTGTTGTTAGAGGTTGAGATTGATGCAAGGGGTCGGTAGTTGTGTGAGGTTGAGATTGATGCAAGGGGTCGGTAGTTGTTAGAGGTTGAGATTGATGCAAGGGGTCGGTAGTTGTGTGAGTTTGAGATTGATGCAAGGGGTCGGTAGTTGTTAGAGGTTGAGATTGATGCAAGGTGTGGTTAGTTGTTAGAGGTTGAGATTGATGCAGGGGGTCGGTAGTTGTTAGAGGAAGAGATTGATGCAAGGGTCGGTAGTTCTGTGAGGTTGAGATTGATGCAAGGGGTCGGTAGTTGTTAGAGGTTGAGATTGATGCAAGGTGTGGGTAGTTGTTAGAGGTTGAGATTGATGCAGGGAGTCTGTTGTTGTTAGAGGTTGAGATTGATGCAAGGTGTGGGTAGTTGTTAGAGGTTGAGATTGATGCAGGGAGTCTGTTGTTGTTAGAGGTTGAGATTGATGCAAGGTGTGGGTAGTTGTGTGAGGTTGAGATTGATGCAAGGTGTGGGTAGTTGTTAGAGGTTGATAATTGATGCAAGGTGTGGGTAGTTGTTAGAGGTTGAGATTGATGCAAGGTGTGGGTAGTTGTTAGAGGTTGAGATTGATGCAAGGTGTGGGTAGTTGTTAGAGGTTGAGATTGATGCAAGGTGTGGGTAGTTGTTAGAGGTTGAAATTGATGCAAGGTGTGGGTAGTTGTGTGAGGTTGAGATTGATGCAAGGTGTGGGTAGTTGTTAGAGGTTGAGATTGATGCAAGGTGTGGGTAGTTGTTAGAGGTTGAGATTGATGCAGGGGGTCGGTAGTTGTTAGAGGTTGAGATTGATGCAAGGGGTCGGTAGTTGTTAGAGGATGAGATTGATGCAGGGAGTTGGTAGTTGTTAGAGGTTGAGATTGATGCAGGGGGTCGGTAGTTGTTAGAGGTTGAGATTGATGCAAGGGGTCGGTAGTTGTTAGAGGATGAGATTGATGCAGGGAGTTGGTAGTTGTTAGAGGTTGAGATTGATGCAGGGAGTCGGTAGTTGTTAGATGTTGAGATTGATGCAGGGAGTCGGTAGTTGTGTGAGGTTGAGATTGATGCAAGGGGTCCGTAGTTGTTAGAGGTTGAGATTGATGCAAGGTGTCGGTAGTTGTGTGAGGTTGAGATTGATGCAAGGTGTCGGTAGTTGTGTGAGGTTGAGATTGATGCAAGGGGTCGGTAGTTGTGTGAGGTTGAGATTGATGCAAGGGGTCGGTAGTTGTTAGAGGTTGAGATTGATGCAGGGGGTCGGTAGTTGTTAGAGGTTGAGATTGATGCAAGGGGTCGGTAGTTGTTACAGTTTGAGATTGATGCAGGGAGTCGGTAGTTGTTAGAGGTTGAGATTGATGCAGGGAGTCGGTAGTTGTTAGAGGTTGAGATTTATGCAGGGAGTCGGTAGTTGTTAGAGGTTGAGATTGATGCAAGGGGTCGGTAGTTGTGTGAGGTTTAGATTGATGCAAGGGGTCGGTAGTTGTGTGAGGTTGAGATTGATGCAAGTGGTCGGTAGTTGTTAGAGGTTGAGATTGATGCAGGGGGTTGGTAGTTGTTAGAGGTTGAGATTGATGCAGGGGGTCGGTAGTTGTGTGAGGTTGAGATTGATGCAAGGGTCGGTAGTTGTTAGAGGTTGAGATTGATGCAAGGTGTGGGTAGTTGTTAGAGGTTGAGATTGATGCAAGGTGTGGGTAGTTGTTAGAGGTTGAGATTGATGCAAGGGGTCGGTAGTTGTTAGAGGTTGAGATTGATGCAGGGAGTCTGTTGTTGTTAGAGGTTGAGATTGATGCAAGGGGTCGGTAGTTGTGTGAGGTTGAGATTGATGCAAGGGGTCGGTAGTTGTTAGAGGTTGAGATTGATGCAAGGGGTCGGTAGTTGTGTGAGTTTGAGATTGATGCAAGGGGTCGGTAGTTGTTAGAGGTTGAGATTGATGCAAGGTGTGGTTAGTTGTTAGAGGTTGAGATTGATGCAGGGGGTCGGTAGTTGTTAGAGGAAGAGATTGATGCAAGGGTCGGTAGTTCTGTGAGGTTGAGATTGATGCAAGGGGTCGGTAGTTGTTAGAGGTTGAGATTGATGCAAGGTGTGGGTAGTTGTTAGAGGTTGAGATTGATGCAGGGAGTCTGTTGTTGTTAGAGGTTGAGATTGATGCAAGGTGTGGGTAGTTGTTAGAGGTTGAGATTGATGCAGGGAGTCTGTTGTTGTTAGAGGTTGAGATTGATGCAAGGTGTGGGTAGTTGTGTGAGGTTGAGATTGATGCAAGGTGTGGGTAGTTGTTAGAGGTTGATAATTGATGCAAGGTGTGGGTAGTTGTTAGAGGTTGAGATTGATGCAAGGTGTGGGTAGTTGTTAGAGGTTGAGATTGATGCAAGGTGTGGGTAGTTGTTAGAGGTTGAGATTGATGCAAGGTGTGGGTAGTTGTTAGAGGTTGAGATTGATGCAAGGTGTGGGTAGTTGTGTGAGGTTGAGATTGATGCAAGGTGTGGGTAGTTGTTAGAGGTTGAGATTGATGCAAGGTGTGGGTAGTTGTTAGAGGTTGAGATTGATGCAGGGGGTCGGTAGTTGTTAGAGGTTGAGATTGATGCAAGGGGTCGGTAGTTGTTAGAGGATGAGATTGATGCAGGGAGTTGGTAGTTGTTAGAGGTTGAGATTGATGCAGGGGGTCGGTAGTTGTTAGAGGTTGAGATTGATGCAAGGGGTCGGTAGTTGTTAGAGGATGAGATTGATGCAGGGAGTTGGTAGTTGTTAGAGGTTGAGATTGATGCAGGGAGTCGGTAGTTGTTAGATGTTGAGATTGATGCAGGGAGTCGGTAGTTGTGTGAGGTTGAGATTGATGCAAGGGGTCCGTAGTTGTTAGAGGTTGAGATTGATGCAAGGTGTCGGTAGTTGTGTGAGGTTGAGATTGATGCAAGGTGTCGGTAGTTGTGTGAGGTTGAGATTGATGCAAGGGGTCGGTAGTTGTGTGAGGTTGAGATTGATGCAAGGGGTCGGTAGTTGTTAGAGGTTGAGATTGATGCAAGGGGTCGGTAGTTGTTAGAGGTTGAGATTGATGCAAGGGGTCGGTAGTTGTTAGAGGTTGAGATTGATGCAGGGGGTCGGTAGTTTTGTGATGTTGAGATTTATGCAGGGAGTCGGTAGTTGTTAGAGGTTGAGATTGATGCAGGGGGTCGGTAGGTGTTAGAGGTTGAGATTGATGCAAGGCGTCGGTAGTTGTTAGAGGTTGAGATTGATGCAGGGAGTCGGTAGTTGTTAGAGGTTGAGATTGATGCAGGGAGTCGGTAGTTGTGTGAGGTTGAGATTGATGCAGGGAGTCGGTAGTTGTTAGAGGTTGAGATTGATGCAAGGGGTCGGTAGTTGTGTGAGGTTGAGATTGATGCAAGGGGTCGGTAGTTGTGTGAGGTTGAGATTGATGCAAGGGGTCGGTAGTTGTTAGAGGTTGAGATTGATGCAGGGGGTCGGTAGTTGTTAGAGGTTGAGATTGATGCAGTGGGTCGGTAGTTGTGTGAGGTTGAGATTGATACAACGGGTCGGTAGTTGTAAGAGGTTGAGATTGATGCAGGGAGTCGGTAGTTGTGTAAGGTTGAGATTGATGCAAGGGGTCGGTAGTTTTGTGATGTTGAGATTTATGCAGGGAGTCGGTAGTTGTTAGAGGTTGAGATTGATGCAGGGGGTCGGTAGTTGTTAGAGGTTGAGATTGATGCAAGGTGTGGGTAGTTGTTAGAGGTTGAGATTGATGCAGGGGGTCGGTAGTTTTGTGGTGTTGAGATTTATGCAGGGTGTCGGTAGTTGTTAGAGGTTGAGATTGATGCAGGGGGTCGGTAGTTGTGTAAGGTTTATAATTGATGCAGGGAGTCGGTAGTTGTGCGAGGTTGAGATTGATGCAAGGGGTCGGTAGTTGTGTGAGGTTGAGATTGATGCAAGGTGTGGGTAGTTGTTAGAGTTTGAGATTGATGCAAGGGGACGGTAGTTGTTAGAGGTTGAGATTGATGCAAGGTGTGGGTAGTTGTTAGAGGTTGAGATTGATGCAAGGTGTGGGTAGTTGTTAGAGGTTGAGATTGATGCATGGTGTGGGTAGTTGTTTGAGTTTGAGATTGATGCAAGGTGTGGGTAGTTGTTAGAGGTTGAGATTGATGCAAGGTGTGGGTAGTTGTTAGAGGTTGATAATTGATTCAAGGTGTGGGTAGTTGTTAGAGGTTGAGATTGATGCAAGGTGTGGGTAGTTGTTAGAGGTTGAGATTGATGCAAGGTGTGGGTAGTTGTTAGAGGTTGAGATTGATGCAAGGTGTGGGTAGTTGTTAGAGGTTGAGATTGATGCAAGGTGTGGGTAGTTGTGTGAGGTTGAGATTGATGCAAGGTGTGGGTAGTTGTTAGAGGTTGAGATTGATGCAAGGTGTGGGTAGTTGTTAGAGTTTGAGATTGATGCAGGGGGTCAGTAGTTTTGTGATGTTGAGATTTATGCAGGGAGTCGGTAGTTGTTAGAGGTTGAGATTGATGCAGGGGGTCGGTAGTTGTTAGAGGTTGAGATTGATGCAAGGGGTCGGTAGTTGTGCGAGGTTGATAATTGATGCAGGGGGTCGGTAGTTGTGTGAGGTTGAGATTGATGCAAGGGGTCGGTAGTTGTTAGAGGTTGAGATTGATGCAAGGTGTGGGTAGTTGTTAGAGGTTGAGATTGATGCAGGGGGTCGGTAGTTGTTAGAGGTTGAGATTGATGCAATGGGTCGGTAGTTGTGTGAGGTTGAGATTGATGCAAGGGGTCGGTAGTTGTGTGAGGTTGAGATTGATACAAGGTGTGGGTAGTTGTTAGAGGTTGAGATTGATGCAGGGGGTCGGTAGTTTTGTGATGTTGAGATTTATGCAGGGAGTCGGTAGTTGTTAGAGGTTGAGATTGATGCAGGGGGTCGGTAGTTGTTAGAGGTTGAGATTGATGCAAGGGGTCGGTAGTTGTTAGAGGTTGAGATTGATGCAAGGGGTCGGTAGTTGTTATAGGTTGAGATTGATGCAAGGGGTCGGTAGTTGTTAGAGGTTGAGATTGATGCAAGGTGTGGGTAGTTGTTAGAAGTTGAGATTGATGCAGGGGGTCGGTAGTTTTGTGATGTTGAGATTTATGCAGGGAGTCGGTAGTTGTTAGAGGTTGAGATTGATGCAGGGGGTCGGTAGTTGTTAGAGGTTGAGATTGATGCAAGGGGTCGGTAGTTGTTAGAGGTTGAGATTGATGCAAGGGGTCGGTAGTTGTTATAGGTTGAGATTGATGCAAGGGGTCGGTAGTTGTTAGAGGTTGAGATTGATGCAAGGTGTGGTTAGTTGTTAGAGGTTGAGATTGATGCAGGGGGTCGGTAGTTGTTAGAGGAAGAGATTGATGCATGGGTCGGTAGTTCTGTGAGGTTGAGATTGATGCAAGGGGTCGGTAGTTGTTAGAGGTTGAGATTGATGCAAGGTGTGGGTAGTTGTTAGAGGTTGAGATTGATGCAGGGAGTCTGTTGTTGTTAGAGGTTGAGATTGATGCAAGGTGTGGGTAGTTGTTAGAGGTTGAGATTGATGCAGGGAGTCTGTTGTTGTTAGAGGTTGAGATTGATGCAAGGTGTGGGTAGTTGTGTGAGGTTGAGATTGATGCAAGGTGTGGGTAGTTGTTAGAGGTTGATAATTGATGCAAGGTGTGGGTAGTTGTTAGAGGTTGAGATTGATGCAAGGTGTGGGTAGTTGTTAGAGGTTGAGATTGATGCAAGGTGTGGGTAGTTGTTAGAGGTTGAGATTGATGCAAGGTGTGGGTAGTTGTTAGAGGTTGAGATTGATGCAAGGTGTGGGTAGTTGTGTGAGGTTGAGATTGATGCAAGGTGTGGGCAGTTGTTAGAGGTTGAGATTGATGCAAGCTGTGGGTAGTTGTTAGAGGTTGAGATTGATGCAGGGGGTCGGTAGTTGTTAGAGGTTGAGATTGATGCAAGGGGTCGGTAGTTGTTAGAGGTTGAGATTGATGCAGGGAGTTGGTAGTTGTTAGAGGTTGAGATTGATGCAGGGAGTCGGTAGTTGTGTGAGGTTGAGATTGATGCAAGGGGTCGGTAGTTGTGTGAGGTTGAGATTGATGCAAGGGGTCGGTAGTTGTTAGAGGTTGAGATTGATGCAGGGAGTCGGTAGTTGTTAGATGTTGAGATTGATGCAGGGAGTCGGTAGTTGTGTGAGGTTGAGATTGATGCAAGGGGTCGGTAGTTGTTAGAGGTTGAGATTGATGCAAGGTGTCGGTAGTTGTGTGAGGTTGAGATTGATGCAAGGTGTCGGTAGTTGTGTGAGGTTGAGATTGATGCAAGGGGTCGGTAGTTGTGTGAGGTTGAGATTGATGCAAGGGGTCGGTAGTTGTTAGAGGTTGAGATTGATGCAAGGGGTCGGTAGTTGTTAGAGGTTGAGATTGATGCAAGGGGTCGGTAGTTGTATGAGGTTGAGATTGATGCAGGGGGTCGGTAGTTTTGTGATGTTGAGATTTATGCAGGGAGTCGGTAGTTGTTAGAGGTTGAGATTGATGCAGGGGGTCGGTAGTTGTTAGAGGTTGAGATTGATGCAAGGCGTCGGTAGTTGTTAGAGGTTGAGATTGATGCAGGGAGTCCGTAGTTGTTAGAGGTTGAGATTGATGCAGGGAGTCGGTAGTTGTGTGAGGTTGAGATTGATGCAGGGAGTCGGTAGTTGTTAGAGGTTGAGATTGATGCAAGGGGTCGGTAGTTGTGTGAGGTTGAGATTGATGCAAGGGGTCGGTAGTTGTTAGAGGTTGAGATTGATGCAGGGGGTCGGTAGTTGTTAGAGGTTGAGATTGATGCAGTGGGTCGGTAGTTGTGTGAGGTTGAGATTGATGCAACGGGTCGGTAGTTGTAAGAGGTTGAGATTGATGCAAGGTGTGGGTAGTTGTTAGAGGTTGAGATTGATGTAAGGTGTGGGTAGTTGTTAGAGGTTGAGATTGATGCAAGGTGTGGGTAGTTGTTAGAGGTTGAGATTGATGCAAGGTGTGGGTAGTTGTTAGAGGTTGAGATTGATGCAAGGGGTCGGTAGTTGTTAGAGGTTGAGATTGATGCAAGGGGTCGGTAGTTGTTATAGGTTGAGATTGATGCAAGGGGTCGGTAGTTGTTAGAGGTTGAGATTGATGCAAGGTGTTGGTAGTTGTTAGAAGTTGAGATTGATGCAGGGGGTCGGTAGTTTTGTGATGTTGAGATTTATGCAGGGAGTCGGTAGTTGTTAGAGGTTGAGATTGATGCAGGGGGTCGGTAGTTGTTAGAGGTTGAGATTGATGCAAGGGGTCGGTAGTTGTTAGAGGTTGAGATTGATGCAAGGGGTCGGTAGTTGTTATAGGTTGAGATTGATGCAAGGGGTCGGTAGTTGTTAGAGGTTGAGATTGATGCAAGGTGTGGTTAGTTGTTAGAGGTTGAGATTGATGCAGGGGGTCGGTAGTTGTTAGAGGAAGAGATTGATGCAAGGGTCGGTAGTTCTGTGAGGTTGAGATTGATGCAAGGGGTCGGTAGTTGTTAGAGGTTGAGATTGATGCAAGGTGTGGGTAGTTGTTAGAGGTTGAGATTGATGCAGGGAGTCTGTTGTTGTTAGAGGTTGAGATTGATGCAAGGTGTGGGTAGTTGTTAGAGGTTGAGATTGATGCAGGGAGTCTGTTGTTGTTAGAGGTTGAGATTGATGCAAGGTGTGGGTAGTTGTGTGAGGTTGAGATTGATGCAAGGTGTGGGTAGTTGTTAGAGGTTGATAATTGATGCAAGGTGTGGGTAGTTGTTAGAGGTTGAGATTGATGCAAGGTGTGGGTAGTTGTTAGAGGTTGAGATTGATGCAAGGTGTGGGTAGTTGTTAGAGGTTGAGATTGATGCAAGGTGTGGGTAGTTGTTAGAGGTTGAGATTGATGCAAGGTGTGGGTAGTTGTGTGAGGTTGAGATTGATGCAAGGTGTGGGCAGTTGTTAGAGGTTGAGATTGATGCAAGCTGTGGGTAGTTGTTAGAGGTTGAGATTGATGCAGGGGGTCGGTAGTTGTTAGAGGTTGAGATTGATGCAAGGGGTCGGTAGTTGTTAGAGGATGAGATTGATGCAGGGAGTTGGTAGTTGTTAGAGGTTGAGATTGATGCAGGGAGTCGGTAGTTGTGTGAGGTTGAGATTGATGCAAGGGGTCGGTAGTTGTGTGAGGTTGAGATTGATGCAAGGGGTCGGTAGTTGTTAGAGGTTGAGATTGATGCAGGGAGTCGGTAGTTGTTAGATGTTGAGATTGATGCAGGGAGTCGGTAGTTGTGTGAGGTTGAGATTGGTGCAAGGGGTCGGTAGTTGTTAGAGGTTGAGATTGATGCAAGGTGTCGGTAGTTGTGTGAGGTTGAGATTGATGCAAGGTGTCGGTAGTTGTGTGAGGTTGAGATTGATGCAAGGGGTCGGTAGTTGTGTGAGGTTGAGATTGATGCAAGGGGTCGGTAGTTGTTAGAGGTTGAGATTGATGCAAGGGGTCGGTAGTTGTTAGAGGTTGAGATTGATGCAAGGGGTCGGTAGTTGTATGAGGTTGAGATTGATGCAGGGGGTCGGTAGTTTTGTGATGTTGAGATTTATGCAGGGAGTCGGTAGTTGTTAGAGGTTGAGATTGATGCAGGGGGTCGGTAGGTGTTAGAGGTTGAGATTGATGCAAGGCGTCGGTAGTTGTTAGAGGTTGAGATTGATGCAGGGAGTCCGTAGTTGTTAGAGGTTGAGATTGATGCAGGGAGTCGGTAGTTGTGTGAGGTTGAGATTGATGCAGGGAGTCGGTAGTTGTTAGAGGTTGAGATTGATGCAAGGGGTCGGTAGTTGTTAGAGGTTGAGATTGATGCAAGGGGTCGGTAGTTGTTAGAGGTTGAGATTGATGCAGGGGGTCGGTAGTTGTTTGAGGTTGAGATTGATGCAGTGGGTCGGTAGTTGTGTGAGGTTGAGATTGATGCAACGGGTCGGTAGTTGTAAGAGGTTGAGATTGATGCAAGGTGTGGGTAGTTGTTAGAGGTTGAGATTGATGTAAGGTGTGGGTAGTTGTTAGAGGTTGAGATTGATGCAAGGTGTGGGTAGTTGTTAGAGGTTGAGATTGATGCAAGGTGTGGGTAGTTGTTAGAGGTTGAGATTGATGCAAGGGGTCGGTAGTTGTTAGAGGTTGAGATTGATGCAAGGGGTCGGTAGTTGTTATAGGTTGAGATTGATGCAAGGTGTGGGTAGTTGTTAGAAGTTGAGATTGATGCAGGGGGTCGGTAGTTTTGTGATGTTGAGATTTATGCAGGGAGTCGGTAGTTGTTAGAGGTTGAGATTGATGCAGGGGGTCGGTAGTTGTTAGAGGTTGAGATTGATGCAAGGGGTCGGTAGTTGTTAGAGGTTGAGATTGATGCAAGGGGTCGGTAGTTGTTATAGGTTGAGATTGATGCAAGGGGTCGGTAGTTGTTAGAGGTTGAGATTGATGCAAGGTGTGGTTAGTTGTTAGAGGTTGAGATTGATGCAGGGGGTCGGTAGTTGTTAGAGGAAGAGATTGATGCAAGGGTCGGTAGTTCTGTGAGGTTGAGATTGATGCAAGGGGTCGGTAGTTGTTAGAGGTTGAGATTGATGCAAGGTGTGGGTAGTTGTTAGAGGTTGAGATTGATGCAGGGAGTCTGTTGTTGTTAGAGGTTGAGATTGATGCAAGGTGTGGGTAGTTGTTAGAGGTTGAGATTGATGCAGGGAGTCTGTTGTTGTTAGAGGTTGAGATTGATGCAAGGTGTGGGTAGTTGTGTGAGGTTGAGATTGATGCAAGGTGTGGGTAGTTGTTAGAGGTTGATAATTGATGCAAGGTGTGGGTAGTTGTTAGAGGTTGAGATTGATGCAAGGTGTGGGTAGTTGTTAGAGGTTGAGATTGATGCAAGGTGTGGGTAGTTGTTAGAGGTTGAGATTGATGCAAGGTGTGGGTAGTTGTTAGAGGTTGAGATTGATGCAAGGTGTGGGTAGTTGTGTGAGGTTGAGATTGATGCAAGGTGTGGGCAGTTGTTAGAGGTTGAGATTGATGCAAGCTGTGGGTAGTTGTTAGAGGTTGAGATTGATGCAGGGGGTCGGTAGTTGTTAGAGGTTGAGATTGATGCAAGGGGTCGGTAGTTGTTAGAGGTTGAGATTGATGCAGGGAGTCGGTAGTTGTTAGAGGTTGAGATTGATGCAGGGAGTCGGTAGTTGTGTGAGGTTGAGATTGATGCAAGGGGTCGGTAGTTGTGTGAGGTTGAGATTGATGCAAGGGGTCGGTAGTTGTTAGAGGTTGAGATTGATGCAGGGAGTCGGTAGTTGTTAGATGTTGAGATTGATGCAGGGAGTCGGTAGTTGTGTGAGGTTGAGATTGATGCAAGGGGTCGGTAGTTGTTAGAGGTTGAGATTGATGCAAGGTGTCGGTAGTTGTGTGAGGTTGAGATTGATGCAAGGTGTCGGTAGTTGTGTGAGGTTGAGATTGATGCAAGGGGTCGGTAGTTGTGTGAGGTTGAGATTGATGCAAGGGGTCGGTAGTTGTTAGAGGTTGAGATTGATGCAAGGGGTCGGTAGTTGTTAGAGGTTGAGATTGATGCAAGGGGTCGGTAGTTGTATGAGGTTGAGATTGATGCAGGGGGTCGGTAGTTTTGTGATGTTGAGATTTATGCAGGGAGTCGGTAGTTGTTAGAGGTTGAGATTGATGCAGGGGGTCGGTAGGTGTTAGAGGTTGAGATTGATGCAAGGCGTCGGTAGTTGTTAGAGGTTGAGATTGATGCAGGGAGTCCGTAGTTGTTAGAGGTTGAGATTGATGCAGGGAGTCGGTAGTTGTGTGAGGTTGAGATTGATGCAGGGAGTCGGTAGTTGTTAGAGGTTGAGATTGATGCAAGGGGTCGGTAGTTGTGTGAGGTTGAGATTGATGCAAGGGGTCGGTAGTTGTTAGAGGTTGAGATTGATGCAGGGGGTCGGTAGTTGTTAGAGGTTGAGATTGATGCAGTGGGTCGGTAGTTGTGTGAGGTTGAGATTGATGCAACGGGTCGGTAGTTGTAAGAGGTTGAGATTGATGCAAGGTGTGGGTAGTTGTTAGAGGTTGAGATTGATGTAAGGTGTGGGTAGTTGTTAGAGGTTGAGATTGATGCAAGGTGTGGGTAGTTGTTAGAGGTTGAGATTGATGCAAGGTGTGGGTAGTTGTGTGAGGTTGAGATTGATGCAGGGGGTCGGTAGTTGTTAGAGGTTGAGATTGATGCAAGGTGTGGGTAGTTGTTAGAGTTTGAGATTGATGCAGGGGGTCAGTAGTTTTGTGATGTTGAGATTTATGCAGGGAGTCGGTAGTTGTTAGAGGTTGAGATTGATGCAGGGGGTCGGTAGTTGTTAGAGGTTGAGATTGATGCAAGGGGTCGGTAGTTGTGCGAGGTTGATAATTGATGCAGGGGGTCGGTAGTTGTGTGAGGTTGAGATTGATGCAAGGGGTCGGTAGTTGTTAGAGGTTGAGATTGATGCAAGGTGTGGGTAGTTGTTAGAGGTTGAGATTGATGCATTGGGTCGGTAGTTGTTAGAGGTTGAGATTGATGCAATGGGTCGGTAGTTGTGTGAGGTTGAGATTGATGCAGGGAGTCGGTAGTTGTGTAAGGTTGAGATTGATGCAAGGGGTCGGTAGTTTTGTGATGTTGAGATTTATGCAGGGAGTCGGTAGTTGTTAGAGGTTGAGATTGATGCAGGGGGTCGGTAGTTGTTAGAGGTTGAGATTGATGCAAGGTGTGGGTAGTTGTTAGAGGTTGAGATTGATGCAGGGGGTCGGTAGTTTTGTGGTGTTGAGATTTATGCAGGGAGTCGGTAGTTGTTAGAGGTTGAGATTGATGCAGGGGTCGGTAGTTGTGTAAGGTTTATAATTGATGCAGGGAGTCGGTAGTTGTGCGAGGTTGAGATTGATGCAAGGGGTCGGTAGTTGTGTGAGGTTGAGATTGATGCAAGGTGTGGGTAGTTGTTAGAGGTTGAGATTGATGCAAGGGGACGGTAGTTGTTAGAGGTTGAGATTGATGCAAGGTGTGGGTAGTTGTTAGAGGTTGAGATTGATGCAAGGTGTGGGTAGTTGTTAGAGGTTGAGATTGATGCATGGTGTGGGTAGTTGTTTGAGGTTGAGATTGATGCAAGGTGTGGGTAGTTGTTAGAGGTTGAGATTGATGCAAGGTGTGGGTAGTTGTTAGAGGTTGATAATTGATTCAAGGTGTGGGTAGTTGTTAGAGGTTGAGATTGATGCAAGGTGTGGGTAGTTGTTAGAGGTTGAGATTGATGTAAGGTGTGGGTAGTTGTTAGAGGTTGAGATTGATGCAAGGTATGGGTAGTTGTTAGAGGTTGAGATTGATGCAAGGTGTGGGTAGTTGTGTGAGGTTGAGATTGATGCAAGGTGTGGGTAGTTGTTAGAGGTTGAGATTGATGCAAGGTGTGGGTAGTTGTTAGAGTTTGAGATTGATGCAGGGGGTCAGTAGTTTTGTGATGTTGAGATTTATGCAGGGAGTCGGTAGTTGTTAGAGGTTGAGATTGATGCAGGGGGTCGGTAGTTGTTAGAGGTTGAGATTGATGCAAGGGGTCGGTAGTTGTGCGAGGTTGATAATTGATGCAGGGGATCGGTAGTTGTGTGAGGTTGAGATTGATGCAAGGGGTCGGTAGTTGTTAGAGGTTGAGATTGATGCAAGGTGTGGGTAGTTGTTAGAGGTTGAGATTGATGCAGGGGGTCGGTAGTTGTTAGAGGTTGAGATTGATGCAATGGGTCGGTAGTTGTGTGAGGTTGAGATTGATGCAAGGGGTCGGTAGTTGTGTGAGGTTGAGATTGATAAAAGGTGTTGGTAGTTGTTAGAGGTTGAGATTGATGCAGGGGGTCGGTAGTTTTGTGATGTTGAGATTTATGCAGGGAGTCGGTAGTTGTTAGAGGTTGAGATTGATGCAGGGGGTCGGTAGTTGTTAGAGGTTGAGATTGATGCAAGGGGTCGGTAGTTGTTAGAGGTTGAGATTGATGCAAGGGGTCGGTAGTTGTTATAGGTTGAGATTGATGCAAGGGGTCGGTAGTTGTTAGAGGTTGAGATTGATGCAAGGTGTGGGTAGTTGTTAGAAGTTGAGATTGATGCAGGGGGTCGGTAGTTTTGTGATGTTGAGATTTATGCAGGGAGTCGGTAGTTGTGTGAGGTTGAGATTGATGCAGGGAGTCGGTAGTTGTTAGAGGTTGTGATTGATGCAAGGGGTCGGTAGTTGTGTGAGGTTGAGATTGATGCAAGGGGTCGGTAGTTGTGTGAGGTTGAGATTGATGCAAGGGGTCGGTAGTTGTTAGAGGTTGAGATTGATGCAGGGGGTCGGTAGTTGTTAGAGGTTGAGATTGATGCAGGGGGTCGGTAGTTGTGTGAGGTTGAGATTGATGCAAGGGGTCGGTAGTAGTGTAAGGTTGAGATTGATGCAGGGAGTCGGTAGTTGTGTAAGGTTGAGATTGATGCAAGGGGTCGGTAGTTGTTAGAGGTTGAGATTGATGCAAGGTGTGGGTAGTTGTTAGAGGTTGAGATTGATGCAGGGGGTCGGTAGTTTTGTGATGTTGAGATTTATGCAGGGAGTCGGTAGTTGTTAGAGGTTGAGATTGATGCAGGGGGTCGGTAGTTGTTAGAGGTTGAGATTGATGCAAGGTGTCGGTAGTTGTGTGAGGTTGAGATTGATGTAAGGGGTCGGTAGTTGTTATAGGTTGAGATTGATGCAAGGTGTGGGTAGTTGTTAGAGGTTGAGATTGATGCAGGGGGTCGGTAGTTGTTAGAGGTTGAGATTGATGCAAGGGGTCGGTAGTTGTGTGAGGTTGAGATTGATGCAAGGGGTCGGTAGTTGTTTGAGGTTGAGATTGATGCAAGGTGTGGAGAGTTGTTAGAGGTTGAGATTGATGCAGGGGGTCGGTAGTTTTGTGATGTTGAGATTTATGCAGGGAGTCGGTAGTTGTTAGAGGTTGAGATTGATGCAGGGGGTCGGTAGTTGTTAGAGGTTGAGATTGATGCAAGGGGTCGGTAGTTGTTAGAGGTTGAGGTTGATGCAAGGGGTCGGTAGTTGTTAGAGGTTGAGATTGATGCAAGGTGTGGGTAGTTGTTAGAGGTTGAGATTGATGCAGGGGGTCGGTAGTTTTGTGATTTTGAGATTTATGCAGGGAGTCGGTAGTTGTTAGAGGTTGAGATTGATGCAGGTGGTCGGTAGTTGTGCGAGGTTGAGATTGATGCAAGGGGTCGGTAGTTGTTAGAGGTTGAGATTGATGCAGGGAGTCGGTAGTTGTTAGAGGTTGAGATTGATGCAGGGAGTCAGTAGTTGTGTGAGGTTGAGATTGATGCAGGGAGTCGGTAGTTGTTAGAGGTTGAGATTGATGCAAGGGGTCGGTAGTTGTGTGAGGTTGAGATTGATGCAAGGGGTCGGTAGTTGTGTGAGGTTGAGATTGATGCAAGGTGTCGGTAGTTGTTAGAGGTTGAGATTGATGCAGGGGGTCGGTAGTTGTTAGAGGTTGAGATTGATGCAGGGGGTCGGTAGTTGTGTGAGGTTGAGATTGATGCAAGGGGTCGGTAGTTGTTAGAGGTTGAGATTGATGCAAGGTGTGGGTAGTTGTTAGAGGTTGAGATTGATGCAGGGGGTCGGTAGTTGTTAGAGGTTGAGATTGGTGCAAGGGGTCGGTAGTTGTGTGAGGTTGAGATTGATGCAAGGGGTCGGTAGTTGTGTGAGGTTGAGATTGATGCAAGGTGTGGGTAGTTGTTAGAGGTTGAGATTGATGCAGGGGGTCGGTAGTTTTGTGATGTTGAGATTTATGCAGGGAGTCGGTAGTTGTTAGAGGTTGAGATTGATGCAGGGGGTCGGTAGTTGTTAGAGGTTGAGATTGATGCAAGGGGTCGGTAGTTGTTAGAGGTTGAGATTGATGCAAGGGGTCGGTAGTTGTTAGAGGTTGAGATTGATGCAAGGTGTGGGTAGTTGTTAGAGGTTGAGATTGATGCAGGGGGTCGGTAGTTGTTAGAGGTTGAGATTGATGCAAGGGGTCGGTAGTTGTGCGAGGTTGATAATTGATGCAGGGGGTCGGTAGTTGTTTGAGGTTGAGATTGATGCAAGGGGTCGGTAGTTGTTAGAGGTTGAGATTGATGCAAGGTGTGGGTAGTTGTTAGAGGTTGAGATTGATGCAGGGGGTCGGTAGTTGTTAGAGGTTGAGATTGATGCAAGGGGTCGGTAGTTGTGTGAGGTTGAGATTGATGCAAGGGGTCGGTAGTTGTGTGAGGTTGAGATTGATGCAGGGGGTCGGTAGTTTTGTGATGTTGAGATTTATGCAGGGAGTCGGTAGTTGTTAGAGGTTGAGATTGATGCAGGGGGTCGGTAGTTGTTAGAGGTTGAGATTGATGCAAGGGGTCGGTAGTTGTGTGAGGTTGAGATTGATGCAAGGGGTCGGTAGTTGTTAGAGGTTGAGATTGATGCAAGGTGTGGGTAGTTGTTAGAGGTTGAGATTGATGCAGGGGGTCGGTAGTTGTTAGAGGTTGAGATTGGTGCAAGGGGTCGGTAGTTGTGTGAGGTTGAGATTGATGCAAGGGGTCGGTAGTTGTGTGAGGTTGAGATTGATGCAAGGTGTGGGTAGTTGTTAGAGGTTGAGATTGATGCAGGGGGTCGGTAGTTTTGTGATGTTGAGATTTATGCAGGGAGTCGGTAGTTGTTAGAGGTTGAGATTGATGCAGGGGGTCGGTAGTTGTTAGAGGTTGAGATTGATGCAAGGGGTCAGTAGTTGTTAGAGGTTGAGATTGATGCAAGGGGTCGGTAGTTGTTAGAGGTTGAGATTGATGCAAGGTGTGGGTAGTTGTTAGAGGTTGAGATTGATGCAGGGGGTCGGTAGTTGTTAGAGGTTGAGATTGATGCAAGGGGTCGGTAGTTGTGCGAGGTTGATAATTGATGCAGGGGGTCGGTAGTTGTTTGAGGTTGAGATTGATGCAAGGGGTCGGTAGTTGTTAGAGGTTGAGATTGATGCAAGGTGTGGGTAGTTGTTAGAGGTTGAGATTGATGCAGGGGGTCGGTAGTTGTTAGAGGTTGAGATTGATGCAAGGGGTCGGTAGTTGTGTGAGGTTGAGATTGATGCAAGGGGTCGGTAGTTGTGTGAGGTTGAGATTGATGCAGGGGGTCGGTAGTTTTGTGATGTTGAGATTTATGCAGGGAGTCGGTAGTTGTTAGAGGTTGAGATTGATGCAGGGGGTCGGTAGTTGTTAGAGGTTGAGATTGATGCAAGGGGTCGGTAGTTGTTAGAGGTTGAGATTCATGCAAGGGGTCGGTAGTTGTTAGAGGTTGAGATTGATGCAAGGGGTCGGTAGTTGTTAGAGGTTGAGATTGATGCAAGGTGTGGGTAGTTGTTAGAGGTTGAGATTGATGCAGGGGGTCGGTAGTTTTGTGATGTTGAGATTTATGCAGGGGGTCGGTAGTTGTTAGAGGTTGAGATTGATGCAGGGGGTCGGTAGTTGTTAGAGGTTGAGATTGATGCAAGGGGTCGGTAGTTGTTAGAGGTTGAGATTGATGCAGGGAGTCGGTAGTTGTTAGAGGTTGAGATTGATGCAGGGAGTCGGTAGTTGTTAGAGGTTGAGATTGATGCAAGGGGTCGGTAGTTGTGTGAGGTTGAGATTGATGCAAGGGGTCGGTAGTTGTGTGAGGTTGAGATTGATGCAAGGGGTCGGTAGTTGTTAGAGGTTGAGATTGATGCAGGGGGTCGGTAGTTGTGTGAGGTTGAGATTGATGCAAGGGGTCGGTAGTTGTAAGAGGTTGAGATTGATGCAAGGGGTCGGTAGTTGTGTAAGGTTGAGATTGATGCAGGGAGTCGGTAGTTGTGTAAGGTTGAGATTGATGCAAGGGGTCGGTAGTTGTTAGAGGTTGAGATTGATGCAAGGTGTGGGTAGTTGTTAGAGGTTGAGATTGATGCAGGGGGTCGGTAGTTTTGTGATGTTGAGATTTATGCAGGGAGTCGGTAGTTGTTAGAGGTTGAGATTGATGCAGGGGGTCGGTAGTTGTTAGAGGTTGAGATTGATGCAAGGTGTCGGTAGTTGTGTGAGGTTGAGATTGATGCAAGGGGTCGGTAGTTGTTATAGGTTGAGATTGATGCAAGGTGTGGGTAGTTGTTAGAGGTTGAGATTGATGCAGGGGGTCGGTAGTTGTAAGAGGTTGAGATTGATGCAAGGGGTCGGTAGTTGTGTAAGGTTGAGATTGATGCAGGGAGTCGGTAGTTGTGTAAGGTTGAGATTGATGCAAGGGGTCGGTAGTTGTTAGAGGTTGAGATTGATGCAAGGTGTGGGTAGTTGTTAGAGGTTGAGATTGATGCAGGGGGTCGGTAGTTTTGTGATGTTGAGATTTATGCAGGGAGTCGGTAGTTGTTAGAGGTTGAGATTGATGCAGGGGGTCGGTAGTTGTTAGAGGTTGAGATTGATGCAAGGTGTCGGTAGTTGTGTGAGGTTGAGATTGATGCAAGGGGTCGGTAGTTGTTATAGGTTGAGATTGATGCAAGGTGTGGGTAGTTGTTAGAGGTTGAGATTGATGCAAGGGGTCGGTAGTTGTGTGAGGTTGAGATTGATGCAAGGGGTCGGTAGTTGTTAGAGGTTGAGATTGATGCAGGGGGTCGGTAGTTGTGTGAGGTTGAGATTGATGCAAGGGGTCGGTAGTTGTAAGAGGTTGAGATTGATGCAAGGGATCGGTAGTTGTGTAAGGTTGAGATTGATGCAGGGAGTCGGTAGTTGTTAGAGGTTGAGATTGATGCAGGGTGTCGGTAGTTGTGTGAGGTTGAGATTGATGCAGGGAGTCGGTAGTTGTGTAAGGTTGAGATTGATGCAAGGGGTCGGTAGTTGTTAGAGGTTGAGATTGATGCAAGGTGTGGGTAGTTGTTAGAGGTTGAGATTGATGCAGGGGGTCGGTAGTTTTGTGATGTTGAGATTTATGCAGGGAGTCGGTAGTTGTTAGAGGTTGAGATTGATGCAGGGGGTCGGTAGTTGTTAGAGGTTGAGATTGATGCAAGGTGTCGGTAGTTGTGTGAGGTTGAGATTGATGCAAGGGGTCTGTAGTTGTTATAGGTTGAGATTGATGCAAGGTGTGGGTAGTTGTTAGAGGTTGAGATTGATGCAGGGGGTCGGTAGTTGTAAGAGGTTGAGATTGATGCAAGGGGTCGGTAGTTGTGTAAGGTTGAGATTGATGCAGGGAGTCGGTAGTTGTGTAAGGTTGAGATTGATGCAAGGGGTCGGTAGTTGTTAGAGGTTGAGATTGATGCAAGGTGTGGGTAGTTGTTAGAGGTTGAGATTTATGCAGGGAGTCGGTAGTTGTTAGAGGTTGAGATTGATGCAGGGGGTCGGTAGTTGTTAGAGGTTGAGATTGATGCAAGGTGTCGGTAGTTGTGTGAGGTTGAGATTGATGCAAGGGGTCGGTAGTTGTTATAGGTTGAGATTGATGCAAGGTGTGGGTAGTTGTTAGAGGTTGAGATTGATGCAGGGGGTCGGTAGTTGTAAGAGGTTGAGATTGATGCAAGGGGTCGGTAGTTGTGTAAGGTTGAGATTGATGCAGGGAGTCGGTAGTTGTGTAAGGTTGAGATTGATGCAAGGGGTCGGTAGTTGTTAGAGGTTGAGATTGATGCAAGGTGTGGGTAGTTGTTAGAGGTTGAGATTGATGCAGGGGGTCGGTAGTTTTGTGATGTTGAGATTTATGCAGGGAGTCGGTAGTTGTTAGAGGTTGAGATTGATGCAGGGGGTCGGTAGTTGTTAGAGGTTGAGATTGATGCAAGGTGTCGGTAGTTGTGTGAGGTTGAGATTGATGCAAGGGGTCGGTAGTTGTTATAGGTTGAGATTGATGCAAGGTGTGGGTAGTTGTTAGAGGTTGAGATTGATGCAGGGGGTCGGTAGTTGTAAGAGGTTGAGATTGATGCAAGGGGTCGGTAGTTGTGTAAGGTTGAGATTGATGCAGGGAGTCGGTAGTTGTGTTAGGTTGAGATTGATGCAAGGGGTCGGTAGTTGTTAGAGGTTGAGATTGATGCAAGGTGTGGGTAGTTGTTAGAGGTTGAGATTGATGCAGGGGGTCGGTAGTTTTGTGATGTTGAGATTTATGCAGGGAGTCGGTAGTTGTTAGAGGTTGAGATTGATGCAGGGGGTCGGTAGTTGTTAGAGGTTGAGATTGATGCAAGGTGTCGGTAGTTGTGTGAGGTTGAGATTGATGCAAGGGGTCGGTAGTTGTTATAGGTTGATATTGATGCAAGGTGTGGGTAGTTGTTAGAGGTTGAGATTGATGCAAGGGGTCGGTAGTTGTGTGAGATTGAGATTGATGCAAGGGGTCGGTAGTTGTTAGAGGTTGAGATTGATGCAGGGGGTCGGTAGTTGTTAGAGGTTGAGATTGATGCAGGGGGTCGGTAGTTGTGTGAGGTTGAGATTGATGCAAGGGGTCGGTAGTTGTTAGAGGTAGAGATTGATGCAAGGGGTCGGTAGTTGTTAGAGGTTGAGATTGATGCAAGGGGTCGGTAGTTGTTAGAGGTTGAGATTGATGCAAGGTGTGGGTAGTTGTTAGAGGTTGAGATTGATGCAGGGGGTCGGTAGTTTTGTGATGTTGAGATTTATGCAGGGAGTCGGTAGTTGTTAGAGATTGAGATTGATGCAGGGGGTCGGTAGTTGTTAGAGGTTGAGATTGATGCAAGGGGTCGGTAGTTGTTAGAGGTTGAGATTGATGCAAGGAGTCGGTAGTTGTTAGAGGTTGAGATTGATGCAGGGAGTCGGTAGTTGTGTGAGGTTGAGATTGATGCAGGGAGTCGGTAGTTGTTAGAGGTTGAGATTGATGAAAGGGGTCGGTAGTTGTGTGAGGTTGAGATTGATGCAAGGGGTCGGTAGTTGTGTGAGGTTGAGATTGATGCAAGGGGTCGGTAGTTGTTAGAGGTTGAGATTGATGCAAGGTGTCGGTAGTTGTGTGAGGTTGAGATTGATGCAGGGGGTCGGTAGTTGTTAGATGTTGAGATTGATGCAGGGGGTCGGTAGTTGTGTGAGGTTGAGATTGATGCAAGGGGTCGGTAGTTGTAAGAGGTTGAGATTGATGCAGGGAGTCGGTAGTTGTGAGAGGTTGAGATTGATGCAAGGGGTCGGTAGTTGTTAGAGGTTGAGATTGATGCAAGGGGTCGGTAGTTGTTAGAGGTTGAGATTGATGCAGGGAGTCGGTAGTTGTGTAAGGTTGAGATTGATGCAGGGGGTCGGTAGTTGTTAGAGGTTGAGATTGATGCAAGGGGTCGGTAGTTGTTAGAGGTTGAGATTGATGCAGGGAGTCGGTAGTTGTGTAAGGTTGAGATTGATGCAGGGGGTCGGTAGTTGTTAGAGGTTGAGATTGATGCAGGGGGTCGGTAGTTGTGTGAGGTTGAGATTGATGCAAGGGGTCGGTAGTTGTAAGAGGTTGAGATTGATGCAGGGAGTCGGTAGTTGTGTAAGGTTGAGCTTGATGCAGGGGGTCGGTAGTTGTTAGAGGTTGAGATTGATGCAGGGAGTCAGTAGTTGTGTGAGGTTGAGATTGATGCAGGGAGTCGGTAGTTGTTAGAGGTTGAGATTTATGCAAGGGGTCGGTAGTTGTGTGAGGTTGAGATTGATGCAAGGGGTCGGTAGTTGTGTGAGGTTGAGATTGATGCAAGGTGTCGGTAGTTGTTAGAGGTTGAGATTGATGCAGGGGGTCGGTAGTTGTTAGAGGTTGAGATTGATGCAGGGGGTCGGTAGTTGTGTGAGGTTGAGATTGATGCAAGGGGTCGGTAGTTGTTAGAGGTTAAGTTTGATTGATGCAGGGAGTCGGTAGTTGTTAGAGGTTTATAATTGATGCAGGGAGTCGGTAGTTGTGCGAGGTTGAGATTGATGCAAGGGGTCGGTAGTTGTGTGAGGTTGAGATTGATGCAAGGGGTCGGTAGTTATTAGAGGTTGAGATTGATGCAAGGTGTGGGTAGTTGTTAGAGGTTGAGATTGATGCAGGGAGTGGGTAGTTGTTAGAGGTTGAGATTGATGCAGGGGGTCGGTAGTTGTTAGAGGTTGAGATTGATGCAAGGGGTCGGTAGTTGTTAGAGGTTGAGATTGATGCAGGGAGTCGGTGGTTGTTAGAGGTTGAGATTGATGCAGGGAGTCGGTAGTTGTGTGAGGTTGAGATTGATGCAGGGAGTCGGTAGTTGTTAGAGGTTGAGATTGATGCAAGGGGTCGGTAGTTGTGTGAGGTTGAGATTGATGCAGGGAGTCGGTAGTTGTTAGAGGTTGAGATTGATGCAAGGGGTCGGTAGTTGTTAGAGGTTGAGATTGATGCAAGGGGTCGGTAGTTGTGTGAGGTTGAGATTGATGCAAGGGGTCGGTAGTTGTTAGAGGTTGAGATTGATGCAGGGTGTGGGTAGTTGTTAGAGGTTGAGATTGATGCAGGGAGTCGGTGGTTGTTAGAGGTTGAGATTGATGCAGGGAGTCGGTAGTTGTGTGAGGTTGAGATTGATGCAGGGAGTCGGTAGTTGTTAGAGGTTGAGATTGATGCAGGGGGTCGGTAGTTGTTAGAGGTTGAGATTGATGCAAGGTGTCGGTAGTTGTTTGATGTTGAGATTGATGCAGGGGGTCGGTAGTTGTTAGAGGTTGAGATTGATGCAAGGGGTCGGTAGTTGTTAGAGGTTGAGATTGATGCAGGGAGTCGGTAGTTGTTAGAGGTTGAGATTGATGCAGGGAGTCAGTAATTGTGTGAGGTTGAGATTGATGCAGGGTTTGGGTAGCTGTTAGAGGTTGAGGTTGATGCAAGGTGTGGGTAGTTGTTAGAGGTTGAGATTGATGCAGGGAGTCTGTTGTTGTTAGAGGTTGAGATTGATGCAAGGGGTCGGTAGTTGTGTGAGGTTGAGATTGATGCAAGGGGTCGGTAGTTGTTAGAGGTTGAGATTGATGCAGGGGGTCGGTAGTTGTTAGAGGTTGAGATTGATGCAGGGGGTCGGTAGTTGTGTGAGGTTGAGATTGATGCAAGGGGTCGGTAGTTGTTAGAGGTTGAGATTGATGCAAGGGGTCGGTAGTTGTTAGAGGTTGAGATTGATGCAAGGGGTCGGTAGTTGTTAGAGGTTGAGATTGATGCAAGGTGTGGGTAGTTGTTAGAGGTTGAGATTGATGCAGGGGGTCGGTAGTTTTGTGATGTTGAGATTTATGCAGGGAGTCGGTAGTTGTTAGAGATTGAGATTGATGCAGG
This sequence comes from Steromphala cineraria, assembly GCA_916613615.1. Classification (NCBI taxonomy): domain Eukaryota; kingdom Metazoa; phylum Mollusca; class Gastropoda; order Trochida; family Trochidae; genus Steromphala; species Steromphala cineraria. The sequence continues at coordinate 250,617 of OU744737.1, forward strand.
GGGTCGGTAGTTGTTAGAGGTTGAGATTGATGCAAGGGGTCGGTAGTTGTTAGAGGTTGAGATTGATGCAAGGAGTCGGTAGTTGTTAGAGGTTGAGATTGATGCAGGGAGTCGGTAGTTGTGTGAGGTTGAGATTGATGCAGGGAGTCGGTAGTTGTTAGAGGTTGAGATTGATGAAAGGGGTCGGTAGTTGTGTGAGGTTGAGATTGATGCAAGGGGTCGGTAGTTGTGTGAGGTTGAGATTGATGCAAGGGGTCGGTAGTTGTTAGAGGTTGAGATTGATGCAAGGTGTCGGTAGTTGTGTGAGGTTGAGATTGATGCAGGGGGTCGGTAGTTGTTAGATGTTGAGATTGATGCAGGGGGTCGGTAGTTGTGTGAGGTTGAGATTGATGCAAGGGGTCGGTAGTTGTAAGAGGTTGAGATTGATGCAGGGAGTCGGTAGTTGTGTAAGGTTGAGATTGATGCAAGGGGTCGGTAGTTGTTAGAGGTTGAGATTGATGCAAGGGGTCGGTAGTTGTTAGAGGTTGAGATTGATGCAGGGAGTCGGTAGTTGTGTAAGGTTGAGATTGATGCAGGGGGTCGGTAGTTGTTAGAGGTTGAGATTGATGCAAGGGGTCGGTAGTTGTTAGAGGTTGAGATTGATGCAGGGAGTCGGTAGTTGTGTAAGGTTGAGATTAATGCAGGGGGTCGGTAGTTGTTAGAGGTTGAGATTGATGCAGGGGGTCGGTAGTTGTGTGAGGTTGAGATTGATGCAAGGGGTCGGTAGTTGTAAGAGGTTGAGATTGATGCAGGGAGTCGGTAGTTGTGTAAGGTTGAGATTGATGCAGGGGGTCGGTAGTTGTTAGAGGTTGAGATTGATGCAGGGAGTCAGTAGTTGTGTGAGGTTGAGATTGATGCAGGGAGTCGGTAGTTGTTAGAGGTTGAGATTGATGCAAGGGGTCGGTAGTTGTGTGAGGTTGAGATTGATGCAAGGGGTCGGTAGTTGTGTGAGGTTGAGATTGATGCAAGGTGTCGGTAGTTGTTAGAGGTTGAGATTGATGCAGGGGGTCGGTAGTTGTTAGAGGTTGAGATTGATGCAGGGGGTCGGTAGTTGTGTGAGGTTGAGATTGATGCAAGGGGTCGGTAGTTGTTAGAGGTTGAGATTGATGCAGGGTGTCGGTAGTTGTTAGAGGTTTATAATTGATGCAGGGAGTCGGTAGTTGTGCGAGGTTGAGATTGATGCAAGGGGTCGGTAGTTGTGTGAGGTTGAGATTGATGCAAGGGGTCGGTAGTTATTAGAGGTTGAGATTGATGCAAGGTGTGGGTAGTTGTTAGAGGTTGAGATTGATGCAGGGTGTGGGTAGTTGTTAGAGGTTGAGATTGATGCAGGGGGTCGGTAGTTGTTAGAGGTTGAGATTGATGCAAGGGGTCGGTAGTTGTTAGAGGTTGAGATTGATGCAGGGAGTCGGTGGTTGTTAGAGGTTGAGATTGATGCAGGGAGTCGGTAGTTGTGTGAGGTTGAGATTGATGCAGGGAGTCGGTAGTTGTTAGAGGTTGAGATTGATGCAAGGGGTCGGTAGTTGTGTGAGGTTGAGATTGATGCAGGGAGTCGGTAGTTGTTAGAGGTTGAGATTGATGCAAGGGGTCGGTAGTTGTTAGAGGTTGAGATTGATGCAAGGGGTCGGTAGTTGTATGAGGTTGAGATTGATGCAAGGGGTCGGTAGTTGTTAGAGGTTGAGATTGATGCAGGGTGTGGGTAGTTGTTAGAGGTTGAGATTGATGCAGGGAGTCGGTGGTTGTTAGAGGTTGAGATTGATGCAGGGAGTCGGTAGTTGTGTGAGGTTGAGATTGATGCAAGGTGTGGGTAGTTGTTAGAGGTTGAGATTGATGCAGGGGGTCGGTAGTTTTGTGATGTTGAGATTTATGCAGGGAGTCGGTAGTTGTTAGAGGTTGAGATTGATGCAGGTGGTCGGTAGTTGTGCGAGGTTGAGATTGATGCAAGGGGTCGGTAGTTGTTAGAGGTTGAGATTGATGCAGGGAGTCTGTTGTTGTTAGAGGTTGAGATTGATGCAAGGGGTCGGTAGTTGTTAGAGGTTGAGATTGATGCAGGGGGTCGGTAGTTGTTAGAGGTTGAGATTGATGCAGGGGGTCGGTAGTTGTGTGAGGTTGAGATTGATGCAAGGGGTCGGTAGTTGTTAGAGGTTGAGATTGATGCAAGGGGTCGGTAGTTGTTAGAGGTTGAGATTGATGCAAGGGGTCGGTAGTTGTTAGAGGTTGAGATTGATGCAAGGTGTGGGTAGTTGTTAGAGGTTGAGATTGATGCAGGGGGTCGGTAGTTTTGTGATGTTGAGATTTATGCAGGGAGTCGGTAGTTGTTAGAGGTTGAGATTGATGCAGGGGGTCGGTAGTTGTTAGAGGTTGAGATTGATGCAAGGGGTCGGTAGTTGTTAGAGGTTGAGATTGATGCAAGGAGTCGGTAGTTGCTAGAGGTTGAGATTGATGCAGGGAGTCGGTAGTTGTGTGAGGTTGAGATTGATGCAGGGAGTCGGTAGTTGTTAGAGGTTGAGATTGATGAAAGGGGTCGGTAGTTGTGTGAGGTTGAGATTGATGCAAGGGGTCGGTAGTTGTGTGAGGTTGAGATTGATGCAAGGGGTCGGTAGTTGTTAGAGGTTGAGATTGATGCAAGGTGTCGGTAGTTGTGTGAGGTTGAGATTGATGCAGGGGGTCGGTAGTTGTGAGATGTTGAGATTGATGCAGGGGGTCGGTAGTTGTGTGAGGTTGAGATTGATGCAAGGGGTCGGTAGTTGTAAGAGGTTGAGATTGATGCAGGGAGTCGGTAGTTGTGTAAGGTTGAGATTGATGCAAGGGGTCGGTAGTTGTTAGAGGTTGAGATTGATGCAAGGGGTCGATAGTTGTTAGAGGTTGAGATTGATGCAGGGAGTCGGTAGTTGTGTAAGGTTGAGATTGATGCAGGGGGTCGGTAGTTGTTAGAGGTTGAGATTGATGCAAGGGGTCGGTAGTTGTTAGAGGTTGAGATTGATGCAGGGAGTCGGTAGTTGTGTAAGGTTGAGATTGATGCAGGGGGTCGGTAGTTGTTAGAGGTTGAGATTGATGCAGGGGGTCGGTAGTTGTGTGAGGTTGAGATTGATGCAAGGGGTCGGTAGTTGTAAGAGGTTGAGATTGATGCAGGGAGTCAGTAGTTGTGTAAGGTTGAGCTTGATGCAGGGGGTCGGTAGTTGTTAGAGGTTGAGATTGATGCAGGGAGTCAGTAGTTGTGTGAGGTTGAGATTGATGCAGGGAGTCGGTAGTTGTTAGAGGTTGAGATTTATGCAAGGGGTCGGTAGTTGTGTGAGGTTGAGATTGATGCAAGGGGTCGGTAGTTGTGTGAGGTTGAGATTGATGCAAGGTGTCGGTAGTTGTTAGAGGTTGAGATTGATGCAGGGGGTCGGTAGTTGTTAGAGGTTGAGATTGATGCAGGGGGTCGGTAGTTGTGTGAGGTTGAGATTGATGCAAGGGGTCGGTAGTTGTTAGAGGTTAAGTTTGATTGATGCAGGGAGTCGGTAGTTGTTAGAGGTTTATAATTGATGCAGGGAGTCGGTAGTTGTGCGAGGTTGAGATTGATGCAAGGGGTCGGTAGTTGTGTGAGGTTGAGATTGATGCAAGGGGTCGGTAGTTATTAGAGGTTGAGATTGATGCAAGGTGTGGGTAGTTGTTAGAGGTTGAGATTGATGCAGGGTGTGGGTAGTTGTTAGAGGTTGAGATTGATGCAGGGGGTCGGTAGTTGTTAGAGGTTGAGATTGATGCAAGGGGTCGGTAGTTGTTAGAGGTTGAGATTGATGCAGGGAGTCGGTGGTTGTTAGAGGTTGAGATTGATGCAGGGAGTCGGTAGTTGTGTGAGGTTGAGATTGATGCAGGGAGTCGGTAGTTGTTAGAGGTTGAGATTGATGCAAGGGGTCGGTAGTTGTGTGAGGTTGAGATTGATGCAGGGAGTCGGTAGTTGTTAGAGGTTGAGATTGATGCAAGGGGTCGGTAGTTGTTAGAGGTTGAGATTGATGCAAGGGGTCGGTAGTTGTTAGAGGTTGAGATTGATGCAAGGAGTCGGTAGTTGTTAGAGGTTGAGATTGATGCAGGGAGTCGGTAGTTGTGTGAGGTTGAGATTGATGCAGGGAGTCGGTAGTTGTTAGAGGTTGAGATTGATGAAAGGGGTCGGTAGTTGTGTGAGGTTGAGATTGATGCAAGGGGTCGGTAGTTGTGTGAGGTTGAGATTGATGCAAGGGGTCGGTAGTTGTTAGAGGTTGAGATTGATGCAAGGTGTCGGTAGTTGTGTGAGGTTGAGATTGATGCAGGGGGTCGGTAGTTGTTAGATGTTGAGATTGATGCAGGGGGTCGGTAGTTGTGTGAGGTTGAGATTGATGCAAGGGGTCGGTAGTTGTAAGAGGTTGAGATTGATGCAGGGAGTCGGTAGTTGTGTAAGGTTGAGATTGATGCAAGGGGTCGGTAGTTGTTAGAGGTTGAGATTGATGCAAGGGGTCGATAGTTGTTAGAGGTTGAGATTGATGCAGGGAGTCGGTAGTTGTGTAAGGTTGAGATTGATGCAGGGGGTCGGTAGTTGTTAGAGGTTGAGATTGATGCAAGGGGTCGGTAGTTGTTAGAGGTTGAGATTGATGCAGGGAGTCGGTAGTTGTGTAAGGTTGAGATTAATGCAGGGGGTCGGTAGTTGTTAGAGGTTGAGATTGATGCAGGGGGTCGGTAGTTGTGTGAGGTTGAGATTGATGCAAGGGGTCGGTAGTTGTAAGAGGTTGAGATTGATGCAGGGAGTCGGTAGTTGTGTAAGGTTGAGCTTGATGCAGGGGGTCGGTAGTTGTTAGAGGTTGAGATTGATGCAGGGAGTCAGTAGTTGTGTGAGGTTGAGATTGATGCAGGGAGTCGGTAGTTGTTAGAGGTTGAGATTTATGCAAGGGGTCGGTAGTTGTGTGAGGTTGAGATTGATGCAAGGGGTCGGTAGTTGTGTGAGGTTGAGATTGATGCAGGGAGTCGGTAGTTGTTAGAGGTTGAGATTGATGCAGGGGGTCGGTAGTTGTTAGAGGTTGAGATTGATGCAGGGGGTCGGTAGTTGTGTGAGGTTGAGATTGATGCAGGGGGTCGGTAGTTGTTAGAGGTTGAGATTGATGCAGGGAGTCGGTAGTTGTTAGAGGTTTATAATTGATGCAGGGAGTCGGTAGTTGTGCGAGGTTGAGATTGATGCAAGGGGTCGGTAGTTGTGTGAGGTTGAGATTGATGCAAGGGGTCGGTAGTTATTAGAGGTTGAGATTGATGCAAGGTGTGGGTAGTTGTTAGAGGTTGAGATTGATGCAGGGTGTGGGTAGTTGTTAGAGGTTGAGATTGATGCAGGGGGTCGGTAGTTGTTAGAGGTTGAGATTGATGCAAGGGGTCGGTAGTTGTTAGAGGTTGAGATTGATGCAGGGAGTCGGTAGTTGTTAGAGGTTGAGATTGATGCAGGGAGTCGGTAGTTGTGTGAGGTTGAGATTGATGCAGGGAGTCGGTAGTTGTTAGAGGTTGAGATTGATGCAAGGGGTCGGTAGTTGTGTGAGGTTGAGATTGATGCAGGGAGTCGGTAGTTGTTAGAGGTTGAGATTGATGCAAGGGGTCGGTAGTTGTTAGAGGTTGAGATTGATGCAAGGGGTCGGTAGTTGTATGAGGTTGAGATTGATGCAAGGGGTCGGTAGTTGTTAGAGGTTGAGATTGATGCAGGGTGTGGGTAGTTGTTAGAGGTTGAGATTGATGCAGGGAGTCGGTGGTTGTTAGAGGTTGAGATTGATGCAGGGAGTCGGTAGTTGTGTGAGGTTGAGATTGATGCAAGGTGTGGGTAGTTGTTAGAGGTTGAGATTGATGCAGGGGGTCGGTAGTTTTGTGATGTTGAGATTTATGCAGGGAGTCGGTAGTTGTTAGAGGTTGAGATTGATGCAGGTGGTCGGTAGTTGTGCGAGGTTGAGATTGATGCAAGGGGTCGGTAGTTGTTAGAGGTTGAGATTGATGCAGGGAGTCTGTTGTTGTTAGAGGTTGAGATTGATGCAAGGGGTCGGTAGTTGTTAGAGGTTGAGATTGATGCAGGGGGTCGGTAGTTGTTAGAGGTTGAGATTGATGCAGGGGGTCGGTAGTTGTGTGAGGTTGAGATTGATGCAAGGGGTCGGTAGTTGTTAGAGGTTGAGATTGATGCAAGGGGTCGGTAGTTGTTAGAGGTTGAGATTGATGCAAGGGGTCGGTAGTTGTTAGAGGTTGAGATTGATGCAAGGTGTGGGTAGTTGTTAGAGGTTGAGATTGATGCAGGGGGTCGGTAGTTTTGTGATGTTGAGATTTATGCAGGGAGTCGGTAGTTGTTAGAGATTGAGATTGATGCAGGGGGTCGGTAGTTGTTAGAGGTTGAGATTGATGCAAGGGGTCGGTAGTTGTTAGAGGTTGAGATTGATGCAAGGAGTCGGTAGTTGCTAGAGGTTGAGATTGATGCAGGGAGTCGGTAGTTGTGTGAGGTTGAGATTGATGCAGGGAGTCGGTAGTTGTTAGAGGTTGAGATTGATGAAAGGGGTCGGTAGTTGTGTGAGGTTGAGATTGATGCAAGGGGTCGGTAGTTGTGTGAGGTTGAGATTGATGCAAGGGGTCGGTAGTTGTTAGAGGTTGAGATTGATGCAAGGTGTCGGTAGTTGTGTGAGGTTGAGATTGATGCAGGGGGTCGGTAGTTGTTAGAGGTTGAGATTGATGCAGGGGGTCGGTAGTTGTGTGAGGTTGAGATTGATGCAAGGGGTCGGTAGTTGTAAGAGGTTGAGATTGATGCAGGGAGTCGGTAGTTGTGTAAGGTTGAGATTGATGCAAGGGGTCGGTAGTTGTTAGAGGTTGAGATTGATGCAAGGGGTCGGTAGTTGTTAGAGGTTGAGATTGATGCAGGGAGTCGGTAGTTGTGTAAGGTTGAGATTGATGCAGGGGGTCGGTAGTTGTTAGAGGTTGAGATTGATGCAAGGGGTCGGTAGTTGTTAGAGGTTGAGATTGATGCAGGGAGTCGGTAGTTGTGTAAGGTTGAGATTGATGCAGGGGGTCGGTAGTTGTTAGAGGTTGAGATTGATGCAGGGGGTCGGTAGTTGTGTGAGGTTGAGATTGATGCAAGGGGTCGGTAGTTGTAAGAGGTTGAGATTGATGCAGGGAGTCAGTAGTTGTGTAAGGTTGAGCTTGATGCAGGGGGTCGGTAGTTGTTAGAGGTTGAGATTGATGCAGGGAGTCAGTAGTTGTGTGAGGTTGAGATTGATGCAGGGAGTCGGTAGTTGTTAGAGGTTGAGATTTATGCAAGGGGTCGGTAGTTGTGTGAGGTTGAGATTGATGCAAGGGGTCGGTAGTTGTGTGAGGTTGAGATTGATGCAAGGTGTCGGTAGTTGTTAGAGGTTGAGATTGATGCAGGGGGTCGGTAGTTGTTAGAGGTTGAGATTGATGCAGGGGGTCGGTAGTTGTGTGAGGTTGAGATTGATGCAAGGGGTCGGTAGTTGTTAGAGGTTGAGATTGATGCAGGGAGTCGGTAGTTGTTAGAGGTTTATAATTGATGCAGGGAGTCGGTAGTTGTGCGAGGTTGAGATTGATGCAAGGGGTCGGTAGTTGTGTGAGGTTGAGATTGATGCAAGGGGTCGGTAGTTATTAGAGGTTGAGATTGATGCAAGGTGTGGGTAGTTGTTAGAGGTTGAGATTGATGCAGGGTGTGGGTAGTTGTTAGAGGTTGAGATTGATGCAGGGGGTCGGTAGTTGTTAGAGGTTGAGATTGATGCAAGGGGTCGGTAGTTGTTAGAGGTTGAGATTGATGCAGGGAGTCGGTGGTTGTTAGAGGTTGAGATTGATGCAGGGAGTCGGTAGTTGTGTGAGGTTGAGATTGATGCAGGGAGTCGGTAGTTGTTAGAGGTTGAGATTGATGCAAGGGGTCGGTAGTTGTGTGAGGTTGAGATTGATGCAGGGAGTCGGTAGTTGTTAGAGGTTGAGATTGATGCAAGGGGTCGGTAGTTGTTAGAGGTTGAGATTGATGCAAGGGGTCGGTAGTTGTGTGAGGTTGAGATTGATGCAAGGGGTCGGTAGTTGTTAGAGGTTGAGATTGATGCAGGGTGTGGGTAGTTGTTAGAGGTTGAGATTGATGCAGGGAGTCGGTGGTTGTTAGAGGTTGAGATTGATGCAGGGAGTCGGTAGTTGTGTGAGGTTGAGATTGATGCAAGGTGTGGATAGTTGTTAGAGGTTGAGATTGATGCAGGGGGTCGGTAGTTTTGTGATGTTGAGATTTATGCAGGGAGTCGGTAGTTGTTAGAGGTTGAGATTGATGCAGGTGGTCGGTAGTTGTGCGAGGTTGAGATTGATGCAAGGGGTCGGTAGTTGTTAGAGGTTGAGATTGATGCAGGGAGTCGGTAGTTGTTAGAGGTTGAGATTGATGCAGGGAGTCAGTAATTGTGTGAGGTTGAGATTGATGCAGGGTTTGGGTAGCTGTTAGAGGTTGAGGTTGATGCAAGGTGTGGGTAGTTGTTAGAGGTTGAGATTGATGCAGGGAGTCTGTTGTTGTTAGAGGTTGAGATTGATGCAAGGGGTCGGTAGTTATTAGAGGTTGAGATTGATGCAAGGTGTGGGTAGTTGTTAGAGGTTGAGATTGATGCAGGGAGTGGGTAGTTGTTAGAGGTTGAGATTGATGCAGGGGGTCGGTAGTTGTTAGAGGTTGAGATTGATGCAAGGGGTCGGTAGTTGTTAGAGGTTGAGATTGATGCAGGGAGTCGGTGGTTGTTAGAGGTTGAGATTGATGCAGGGAGTCGGTAGTTGTGTGAGGTTGAGATTGATGCAGGGAGTCGGTAGTTGTTAGAGGTTGAGATTGATGCAAGGGGTCGGTAGTTGTGTGAGGTTGAGATTGATGCAGGGAGTCGGTAGTTGTTAGAGGTTGAGATTGATGCAAGGGGTCGGTAGTTGTTAGAGGTTGAGATTGATGCAAGGGGTCGGTAGTTGTGTGAGGTTGAGATTGATGCAAGGGGTCGGTAGTTGTTAGAGGTTGAGATTGATGCAGGGTGTGGGTAGTTGTTAGAGGTTGAGATTGATGCAGGGAGTCGGTGGTTGTTAGAGGTTGAGATTGATGCAGGGAGTCGGTAGTTGTGTGAGGTTGAGATTGATGCAGGGAGTCGGTAGTTGTTAGAGGTTGAGATTGATGCAGGGGGTCGGTAGTTGTTAGAGGTTGAGATTGATGCAAGGTGTCGGTAGTTGTTTGATGTTGAGATTGATGCAGGGGGTCGGTAGTTGTTAGAGGTTGAGATTGATGCAAGGGGTCGGTAGTTGTTAGAGGTTGAGATTGATGCAGGGAGTCGGTAGTTGTTAGAGGTTGAGATTGATGCAGGGAGTCAGTAATTGTGTGAGGTTGAGATTGATGCAGGGTTTGGGTAGCTGTTAGAGGTTGAGGTTGATGCAAGGTGTGGGTAGTTGTGTGAGGTTGAGATTGATGCAGGGTGTGGGTAGTTGTTAGAGGTTGAGATTGATGCAGGGAGTCGGTGGTTGTTAGAGGTTGAGATTGATGCAGGGAGTCGGTAGTTGTGTGAGGTTGAGATTGATGCAAGGTGTGGATAGTTGTTAGAGGTTGAGATTGATGCAGGGGGTCGGTAGTTTTGTGATGTTGAGATTTATGCAGGGAGTCGGTAGTTGTTAGAGGTTGAGATTGATGCAGGTGGTCGGTAGTTGTGCGAGGTTGAGATTGATGCAAGGGGTCGGTAGTTGTTAGAGGTTGAGATTGATGCAGGGAGTCTGTTGTTGTTAGAGGTTGAGATTGATGCAAGGGGTCGGTAGTTGTTAGAGGTTGAGATTGATGCAGGGGGTCGGTAGTTGTTAGAGGTTGAGATTGATGCAGGGGGTCGGTAGTTGTGTGAGGTTGAGATTGATGCAAGGGGTCGGTAGTTGTTAGAGGTTGAGATTGATGCAAGGGGTCGGTAGTTGTTAGAGGTTGAGATTGATGCAAGGGGTCGGTAGTTGTTAGAGGTTGAGATTGATGCAAGGTGTGGGTAGTTGTTAGAGGTTGAGATTGATGCAGGGGGTCGGTAGTTTTGTGATGTTGAGATTTATGCAGGGAGTCGGTAGTTGTTAGAGGTTGAGATTGATGCAGGGGGTCGGTAGTTGTTAGAGGTTGAGATTGATGCAAGGGGTCGGTAGTTGTTAGAGGTTGAGATTGATGCAAGGAGTCGGTAGTTGCTAGAGGTTGAGATTGATGCAGGGAGTCGGTAGTTGTGTGAGGTTGAGATTGATGCAGGGAGTCGGTAGTTGTTAGAGGTTGAGATTGATGAAAGGGGTCGGTAGTTGTGTGAGGTTGAGATTGATGCAAGGGGTCGGTAGTTGTGTGAGGTTGAGATTGATGCAAGGGGTCGGTAGTTGTTAGAGGTTGAGATTGATGCAAGGTGTCGGTAGTTGTGTGAGGTTGAGATTGATGCAGGGGGTCGGTAGTTGTTAGATGTTGAGATTGATGCAGGGGGTCGGTAGTTGTGTGAGGTTGAGATTGATGCAAGGGGTCGGTAGTTGTAAGAGGTTGAGATTGATGCAGGGAGTCGGTAGTTGTGTAAGGTTGAGATTGATGCAAGGGGTCGGTAGTTGTTAGAGGTTGAGATTGATGCAAGGGGTCGGTAGTTGTTAGAGGTTGAGATTGATGCAGGGAGTCGGTAGTTGTGTAAGGTTGAGATTGATGCAGGGGGTCGGTAGTTGTTAGAGGTTGAGATTGATGCAAGGGGTCGGTAGTTGTTAGAGGTTGAGATTGATGCAGGGAGTCGGTAGTTGTGTAAGGTTGAGATTAATGCAGGGGGTCGGTAGTTGTTAGAGGTTGAGATTGATGCAGGGGGTCGGTAGTTGTGTGAGGTTGAGATTGATGCAAGGGGTCGGTAGTTGTAAGAGGTTGAGATTGATGCAGGGAGTCAGTAGTTGTGTAAGGTTGAGCTTGATGCAGGGGGTCGGTAGTTGTTAGAGGTTGAGATTGATGCAGGGAGTCAGTAGTTGTGTGAGGTTGAGATTGATGCAGGGAGTCGGTAGTTGTTAGAGGTTGAGATTGATGCAAGGGGTCGGTAGTTGTGTGAGGTTGAGATTGATGCAAGGGGTCGGTAGTTGTGTGAGGTTGAGATTGATGCAAGGTGTCGGTAGTTGTTAGAGGTTGAGATTGATGCAGGGGGTCGGTAGTTGTTAGAGGTTGAGATTGATGCAGGGGGTCGGTAGTTGTGTGAGGTTGAGATTGATGCAAGGGGTCGGTAGTTGTTAGAGGTTAAGTTTGATTGATGCAGGGAGTCGGTAGTTGTTAGAGGTTTATAATTGATGCAGGGAGTCGGTAGTTGTGCGAGGTTGAGATTGATGCAAGGGGTCGGTAGTTGTGTGAGGTTGAGATTGATGCAAGGGGTCGGTAGTTGTTAGAGGTTGAGATTGATGCAAGGTGTGGGTAGTTGTTAGAGGTTGAGATTGATGCAGGGTGTGGGTAGTTGTTAGAGGTTGAGATTGATGCAGGGGGTCGGTAGTTGTTAGAGGTTGAGATTGATGCAAGGGGTCGGTAGTTGTTAGAGGTTGAGATTGATGCAGGGAGTCGGTGGTTGTTAGAGGTTGAGATTGATGCAGGGAGTCGGTAGTTGTGTGAGGTTGAGATTGATGCAGGGAGTCGGTAGTTGTTAGAGGTTGAGATTGATGCAAGGGGTCGGTAGTTGTGTGAGGTTGAGATTGATGCAGGGAGTCGGTAGTTGTTAGAGGTTGAGATTGATGCAAGGGGTCGGTAGTTGTTAGAGGTTGAGATTGATGCAAGGGGTCGGTAGTTGTGTGAGGTTGAGATTGATGCAAGGGGTCGGTAGTTGTTAGAGGTTGAGATTGATGCAGGGTGTGGGTAGTTGTTAGAGGTTGAGATTGATGCAGGGAGTCGGTGGTTGTTAGAGGTTGAGATTGATGCAGGGAGTCGGTAGTTGTGTGAGGTTGAGATTGATGCAAGGTGTGGGTAGTTGTTAGAGGTTGAGATTGATGCAGGGGGTCGGTAGTTTTGTGATGTTGAGATTTATGCAGGGAGTCGGTAGTTGTTAGAGGTTGAGATTGATGCAGGTGGTCGGTAGTTGTGCGAGGTTGAGATTGATGCAAGGGGTCGGTAGTTGTTAGAGGTTGAGATTGATGCAGGGAGTCGGTAGTTGTTAGAGGTTGAGATTGATGCAGGGAGTCAGTAATTGTGTGAGGTTGAGATTGATGCAGGGTTTGGGTAGCTGTTAGAGGTTGAGGTTGATGCAAGGTGTGGGTAGTTGTTAGAGGTTGAGATTGATGCAGGGAGTCTGTTGTTGTTAGAGGTTGAGATTGATGCAAGGGGTCGGTAGTTGTTAGAGGTTGAGATTGATGCAAGGTGTGGGTAGTTGTTAGAGGTTGAGATTGATGCAAGGTGTGAGTAGTTGTTAGAGGTTGAGATTGATGCAAGGTGTGGGTAGTTGTTAGAGGTTGAGATTGATGCAAGGTGTGGGTAGTTGTTAGAGGTTGATAATTGATGCAAGGTGTGGGTAGTTGTTAGAGGTTGAGATTGATGCAAGGTGTGGGTAGTTGTTAGAGGTTGAGATTGATGCAAGGTGTGGGTAGTTGTGTGAGGTTGAGATTGATGCAAGGTGTGGGTAGTTGTTAGAGGTTGAGATTGATGCAAGGTGTGGGTAGTTGTGTGAGGTTGAGATTGATGCAAGGTGTGGGTAGTTGTTAGAGGTTGAGATTGATGCAAGGTGTGGGTAGTTGTTAGAGGTTGAGATTGATGCAGGGGGTCGTTAGTTTTGTGATGTTGAGATTTATGCAGGGAGTCGGTAGTTGTTAGAGGTTGAGATTGATGCAGGGGGTCGGTAGTTGTTAGAGGTTTAGATTGATGCAAGGGGTCGGTAGTTGTGTGAGGTTGATAATTGATGCAGGGGGTCGGTAGTTTTGTGAGGTTGAGATTGATGCAAGGGGTCGGTAGTTGTGTGAGGTTGAGATTGATGCAGGGAGTCGGTAGTTGTTAGAGGTTGAGATTGATGCAAGGGGTCGGTAGTTGTGTGAGGTTGAGATTGATGCAGCGAGTCGGTAATTGTTAGAGGTTGAGATTGATGCAAGGGGTCGGTAGTTGTTAGAGGTTGAGATTGATGCAAGGGGTCGGTAGTTGTGTGAGGTTGAGATTGATGCAAGGGGTCGGTGGTTGTTAGAGGTTGAGATTGATGCAGGGAGTCGGTAGTTGTGTGAGGTTGAGATTGATGCAAGGAGTCGGTAGTTGTTAGAGGTTGAGATTGATGCAAGGGGTCGGTAGTTGTGTGAGGTTGAGATTGATGCAGGGAGTCGGTAGTTGTTAGAGGTTGAGATTGATGCAAGGGGTCGGTAGTTGTTAGAGGTTGAGATTGATGCAAGGGGTCGGTAGTTGTGTGAGGTTGAGATTGATGCAAGGGGTCGGTAGTTGTTAGAGGTTGAGATTGATGCAGGGTGTGGGTAGTTGTTAGAAGTTGAGATTGATGCAGGGGGTCGGTAGCTGTTAGAGGTTGAGATTGATGCAAGGGGTCGGTAGTTGTTAGAGGTTGAGATTGATGCAGGGAGTTGGTGGTTGTTAGAGGTTGAGATTGATGCAGGGAGTCGGTAGTTGTGTGAGGTTGAGATTGATGCAGGGAGTCCGTAGTTGTTAGAGGTTGAGATTGATGCAGGGGGTCGGTAGTTTTGTGATGTTGAGATTTATGCAGGGAGTCGGTAGTTGTTAGAGGTTGAGATTGATGCAGGTGGTCGGTAGTTGTGCGAGGTTGAGATTGATGCAAGGGGTCGGTAGTTGTTAGAGGTTGAGATTGATGCAGGGAGTCGGTAGTTGTTAGAGGTTGAGATTGATGCAGGGAGTCAGTAATTGTGTGAGGTTGAGATTGATGCAGGGTGTGGGTAGTTGTTAGAGGTTGAGATTGATGCAAGGTGTGGGTAGTTGTTAGAGGTTGAGATTGATGCAGGGAGTCTGTTGTTGTTAGAGGTTGAGATTGATGCAAGGGGTCGGTAGTTGTTAGAGGTTGAGATTGATGCAAGGTGTGGGTAGTTGTTAGAGGTTGAGATTGATGCAAGGTGTGGGTAGTTGTTAGAGGTTGAGATTGATGCAAGGTGTGGGTAGTTGTTAGAGGTTGAGATTGATGCAAGGTGTGGGTAGTTGTTAGAGGTTGATAATTGATGCAAGGTGTGGGTAGTTGTTAGAGGTTGAGATTGATGCAAGGTGTGGTTAGTTGTTAGAGGTTGAGATTGATGCAAGGTGTGGGTAGTTGTGTGAGGTTGAGATTGATGCAAGGTGTGGGTAGTTGTTAGAGGTTGAGATTGATGCAAGGTGTGGGTAGTTGTGTGAGGTTGAGATTGATGCAAGGTGTGGGTAGTTGTTAGAGGTTGAGATTGATGCAAGGTGTGGGTAGTTGTTAGAGGTTGAGATTGATGCAGGGGGTCGGTAGTTGTTAGAGGTTTAGATTGATGCAAGGGGTCGGTAGTTGTGTGAGGTTGATAATTGATGCAGGGGGTCGGTAGTTTTGTGAGGTTGAGATTGATGCAAGGGGTCGGTAGTTGTTAGAGGTTGAGATTGATGCAAGGTGTGGGTAGTTGTTAGAGGTTGAGATTGATGCAGGGGGTCTGTAGTTGTTAGAGGTTGAGATTGATGCAAGGGGTCGGTAGTTGTGTGAGGTTGAGATTGATGCAGGGGGTCGGTAGTTTTGTGATGTTGAGATTTATGCAGGGAGTCGGTAGTTGTTAGAGGTTGAGATTGATGCAGGGGGTCGGTAATTGTTAGAGGTTGAGATTGATGCAAGGGGTCGGTAGTTGTTAGAGGTTGAGATTGATGCAAGGGGTCGGTAGTTGTTAGAGGTTGAGATTGATGCAAGGTGTGGGTAGTTGTTAGAGGTTGAGATTGATGCAGGGGGTCGGTAGTTTTGTGATGTTGAGATTTATGCAGGGAGTCGGTAGTTGTTAGAGGTTGAGATTGATGCAGGGGGTCGGTAGTTGTTAGAGGTTGAGATTGATGCAAGGGGTCGGTAGTTGTTAGAGGTTGAGATTGATGCAGGGAGTCGGTAGTTGTTAGAGGTTGAGATTGATGCAGGGAGTCGGTAGTTGTGTGAGGTTGAGATTGATGCAGGGAGTCGGTAGTTGTTAGAGGTTGAGATTGATGCAAGGGGTCGGTAGTTGTGTGAGATTGAGATTGATGCAAGGGGTCGGTAGTTGTGTGAGGTTGAGATTGATGCAAGGGGTCGGTCGTTGTTAGAGGTTGAGATTGATGCAGGGGGTCGGTAGTTGTTAGAGGTTGAGATTGATGCAAGGGGTCGGTAGTTGTTAGAGGTTGAGATTGATGCAAGGGGTCGGTCGTTGTTAGAGGTTGAGATTGATGCAGGGGGTCGGTAGTTGTTAGAGGTTGAGATTGATGCAGGGAGTCGGTAGTTGTTAGAGTTTGAGATTGATGCAAGGGGTCGGTAGTTGTGTGAGGTTGAGATTGATGCAAGGTGTGGGTAGTTGTTAGAGGTTGAGATTGATGCAAGGGGTCGGTAGTTGTGTGAGGTTGAGATTGATGCAAGGTGTGGGTAGTTGTTAGAGGTTGAGATTGATGCAAGGTGTGGGTAGTTGTTAGAGGTTGAGATTGATGCAAGGTGTGGGTAGTTGTTAGAGGTTGAGATTGATGCAAGGGGTCGGTAGTTGTGTGAGGTTGAGATTGATGCAAGGTGTGGGTAGTTGTAAGAGGTTGAGATTGATGCAGGGGGTCGGTAGTTTGTGATGTTGAGATTTATGCAGGGAGTCGGTAGTTGTTCGAGGTTGAGATTGATGCAGGGGGTCGGTAGTTGTTAGAGGTTGAGATTGATGCAAGGGGTCGGTAGTTGTTAGAGGTTGAGATTGATGCAAGGGGTCGGTAGTTGTTAGAGGTTGAGATTGATGCAAGGTGTGGGTAGTTGTTAGAGGTTGAGATTGATGCAGGGGGTCGGTAGTTTTGTGATGTTGAGATTTATGCAGGGAGTCGGTAGTTGTTAGAGGTTGAGATTGATGCAGGGAGTCGGTAGTTGTGTGAGGTTGAGATTGATGCAGGGAGTCGGTAGTTGTTAGAGGTTGAGATTGATGCAAGGGGTCGGTAGTTGTGTGAGGTTGAGATTGATGCAAGGGGTCGGTAGTTGTGTGAGGTTGAGATTGATGCAAGGGGTCGGTCGTTGTTAGAGGTTGAGATTGATGCAGGGGGTCGGTAGTTGTTAGAGGTTGAGATTGGTGCAGGGGGTCGGTAGTTGTGTGAGGTTGAGATTGATGCAAGGGGTCGGTAGTTGTTAGAGGTTGAGATTGATGCAGGGAGTCGGTAGTTGTGTAAGGTTTATAATTGATGCAGGGAGTCGGTAGTTGTTAGAGGTTGAGATTGATGCAGGGGGTCGGTAGTTGTGTGAGGTTGAGATTGATGCAAGGGGTCGGTAGTTGTTAGAGGTTGAGATTGATGCAGGGAGTCGGTAGTTGTGTAAGGTTTATAATTGATGCAGGGAGTCGGTAGTTGTGCGAGGTTGAGATTGATGCAAGGGGTCGGTAGTTGTGTGAGGTTGAGATTGATGCAAGGTGTGGGTAGTTGTTAGAGGTTGAGATTGATGCAAGGGGTCGGTAGTTGTGTGAGGTTGAGATTGATGCAAGGTGTGGGTAGTTGTTAGAGGTTGAGATTGATGCAAGGTGTGGGTAGTTGTTAGAGGTTGAGATTGATGCAAGGTGTGGGTAGTTGTTAGAGGTTGAGATTGATGCAAGGTGTGGGTAGTTGTTAGAGGTTGAGATTGATGCAGGGAGTCTGTTGTTGTTAGAGGTTGAAATTGATGCAAAGGGTCGGTAGTTGTTAGAGGTTGAGATTGATGCAAGGTGTGGGTAGTTGTTAGAGGTTGAGATTGATGCAAGGTGTGGGTAGTTGTTAGAGGTTGAGATTGATGCAAGGGGTCGGTAGTTGTTAGAGGTTGAGATTGATGCAAGGTGTGGGTAGTTGTTAGAGGTTGAGATTGATGCAAGGTGTGGGTAGTTGTTAGAGGTTGAGATTGATGCAAGGTGTGGGTAGTTGTTAGAGGTTGAGATTGATGCAAGGTGTGGGTAGTTGTTAGAGGTTGAGATTGATGCAAGGTGTGGGTAGTTGTTAGAGGTTGAGATTGATGCAAGGTGTGGGTAGTTGTTAGAGGTTGAGATTGATGCAAGGTGTGGGTAGTTGTTAGAGGTTGAGATTGATGCAAGGTGTGGGTAGTTGTTAGAGGTTGAGATTGATGCAAGGTGTGGGTAGTTGTTAGAGGTTGAGATTGATGCAAGGTGTGGGTAGTTGTTAGAGGTTGAGATTGATGCAAGGTGTGGGTAGTTGTTAGAGGTTGAGATTGATGCAGGGAGTCTGTTGTTGTTAGAGGTTGAGATTGATGCAAGGTGTGGGTAGTTGTTAGAGGTTGAGATTGATGCAAGGGGTCGGTAGTTGTGTGAGGTTGAGATTGATGCAAGGTGTGGGTAGTTGTTAGAGGTTGAGATTGATGCAAGGTGTGGGTAGTTGTTAGAGGTTGAGATTGATGCAAGGTGTGGGTAGTTGTTAGAGGTTGAGATTGATGCAGGGAGTCTGTTGTTGTTAGAGGTTGAGATTGATGCAAGGGGTCGGTAGTTGTTAGAGGTTGAGATTGATGCAAGGTGTGGGTGGTAGTTAGAGGTTGAGATTGATGCAAGGTGTGGGTAGTTGTGTGAGGTTGAGATTGATGCAAAGGGTCGGTAGTTGTTAGAGGTTGAGATTGATGCAAGGTGTGGGTAGTTGTTAGAGGTTGAGATTGATGCAAGGTGTGGGTAGTTGTTAGAGGTTGAGATTGATGCAAGGGGTGGGTAGTTGTTAGAGGTTGAGATTGATGCAAGGGGTCGGTAGTTGTGTGAGGTTGAGATTGATGCAAGGTGTGGGTGGTTGTTAGAGGTTGAGATTGATGCAAGGTGTGGGTAGTTGTTAGAGGTTGAGATTGATGCAAGGTGTGGGTAGTTGTTAGAGGTTGAGATTGATGCAGGGAGTCTGTTGTTGTTAGAGGTTGAGATTGATGCAAGGGGTCGGTAGTTGTTAAAGGTTGAGATTGATGCAAGGTGTGGGTGGTTGTTAGAGGTTGAGATTGATGCAAGGTGTGGGTAGTTGTGTGAGGTTGAGATTGATGCAAAGGGTCGGTAGTTGTTAGAGGTTGAGATTGATGCAAGGTGTGGGTAGTTGTTAGAGGTTGAGATTGATGCAAGGTGTGGGTAGTTGTTAGAGGTTGAGATTGATGCAAGGTGTGGGTAGTTGTTAGAGGTTGAGATTGATGCAAGGTGTGGGTAGTTGTTAGAGGTTGAGATTGATGCAAGGTGTGGGTAGTTGTTAGAGGTTGAGATTGATGCAAGGTGTGGGTAGTTGTTAGAGGTTGAGATTGATGCAAGGTGTGGGTAGTTGTTAGAGGTTG
The DNA here is from genome assembly GCA_916613615.1 of Steromphala cineraria. Taxonomy (NCBI): domain Eukaryota; kingdom Metazoa; phylum Mollusca; class Gastropoda; order Trochida; family Trochidae; genus Steromphala; species Steromphala cineraria. The sequence continues at coordinate 269,018 of OU744737.1, forward strand.
AGATTGATGCAAGGTGTGGGTAGTTGTTAGAGGTTGAGATTGATGCAAGGTGTGGGTAGTTGTTAGAGGTTGAGATTGATGCAAGGTGTGGGTAGTTGTTAGAGGTTGAGATTGATGCAAGGTGTGGGTAGTTGTTAGAGGTTGAGATTGATGCAAGGTGTGGGTAGTTGTTAGAGGTTGAGATTGATGCAAGGTGTGGGTAGTTGTTAGAGGTTGAGATTGATGCAGGGGGTCGGTAGTTGTTAGAGGTTGAGATTGATGCAAGGTGTCGGTAGTTGTTAGAGGTTGAGATTGATGCAAGGGGTCGGTAGTTGTTAGAGGTTGAGATTGATGCAAGGTGTGGGTAGTTGTTAGAGGTTGAGATTGATGCAGGGGGTCGGTAGTTGTTAGAGGTTGAGATTGATGCAGGGGGTCGGTAGTTGTGTGAGGTTGAGATTGATGCAAGGGGTCGGTAGTTGTTAGAGGTTAAGTTTGATTGATGCAGGGAGTCGGTAGTTGTGTAAGGTTTATAATTGATGCAGGGAGTCGGTAGTTGTGCGAGGTTGAGATTGATGCAAGGGGTCGGTAGTTGTGTGAGGTTGAGATTGATGCAAGGGGTCGGTAGTTATTAGAGGTTGAGATTGATGCAAGGTGTGGGTAGTTGTTAGAGGTTGAGATTGATGCAGAGTGTGGGTAGTTGTTAGAGGTTGAGATTGATGCAAGGGGTCGGTAGTTGTTAGAGGTTGAGATTGATGCAGGGAGTCGGTGGTTGTTAGAGGTTGAGATTGATGCAGGGAGTCGGTAGTTGTGTGAGGTTGAGATTGATGCAGGGAGTCGGTAGTTGTTAGAGGTTGAGATTGATGCAAGGGGTCGGTAGTTGTGTGAGGTCGAGATTGATGCAGGGAGTCGGTAGTTGTTAGAGGTTGAGATTGATGCAAGGGGTCGGTAGTTGTTAGAGGTTGAGATTGATGCAAGGGGTCGGTAGTTGTGTGAGGTTGAGATTGATGCAAGGGGTCGGTAGTTGTTAGAGGTTGAGATTGATGCAGGGAGTCGGTAGTTGTGTGAGGTTGAGATTGATGCAGGGAGTCGGTAGTTGTGCGAGATTGAGATTGATGCAAGGGGTCGGTAGTTGTGTGAGGTTGAGATTGATGCAAGGGGTCGGTAGTTGTTAGAGGTTGAGATTGATGCAGGGAGTCGGTAGTTGTGTGAGGTTGAGATTGATGCAGGGAGTCGGTAGTTGTTAGAGGTTGAGATTGATGCAAGGGGTCGGTAGTTGTGTGAGGTCGAGATTGATGCAGGGAGTCGGTAGTTGTTAGAGGTTGAGATTGATGCAAGGGGTCGGTAGTTGTTAGAGGTTGAGATTGATGCAAGGGGTCGGTAGTTGTGTGAGGTTGAGATTGATGCAAGGGGTCGGTAGTTGTTAGAGGTTGAGATTGATGCAGGGGGTCGGTAGTTGTGCGAGATTGAGATTGATGCAAGGGGTCGGTAGTTGTGTGAGGTTGAGATTGATGCAAGGGGTCGGTAGTTGTTAGAGGTTGAGATTGATGCAGGGAGTCGGTAGTTGTGTTAGGTTGAGATTGATGCAGGGAGTCGGTAGTTGTGTGAGGTTGAGATTGATGCAGGGAGTCGGTAGTTGTGCGAGATTGAGATTGATGCAAGGGGTCGGTAGTTGTGTGAGGTTGAGATTGATGCAAGGGGTCGGTAGTTGTTAGAGGTTGAGATTGATGCAGGGAGTCGGTAGTTGTGTGAGGTTGAGATTGATGCAGGGAGTCTGTTGTTGTTAGAGGTTGAGATTGATGCAAGGTGTGGGTAGTTGTTAGAGGTTGAGATTGATGCAAGGTGTGGGTAGTTGTTAGAGGTTGAGATTGATGCAGGGGGTCGGTAGTTGTTAGAGGTTGAGATTGATGCAAGGGGTCGGTAGTTGTGTGAGGTTGAGATTGATGCAAGGGGTCGGTAGTTGTTAGAGGTTGAGATTGATGCAGGGGGTCGGTAGTTGTTAGAGGTTGAGATTGATGCAAGAGGTCGGTAGTTGTTAGAGGTTGAGATTGATGCAGGGAGTCTGTTGTTGTTAGAGGTTGAGATTGATGCAAGGTGTCGGAAGTTGTGTGAGGTTGAGATTGATGCAAGGTGTGGGTAGTTGTTAGAGGTTGAGATTGATGCAGGGGGTCGGTAGTTGTTAGAGGTTGAGATTGATGCAGGGGGTCGGTAGTTGTTAGAGGTTGAGATTGATGCAGGGGGTCGGTAGTTGTTAGAGGTTGAGATTGATGCAGGGGGTCGGTAGTTGTGTGAGGTTGAGATTGATGCAAGGGGTCGGTAGTTGTTAGAGGTTGAGATTGATGCAGGGAGTCGGTAGTTGTGTAAGGTTTATAATTGATGCAGGGAGTCGGTAGTTGTGCGAGATTGAGATTGATGCAAGGGGTCGGTAGTTGTGTGAGGTTGAGATTGATGCAAGGGGTCGGTAGTTGTGTGAGGTTGAGATTGATGCAAGGTGTGGGTAGTTGTTAGAGGTTGAGATTGATTCAGGGGGTCGGTAGTTTTGTGATGTTGAGATTTATGCAGGGAGTCGGTAGTTGTTAGAGGTTGAGATTGATTCAGGGGGTCGGTAGTTGTTAGAGGTTGAGATTGATGCAAGGGGTCGGTAGTTGTTAGAGGTTGAGATTGATGCAAGGGGTCGGTAGTTGTTAGAGGTTGAGATTGATGCAAGGTGTTGGTAGTTGTTAGAGGTTGAGATTGATGCAGGGGGTCGGTAGTTATGTGATGTTGAGATTTATGCAGGGAGTCGGTAGTTTTTAGAGGTTGAGATTGATGCAGGGGGTCGGTAGTTGTTAGAGGTTGAGATTGATGCAAGGGGTCGGTAGTTGTTAGAGGTTGAGATTGATGCAGGGAGTCGGTAGTTGTTAGAGGTTGAGATTGATGCAGGGAGTCGGTAGTTGTGTGAGGTTGAGATTGATGCAGGGAGTCGGTAGTTGTTAGAGGTTGAGATTGATGCAGGGGGTCGGTAGTTGTTAGAGGTTGAGATTGATGCAGGGGGTCGGTAGTTGTTAGAGGTTGAGATTGATGCAGGGGGTCGGTAGTTGTGTGAGGTTGAGATTGATGCAAGGGGTCGGTAGTTGTTAGAGGTTGAGATTGATGCAGGGAGTCGGTAGTTGTGTAAGGTTTATAATTGATGCAGGGAGTCGGTAGTTGTGCGAGATTGAGATTGATGCAAGGGGTCGGTAGTTGTGTGAGGTTGAGATTGATGCAAGGGGTCGGTAGTTGTGTGAGGTTGAGATTGATGCAAGGTGTGGGTAGTTGTTAGAGGTTGAGATTGATTCAGGGGGTCGGTAGTTTTGTGATGTTGAGATTTATGCAGGGAGTCGGTAGTTGTTAGAGGTTGAGATTGATGCAAGGGGTCGGTAGTTGTGTGAGGTTGAGATTGATGCAAGGTGTGGGTAGTTGTTAGAGGTTGAGATTGATTCAGGGGGTCGGTAGTTTTGTGATGTTGAGATTGATTCAGGGGGTCGGTAGTTGTTAGAGGTTGAGATTGATGCAAGGGGTCGGTAGTTGTTAGAGGTTGAGATTGATGCAAGGGGTCGGTAGTTGTTAGAGGTTGAGATTGATGCAAGGTGTTGGTAGTTGTTAGAGGTTGAGATTGATGCAGGGGGTCGGTAGTTATGTGATGTTGAGATTTATGCAGGGAGTCGGTAGTTTTTAGAGGTTGAGATTGATGCAGGGGGTCGGTAGTTGTTAGAGGTTGAGATTGATGCAAGGGGTCAGTAGTTGTTAGAGGTTGAGATTGATGCAGGGAGTCGGTAGTTGTTAGAGGTTGAGATTGATGCAGGGAGTCGGTAGTTGTGTGAGGTTGAGATTGATGCAGGGAGTCGGTAGTTGTTAGAGGTTGAGATTGACGCAAGGGGTCGGTAGTTGTGTGAGGTTGAGATTGATGCAAGGGGTCGGTAGTTGTGTGAGGTTGAGATTGATGCAAGGGGTCGGTAGTTGTTAGAGGTTGAGATTGATGCAGGGGGTCGGTAGTTGTTAGAGGTTGAGATTGATGCAGGGGGTCGGTAGTTGTGTGAGGTTGAGATTGATGCAAGGGGTCGGTAGTTGTTAGAGGTTGAGATTGATGCAGGGAGTCGGTAGTTGTGTAAGGTTTATAATTGATGCAGGGAGTCGGTAGTTGTGCGAGATTGAGATTGATGCAAGGGGTCGGTAGTTGTGTGAGGTTGAGATTTATGCAAGGGGTCGGTAGTTGTGTGAGGTTGAGATTGATGCAAGGGGTCGGTAGTTGTGTGAGGTTGAGATTGATGCAAGGGGTCGGTAGTTGTGTGAGGTTGAGAGAGATGCAAGGTGTGGGTAGTTGTTAGAGGTTGAGATTGATGCAAGGTGTGGGTAGTTGTTAGAGGTTGAGATTGATGCAAGGTGTGGGTAGTTGTTAGAGGTTGAGATTGATGCAGGGAGTCTGTTGTTGTTAGAGGTTGAGATTGATGCAAGGGGTCGGTAGTTGTTAGAGGTTGAGATTGATGCAAGGTGTGGGTAGTTGTTAGAGGTTGAGATTGATGCAAGGTGTGGGTAGTTGTTAGAGGTTGAGATTGATGCAAGGGGTCGGTAGTTGTTAGAGGTTGAGATTGATGCAAGGTGTGGGTAGTTGTTAGAGGTTGAGATTGATGCAAGGTGTGGGTAGTTGTTAGAGGTTGAGATTGATGCAAGGTGTGGGTAGTTGTTAGAGGTTGAGATTGATGCAAGGTGTGGGTAGTTGTTAGAGGTTGAGATTGATGCAAGGTGTGGGTAGTTGTTAGAGGTTGAGATTAATGTTGGTGTGGGTAGTTGTTAGAGGTTGAGATTGATGCAAGGTGTGGGTAGTTGTTAGAGGTTGAGATTGATGCAAGGTGTGGGTAGTTCTTAGAGGTTGAGATTGATGCAAGGTGTGGGTAGTTGTTAGAGGTTGAGATTGATGCAAGGTGTGGGTAGTTGTTAGAGGTTGAGATTGATGCAAGGTGTGGGTAGTTGTTAGAGGTTGAGGTTGATGCAAGGTGTGGGTAGTTGTTAGAGGTTGAGATTGATGCAAGGTGTGGGTAGTTGTTAGAGGTTGAGATTGATGCAAGGTGTCGGTAGTTGTTAGAGGTTGAGATTGATGCAAGGTGTGGGTAGTTGTTAGAGGTTGAGATTGATGCAGGGTGTGGGTAGTTGTTAGAGGTTGAGATTGATGCAGGGAGTCTGTTGTTGTTAGAGGTTGAGATTGATGCAAGGTGTGGGTAGTTGTTAGAGGTTGAGATTGATGCAAGGTGTCGGTAGTTGTTAGAGGTTGAGATTGATGCAAGGTGTGGGTAGTTGTTAGAGGTTGAGATTGATGCAGGGTGTGGGTAGTTGTTAGAGGTTGAGATTGATGCAGGGAGTCTGTTGTTGTTAGAGGTTGAGATTGATGCAAGGTGTGGGTAGTTGTTAGAGGTTTAGATTGATGCAAGGTGTGGGTAGTTGTTAGAGGTTGAGATTGATGCAGGGAGTCTGTTGTTGTTAGAGGTTGAGATTGATGCAAGGTGTGGGTAGTTGTTAGAGGTTGAGATTGATGCAAGGTGTGGGTAGTTGTTAGAGGTTGAGATTGATGCAAGGTGTGGGTAGTTGTTAGAGGTTGAGATTGATGCAGGGAGTCTGTTGTTGTTAGAGGTTGAGATTGATGCAAGGTGTGGGTAGTTGTTAGAGGTTGAGATTGATGCAAGGTGTCGGTAGTTGTTAGAGGTTGAGATTGATGCAAGGTGTGGGTAGTTGTTAGAGGTTGAGATTGATGCAGGGAATCTGTTGTTGTTAGAGGTTGAGATTGATGCAGGGGCTCGGTAGTTGTTAGAGGTTGAGATTGATGCAGGGAGTCTGTTGTTGTTAGAGGTTGAGATTGATGCAAGGTGTCGGTAGTTGTTAGAGGTTGAGATTGATGCAAGTTGTGGGTAGTTGTTAGAGGTTGAGATTGATGCAAGGGGTCGGTAGTTGTGTAAGGTTGATAATTGATGCAGGGAGTCGGTAGTTGTGCGAGGTTGAGAATGATGCAGGGAGTCGGTAGTTGTTAGAGGTTTTGATTGAGATTGATGCAGGGAGTCGGTAGTTGTATAAGGTTGAGATTGATGCAGGGGGTTGGTAGTTGTGTGAGGTTGAGATTGATGCATGGGGTCGGTTGTTCTGTGAGGTTGAGATTGATGCAGGGGGTCGGTGGTTCTGTGAGGTTGAGATTGATGCAGGGAGTCGGTTGTTGTGTAAGGTGGAGATTTATGCAGTCGGTAGTTGTTAGAGGTTGAGATTGATGCAGGGAGTCGGTTGTTGTGTGAGGTTGAGATTGATGCAAGGAGTCGGTTGTTGTGTAAGGTGGAGATTTATGCAGTCGGTAGTTGTTAGAGGTTGAGATTGATGCAGGGAGTCGGTAGTTGTGTGAGGTTGAGATTGATGCAAGGAGTCGGTTGTTGTGTAAGGTGGAGATTGATGCAGGGAGTCGGTTGTTTTGTGATGTTGAGATTTATGCAGGGAGTCGGTAGCTTTGTGAGGTTGAGATTGATGCAGGGAGTCGGTTGTTGTGTGAGGTCGAGATTGATGCAAGGGGTCGGTTGTTGTGTGAGGTTGAGGTTGATGCAATTAGTCAGTAGTTGTGTGATGTTGAGATTGATGCAGGGGGTCGGTAGTTGTGTGAGGTTGAGATTGATGCAGGGAGTCTGTAGTTGTGAGAGGTTGAGATTGATACAAGGGGTTAGTAGTTGTTTGATAACTCCACGTTGAGGTTTAATCGAAGTTTAGTCCTAGAATTTCTGTTTGGTTTTGGATGTTTGTATAAGGAAAAAGACTTTCAAACACATGATCAATAACATACGTTTAAAGTGAAGGTCTAAAAATGCTGTCTTGTCTGTTTTACAAGTGTTACAATGTTGGCAGAAATGTACGGTGTGTGTGTGAATTAAAACCTTCAGATTTCTTAAAGCAACATTAATTTCTGTTAGGTTCCCTGGACCTTCTTTCTCGTCATTCTGTTGTTTCATAATCATGCATGCTTAAATATGATTTTAAAGGTTTTGTTTAAGAAATTGTTTCATATGTGAGATCTCTTTTCAGTTTAGCCTAAAACATATCAAACTCTTTTTTTAGGTCCAGAGTTGTACAAACCGAAGATACCAGCAGATATTGACGGTGAGTTTGTAAATGTCTTCAGCTTTTGCAAAGATAGAGTTAAATGTTTTGATATTGTTGACGTACCATTTTCTTGTCGTATTCTGAAAATTATGATGAAAATGTTGGTTTCATGTGAGAAAAGATTTTGCATTAATAATCTAATTTATTGATTTTTTTCAGAAACAAAAAAAACACAGATTATGGATCTTTGGAGTAAGTTACGAGTTCCTGCTTCTATCCTATGTTACATTGAACAAAATCAATGTTTTCATTTTCAAAAATGTTTTTAACTGAATTCAGTGGAATAAAGATATTTTGGTAGCACACTTGGTAAGTGAGTATTCTGGCTTAAAGTCTGATCATTAGTCCTTATTACAAGGAATATTGTTTTGTATACAAAGCTTTCTTTTTACGACTTGGTAATGTTGTTTGTTTCTGTAAATTATTTGTGTGCTGCAGACAGAACTCAAGAAGAAGTTGATTTTCTGACCCCTGGTATGATCCACGTATCTGCGGTGGACAAGGTGGTCCATATGCTGAAGAGTGGGAGGAACTGGGTGACCATTACAGGTAATGCTGGTGATGGGAAAACCACCCTGGGTTATCTGGTGTTGTGGCAACTCCGGACAAGTATGCCTGTATTCAACATTGAAGAACCTGATGAATACAGACTGCTTTCAAAGCTCCGAGAAGACCGTGTGATCATGTTTGATGACAGATTCGGTGCCTTCACTTCCGACAAGGTCCTCATGGATAAATGGAAGAGTGTTATAAATGATATCCACAGGCGCTTCGATCGTAACGTGACACAAACAAAGGTCATATTTATCAGCAGGAAGAATGTGGTGAAGGAAGCTCGGCTGTATCTGGGACATTTTCAAGGCACAGTTCTTGATCCTGAAAATCTTGTTGATTTGAGCTCAGTGAAGAAGCGAGATGAAAGGCTTCAAATACTCGACTACTACCTAAAGCAAGGGGGAATTGAAGTAAGTGCATATTTGAAACACAAAGTGGTTGATTTATCAATAGCACATGGGTTCCCCCATTGTGCAATGATGTACTCAAAATTGAAAGTCAAGAAACCTGATCTTGATATTGAAAGTTTTTTCAAGACACCAATCGATTTTCTCGACATTACAACAGAGTATTTGTATGAGCAGAACTGCACAGATCTTTTTGATCTCATGATCGAGAATGACGGGCAGTTTAATGTCCACAAAATAAAGGATCCTAAAAGAAGAAGATCATTGCTGAAAGTAGAACGTGAGCAAGAAGGTAGCTACATCACTAAGTGGAAGGATGGGGTTTGTGTGTTTGCCCATCCATCTATCTACGAGAGTGTACTGAGTGTCATCTGTAAGACAGACCCTTTGTTCTGCGTCCAACACGCAACACTCTCCGTGATAAGACAGAAACTTACTCTAACATCTGACGAAATGCGGAAGTCACCAACAGTTATCAACGTGGAACCTGAACCATCAGTACTGCGAGCTCTAGCTGAGAGGTTCCGACTTGAAATTCTTCTGGGAGACTACAGCGTGTTTGCTCACGAATTCTGTGACAACGAGGATTTCGTTAGAGAGCTGCTAACTGCTTGCGTGTATTCTGGGAATGATGCCACAGAACAGGTCAGTTAAATCTTAAAACTTTTTATAGAACCAGAATGGCATGATATTGGAGAAATGACTACAGCATACTTTTAGAATGTCCTATTTAAATTTAACATCATGACGTTCCCTGATAAGATAGGGCATGATGATAAGACATGGAAACTAAACATATATATATTTATAGGAAATTCAGAATACAAAATGATGCCTCCTGCAAATCATTTGTTTTTTTCACTACTTTACTAACACAGAAAAAGCTGTAATTAATTCTTGCAAATTACCTTGTAGAATCGAAGTGGTGAATCTGATGCTGAAGACATGGCTAGTGGTGAATCTGATGCTGAAGACGAGGCTAGTGGTGAATCTGATGCTGAAGACATGGCTAGTGGTGAATCTGATGATGACGAAGACGAGGCTAGTGGTCTTGGAGCTGCATCCTCTGTAACCGTTCAAGATTCACCACAAGAACAAACCACCAGGGCTCTCGCAGGTCTTTTCCAGTCCAGTATTAAATAATATATGATCACAATGTTGCCATCAAGACATTAAAGGCTTCTAAATTGTAAATAGAATTGTGCTTTCAACATGCAAGAAATCTTTTAAAGGGTCTTTCTAAATTGTACTGTACATCAATGTAATTGTACATCTGATTATAAACTTTAATTACCTAGGATTGTTATAGGTAAACGCTTTGTGCATCCACTTGTAAATTAACTTTTCTATAAGACAATGTGACTTCTATCTCTTCTAAAGTATTCTTGGTGACCTGTACGTCAATCATCCAGTTTAGCTTATTTATTGTTTGTAGGAGAGAAAACAAACAGTCGTTATACTACCTTCTACATCTATCACAATTCATCTTATTTAACTTGATAATGTTTTTCATTGCTTGACGTATCATTGTTAGATGTTGGTAGTTTTCACCTATATCTGAAGCTTCTTGTTCTTTTCAAACCAGACCCTGATAGTCTGGCCAAACAGATTGCCCAACTCGTCTCCACACCCGGAAGAGGCGTGGTCGCTCACTCCCAGCTACAACTGGAGTCCTTACCGGAGGCAAAAGGATCTCAACGATATACTGGTATCTAATTCGATCAAGTTTCTTTATCAATTTGGACACAAGCTATCCCCTTAGGGAAAACCCTCCCAAATTATTGTAATATCTTTACATGTTATTTTGAAGTTTCGAAATCATGGCTAAACGAGGTATGTGACTCAAATGTTGCTCAAATACCGACTCGCCACTTTTAATGATTTGTGTGTGAAGCAATATAACTTTGTAATAGACGTAGGTATTACTGTCATAAGGTGTTACAGTACATGAAAGGAAAACTGTTTTCAGAACCCAAGAATCTTACCATCAATGTGACGCAGCAGCACTTTGGAGATGTATCTGTGGTGGCTGACACTATTGGGAACCTGATTCTTGGAGGCCAGCAGCATATCCACCAGACACATCCCGCCCAGCAGCTGAAGGAAGAAACACAACAAGGTAGAGTAGATTTATATTTTTCGTGTTAGTTATAAAACATTTAATATATTAAGTTACTTTTGTGTTTTTGTTGTTTTACTTGTGTCCTTATTTGAGAGCTTTTGTCTCTTCGCACGACTTGAGAGATATTTTAAAGATTTAGGACGTTATATAGGACGATATGAGTCGCATACATGTACGAATGACCACAACTTTTCATTTAATTGTCTTATAATGATTAAGTGAGATGATGTTTCTTCATATATCATCAGAAGCTTTGAAACCAGATTTACAATCGTTAAGATCTAAACGCTATTCAAATCTGCTGTAAGGTTAAGTGGTATAGAAAATGTTTCCTTTTTACAGATGGAACTTCTGCATCAAATAAGGTAAGGAAATACTACAAAACTCTTGCTAGTTTTCCATCTCCCGTCATATTGATTCCCTTTTGTCTATCAGATTGCATGTTTCCTTCACATCACATCCCCGACTCTCTATCAACCCCTCCTCCCTCCACATCACCTCCCGACTCTCTATCAACCCCTCCTCCCTCCACATCTCTTCCTCGACTCTCTATCAATCTTTCCTCCCTCCACATCTCCTCGCGGACTCCATATCAATCCATCCTTTCTTCACATCACCTCCCCGACTCTATCAACCTGCCACCCTCCACATCTTCTCCCCGACTCTCTACCAACCCATCCTCCCTCCAATCTCCTCCCCGACTCTCTATCAACCCATCCTCCCTCCACATCTCCTCCCCGACTCTCTATCAACCCATCCTCCCTCCACATCTCCTCTCCGATTCTCTATCAACCCAGCCTCTCTCCACATCTCCTTTCTGACTCTCTATCAACACCTCCTCCCTCCACATCTTCTCCCCGACTCTCTATCAACCCTTCCTCCCTCCACATCTCCACCCCGACTCTCTATCAACCCATCCTCCCTCCACATCTCCTCCCCGACTCTCTATCAACCCTTCCTCCCTCTACATCTCCTGCCCGACTCTCTACTAACACATAATCCCTCCACATCTCCTCCCCCACTCTCTATCAACCCTTCCTCCCTCCACATCTCCACCCCGACTCTCTATCAACCCTTCCTCTCTCCACATTTCGTCCCCGACTCTCTATTAACCCCATCTCCCTCCTCATCTCCTCCCCGACTCTCTATCAACCCTTCCTTCCTCCACTTATCCTCCCCGACTCTCTATCAACCCTTCCTTACTCGACATCTCCACCCCGACTCTCTATCAACCCTTCCTTCCTCCACATCTCCACCCCGACTCCCTATCAACCCTTCCTTCCTCGACATCTCCACCCCGACTCTCTATCAACCCTTCCTTACTCCACATCTCCACCCCGACTCTCTATCAACCCTTCCTCCCTCCACATCTCCTTCCCAACTCTCTATCAACCCCATCTCCCTCCACATCTTCACCCCGACTCTCTATCAACCCTTCCTTCCTCCACATCTCCACCCCGACTCTCTATCAACCCTTCCTTCCTCCACATCTCCCCCCCCCCCAACTCTCTATCAACCCTTCCTCCCTCCACATCTCCTTCCTAACTCTCTATCAACCCTTCCTTCCTCCACATCTCCTCTCCGACTCTCTATCAACCCTTCCTCCCTCCTCATCTCCTCCCTGACTCTCTATCAACCCATCCTCCCTCCACATCTCCACCCCGACTCTCTATCAACCCTTCCTTCCTCCACATCTCTTTCCCAACTCTCTATCAACCCTTCCCCCCTCCACATCTCCACCCCGACTCTCTATCAACCCTTCCTCCCTCCACATTTCCTCCCCGACTCTCTATTAACCCCATCTCCCTCCTCATCTCCTCCCCGACTCTCTATCAACCCTTCCTTCCTCCACTTATCCTCCCCGACTCTCTATCAACCCTTCCTTACTCCACATCTCCACCCCGACTCTCTATCAAACCCTCCTCCCTCCACATCTCCTTCCCAACTCTCTATCAACCCCTCATCCCTCCACATCTCCACCCCGACTCTCTATCAACCCTTCCTTCCTCCACATCTCCCCCCCCAACTCTCTATCAACCCTTCCTCCCTCCACATCTCCTTCCCAACTCTCTATCAACCCTCCCTTCCTCCAATCTCCTCTCCGACTCTCTACTAACACATTCTCCCTCCACATCTCCACCCCGACTCTCTATCAACCCTTCCTTACTCCACATCTCCACCCCGACTCTCTATCAACCCTTCCTTCCTCCACATCTCCCCCCCCAACTCTCTATCAACCCTTCCTCCCTCCACATCTCCTCCCCGACTCTCTATCAACCCTTCCTTACTCCACATCTCCACCCCGACTCTCTATCAAACCCTCCTCCCTCCACATCTCCTTCCCAACTCTCTATCAACCCCTCATCCCTCCACATCTCCACCCCGACTCTCTATCAACCCTTCCTTCCTCCACATCTCCCCCCCCCAACTCTCTATCAACCCTTCCTCCCTCCACATCTCCTTCCCAACTCTCTATCAACCCTCCCTTCCTCCAATCTCCTCTCCGACTCTCTACTAACACATTCTCCCTCCACATCTCCACCCCGACTCTCTATCAACCCTTCCTTACTCCACTTATCCTGCCCGACTCTCTACTAACACATTCTCCCTCCACATCTCCACCCCGACTCTCTATCAACCCTTCCTTCCTCCACATCTCCCCCCCCCCCAACTCTCTATCAACCCTTCCTCCCTCCACATCTCCTTCCCAACTCTCTATCAACCCTTCCCCCCTCCACATCTCCACCCCGACTCTCTATCAACCCCTCCTCCCTCCACATCTCCAACCCGACTCTCTATCAACCCCTCCTCCCTCCACATCTCCACCCCGACTCTCTATCAACCCCTCCTTCCTCCACATCTCCACCCCCACTCTCTATCAACCCTCCTCCCTCCTCATCTCCTCCTCGACTTTCTATCAACACCTCCTCCCTCCTCATCTTCTCCACGACTCTCTATCAACCCCTTCTCCCTCCTCATCTCCTCCCCGACTCTCTATCAACCCCTCCTCCCTCCTCATCTCCTCCCCGACTCTCTACCAACCCCTCCTCACTCCTCATCTCTTCCCCGACTCTCTATCAACCCTTCCTTACTCAACATTTCTTCCACGACTCTCTATCAACCCTTCCTTCCTCAACATTTCCTCCCCGACTTTCTACCAACCCCTCCTCCATCCTCATTTCCTCCACGACTATCTATCAACCCCTCCTCCCTCCTCATCTCCTTCCCGACTCTCTACCAACCCCTCCTCCATCCTCATTTCCTCCCCGACTCTCTATCAACCCTTCCTCCCTCCTCACCTCCAACCCGAATCTCTATCAACCCCTCCTCCCTCCTCATCTCCTCCCCGACTCTCTATCAACCTCTCCTCCCTCCTCATCTCCTACCCGACTCTCTATCAACCCCATCTCGCTCCACATCTACTCCAGGACCCTCTATCAACCCCTCCTCCCTCCTCATCTCCTCTCCGACTCTCTATCAACCCCTCCTCCCTTCTCATCTCCTCCCCGACTCTCTATCAACCCCTCCTTCCTCCACATCTCTTTCCCAACTCTCTATCAATCCTTCCCCCCTCCACATCTCCACCCCGACTCTCTATCAACCCTTCCTCCCTCCACATTTCCTCCCCGACTCTCTATTAACCCCATCTCCCTCCTCATCTCCTCCCCGACTCTCTATCAACCCTTCCTTCCTCCACTTATCCTCCCCGACTCTCTATCAACCCTTCCTTACTCCACATCTCCACCCCGACTCTCTATCAAACCTTCCTCCCTCCACATCTCCTTCCCAACTCTCTATCAACCCCTCATCCCTCCACATCTCCACCCTGACTCTCTATCAACCCTTCCTTCCTCCACATCTCCCCCCCCCCAACTCTCTATCAACCCTTCCTCCCTCCACATCTCCTTCCCAACTCTCTATCAACCCTCCCTTCCTCCACATCTCCTCTCCGACTCTCTCTCAACCCCATCTCCCTCCTCATCTCCCCGACCCTCTATCAACCCCTCCTCCCTCCTCATCTCCTCTCCGACTCTCTATCAACCCCTCCTCCCTTCTCATCTCCTCCCCGACTCTCTATCAACCCCTCCTTCCTCCTCATCTCCTCCCTGACTCTCTTTCAACCCCTCCTCCCTCCTCATCTTCTCCACGACTCTCTATCAACCCCTCCTCCCTCATCATCTCCTTCCCGTCTCTCTGTAAACCCCTCCTCCCTCCCCATATCCTCCCCAACTCTCTTTCAACCCATCCCCCCTCCACATCTACTCCCTGACTCTCTATCAACACCTCCTCCCTCCTCATCTTCTCCACGACTATCTATCAACCCCTCCTCCCTCCTCATCTCCTTCCCGACTCTCTACCAACCCCTCCTCCATCCTCATTTCCTCCCCGACTCTCTATCAACCCTTCCTCCCTCCTCACCTCCAACCCGAATCTCTATCAACCCCTCCTCCCTCCTCATCTCCTCCCCGACTCTCTATCAACCTCTCCTCCCTCCTCATCTCCTACCCGACTCTCTATCAACCCCATCTCGCTCCACATCTACTCCCGGACCCTCTATCAACCCCTCCTCCCTCCTCATCTCCTCCCCGACTCTCTATCAACCCCTCCTCCCTCCTCATCTCCTCCCCGAATCTCTATCAACCCCACCTCCCTCCTCATCTCCTCCCCGACTCTCAATCAACCCCTCCTCCCTCCAAATCAACTATCCTACTCTCTATCAACCCCATCTCCCTCCTCATCTCCTTCCCGTCTCAATGTAAACCCCTCCTCCCTCCTCATCTCCTCCCCGACTCTCTCCCAACCCCTCCTCCCTCCTCATCTCCTCCCCGACTCTCTACCAACCCCTTCTCCCTCCTCATCTCCTCTCCGACGCTCTATCAACCCCTCCTCCCTCCTCATCTCCTCCCCGACTCTCTCCAACCCCTCCTTCTTCCTCATCTCCTCCACGACTCTCTATCAACCCCTCCTCCCTCCTCATCTCCTCCACGACTCTCTATCAACCCCTCCTCCCTCCTCATCTCCTCCCCGACTCTCTATCAACCCCTCCTCCCTCCTCATCTCCTTCCCGACTCTCTACCAACCCCTCCTCCATCCTCATCTCCTCCCCGACTCTCTACCAACCCCTCCTCCCTCCTCATCTCCTCCCCGACTCTCTATCAACCCCTCCTCCCTCCTCATCTCCTCCCCGACGCTCTATCAACCCCTCCTCCCACCTCATCTCCTCCCCGACTCTCTATCAACCCCTGCTCCTTCCTCATCTCCACCCCGAATCTCTATCAACCCCACCTCCCTCCTCATCTCCTCCCCGACGCTCTATCAACCCCTCCTTCCTCCACATCTCCCCCCCCCCCCCCCGACTCTCTATAAACACATCCTCCCTTGACATCTCTTCTCATTCCACTTCCCCAATTTTTATCAACAATATTTCCTCCAAATCCTCCCCCTATTCTCTATCAACTGTCGATCCCACCCTCCATATTTTCTCCCAAGACGTCTATTAAACCCTTCTTTTTTCCGACTCCTGGATTCATCGTCGCACCAACTCGCATTATTTCATTTTTATCTCCCTTTAAAATATTCTCAGCGACGTATCTTATCTTCTCCTAAACCCCACACCTTAGATCTGGACCATATATATTATAATTTGACGTGTTAGTCTCAAACCTCAGAGAGGATAGATATTTCAGTTCCTGATAATTAAGATGCAAGATGTTTTGTTTCACTTTTTGCTGACACTTTTTGCTCAGACAAATCTTACATGTACATCGTGTAATTGTGATGTTATCTGGTTGCTAATTGACACTTTTTATCATGTAACACCTTGTTCAGCCAGTGAAAATACACGGGCGCCTTGAAAATATTACTTTGAAAGTATATTTTAGACAAATATCCACCATGGACAACTACATAAAAACACAATCCTTTTTCATAATCAAGTAATCAGTGATGTCATAGATATCATACATTATAAATCTTAGAGATAGATGCCATTTAGGTTGTGAACAAATGTAACAATGTTATATTTGTGATCACACTATCTTGAATAGTACAGATTCTTGTAGTTTTTCGGGCCGAGTCCCATGCGGGATTCGAACCCACCCACACCCTCAGAGTCAGGCAACACCGCCAGCAATGACCATACCAACAGCTAACCAACTCGGTTTCGTCATCCACAAAAATGGAACAAGTGGAAGTAACATTCATTACGCCTCTGATAGATGTTTATTGGCACAGTTCCCAATGTTGAATGTATAAGAGATAAATGCCATTTAGATAGTGAACAAATGTAAGAATGTTATATTTGGGATCACACTATGTTGAATAGTACAGATTCTTATAAATCTTCAAAATCGCATCACTTGACGTCAAGTGCCAATGTTATGTTCGAGGTAAGAAGGCAAGGCGGATGATTTTGGATGATAAATCGAAACTCACACTTGTGCTTCTGATAGGTAATGAATACTGATATCATAACTGATATGGTCAGACTTTAGTCTCTATTTTCTTGTAAATATACAAATAGTTATAACAAATGCCTTGTTTTGCAGACAAAAGAGAGACGACATGTTGATGCACTAAGCATTAAACGCAGGACGATGTTGTCAACAGCTGTTCTAGGGGACAAGACGCCCGCTGTCCTTGCTCTAGTTAAGCTCGGCGCTGATGTTAATATAGATGAAGGGATGGGAGTCACTCCACTCATGCATCTTTATAAACAGGATAAGGTTGATATTGAATACATGATATCGATATACATGAACACTGCAGAATCAGCTGGCATCAACCAACCAGATGAAATAGGAGTGACCCCACTTCACTGGTTGAGCAGAAACAGCAGTGTGTCAGTTGATGACATCAAACAGCTGATTGTAGAGGGCAGCGGGGACATCAACAGGCCGGATGATTTCGGCTTCACACCTCTTCACTTTCTATGCACGAGGAATCTGGACATCAAATCCCTCGTTTCCCTGATACAGGCAACTGGAGGTAAAGTTAACCAAGCTGACTTGACTGGCAACACCTCTCTCCACTACCTCAGTATGACAAACACACAGAGCGCTGACTACCTGCTGAAGAACATCCCTGGAGCAGATGGCCACATTGCAAATGTCGTCGGAATTTCGCCAATGGATTACTTGCGGGGAATTGGTAAACTTTTATTTCATTCTTTGTTGTTTTTCATTATCCTTTAAATATGATAAAATCGCCTGATGAGGGTATCGTATGGCAAGTCGGACGGCGCCATTCAAACAGAATTTCACTACTTTTACTTCCTCTCAAGAACCCTTGACTTCAGAAAATAAAATCTTATGTACAGTCCCTTTACTGAAAAGGTTAAGATTTTGTGACCCTGGGACCCCTAAATATATCTATTTTCATCATCATCACATGCCCTCTTGTGTAGTCTTTGAATTACACATTTGTAATCAGTTAATATTGTTTAAAGAATGAATATATCGTTATGACAATGTATCCTAACAATGTATTTATAATAAAAGATTATATTTGCAGTATGTTATTATAATTAAAATAACTTAACCAGAAGAATCCAACAACAAAATTACAAGACAAATTCTAATTATGTTTTATTTATTGCTTTTCAGCAAAACCGTCCCACCTGTATGTAACAGCACCGTTGACCCAAACATCTGAAGATCTAGTGATCAAACTCAATGGTGGAGATACGGAGTCGATTCCTGTGCAAGGTAATATTGATGCCAAGAAAAATTCATATAAAGAATAGTTTATCATGTTCTGAGAATTTCTTTCAACATGATATTTCAAGTGCAAGGGGAATCAACTCTATCTTTTCACTTTCATGAGAACAAAACTTTACTGATAACATTATTGAAACAAGAACAATTTATTGGATGGCTTCATTTGTCTACGAAGTGTCAGGGTTGAGCAGACCATTATCAGCATTATTTGCAGTATCCCGAGTACTTTTAGCAAGAGGTGGTTTTCTTGATTATTCTTTCCATTTTAGCTATAACAACGATTACAGTCTGTAATTCGGTTGAGTTGCAGTTTGGACCCTACTAGCAAATATTCTCATTGGATATAAGAGTACAATCTCCAACCAAACTATCCACTATCGATCTTCTATATATGGTAATAAATGGTGTCTGTTGATACACGGACTCACTGAGCCTTGAAGCGTTCATAAAATATCTCAATGAATCCTACTTATAAATTCCAGAGTCCTCCTTGCCTTTCACGATACATGGATCTAACACAATAGAGAACTCTGTGCATTTGCTTGAATTTATCCTCTATTGTTAATTTCGCTTATGTTGCAGAAGCTGACGGAGTGACACAGTCATTGATCTCTGTGTTATGTAAGTATGCTGGTCACAAACTTATCATTGATCTCTGTGTTAGGTAAGTATGCTGGTCACAAACTAATCATTGATCTCTGTGTAAGGTAAGTATGCTAGTCACAAACTTATTATTGAACTCTGTGTTAGGTAAGTATGCTAGTCACAAACTTATTATTGATCTCTGTGTTAGGTAAGTATGCTAGTCACAAACGTATCATTGATCTCTGTGTTAGGTTAGTATGCTAGTCACAAACTTATCATTGATCTCTGTGTTAGGCGAGTATGCTGGTCACAAACTTATCATTGATCTCTGTGTTAGGTAAGTATGCTAGTCACAAACTAATTATTATACCCCCGCCTTACAGCGTAAGCGGGGGTATATAGCGTTCATTCTTTCCGTCCGTCTGTCCGTCTGTCCGTCCGTCCCAAAACTTTGTGCGGAGCAGATCTCCAAAACTATGCATGCTAGCCTCATCAAACTTCATACACATGTCAACCATGATCCCTAGTTGTGCCTTTTGAGGGTTAGAACTATTTCTGAATTTTAAATTTTGCGGTTTCCATGGAAACGTGACTATAAAATGACTCTTTCAGGAAGTCATTTTGTGCAGAGCATATCTCCAAAACTATGCATGCTAGCTTCATCAAACTTCATACACATGTCAACCATGATCCCTAGTTGTGCCTTTTGAGGGTTAGAACTATTTCTGAATTTTCATTTTTGCAGTTTCCATCCATGGAAACGTGACTAAAACAGTGACTCTTTGAGGAAGTCGTTTTGTGCAGAGCAGATCTTCAAAACTATGCATGCTAGCTTCATCAAACTTCATACACATGTCAACCATGATCCCTAGTTGTGCCTTTTGAGGGTTAGACCATCAAAGTTTTTTTATTTTTGGCGGTTTCAATGGAAACATGACTAAAACAGTGACTCTATGACCAAGTTCTTTGTCCGGAGCATATCTCCCAAACTATTCATGCTAACTTCACCAAACTTCAAACACTTATCAACCATGATCCCTAGATGTGCCTTTTGAGGGTTAGACCAACAAATTATTTTTATTTTTTGCGGGTTCCATGGAAACATGACTAAAACAGTAACTCTATGACCAAGTTTTTTGTCCGGAGCACATCTCCCAAACTATTCATGCTAGCTTCATCAAACTTCATACACTTATCAACCATGATATGTAGATGTGCCATTTGAGGATTAGACCATCACATTTGTTAATGTTTTGGCGGTTTCCATGGAAACATGACTAAAACAGTGATTCTATGATAAAGTACTTTGTCCTGAACATGTTTCCTGAAATATACATCTCAGCTTCACCAAATTTGCTACAAATGTCAATCGTGATTGCTGGATATGCCTTGTGAGAGTTAAACGATATATATGGATTTTCTTCTCTGTGGTTTCTTTGGAAAACATAACTTACAAAGTGACTCAACAAAAATAGTTTTGTCCTCAGTGCATCTCGTAGAATATTCATGATAACTACCTCAAATTTGAAACAAAGATCAACCATTATCTCTAGATGTACCCTTTTAATTGTAAAACCTATTAATGAATTCGGTATTTGGGTTTTAGTTGAAAGAAGACTTACACAATGACTTACTGTATACTCAACGATCATATTTTAACCAATATTAATCAGTTTTACTATTTGAAATTCTTTGAACAAAGTGGGGAGCGGGGGTATGAGAGCTTTGCTCGCTTCTTCACTTGTTGAACTCTGTGTTAGGGAAGTATGCTGGTCACAAACTTATTATTGAACTCTGTATTAGGTAAGTATGCTGGTTACAAACTTATTATTGATCTCTGTGTTAGGTAAGTATATATGCTAGTCACAAACTTATCATTGATCTCTGTTTTAGGTAAGTATGCTAGTCACAAACTTATTATTGAACTCTGTGTTAGGGAAGTATGCTGGTCACAAACTTATCATTGATCTCTGTGTTAGGTAAGTATGCTAGTCACAAACTTATCATTGATTTCTGTGTTAGGTAAGTATGCTAGTCACAAACTAATTATTGATCTCTGTGTTAGGTAAGTATGCTGGTCACAAACGTATCATTGATCTCTGTGTAAGGTAAGTATGCTAGTCATAAACTAATTATTGATCTCTGTGTAAGGTAAGTATGCTGTAAACTCGATAACTTGAAAAGTTTTTGTGCTATGAAGCTCTAACTTGGTATATATCATCCTTGGAAAAGTAAAAAAATTTGAAAAGGTTTTGGCTACAATCCGTCAAAGGTCAAGGTCACAGCAAGGTCATGACGTAAGCATGTTTTAGCGAAAATGCTTTATTTTAACTATGAACACTTTTAATCAATACATGATTGTTATACTCAATAAAAAGTGTTCAATGATCGTGTGACCTTGAAGGTCAAAGGTCAAGGTCATGAGATATGAGTTATTGCAATACCTTGTAAACACAATACCTTGACAAGTTTTTGTGCTATGAAGTTTAGATTTTGTATATATTATCTCTTGAGAAGTACAACATTTTCAAAAAAGTTTTGGGTACGAACTGTCGAAGGTCAAGGTCACAGCAAGGTCAACATATATGGAGAAAATGGATTAATTTAATTTTTAACACTTTATTTCATTACAATAATGTTATACTCAATGAAATGTGTTCATTGATTGTGTGACCTTGAGTGTCAAAGGTCAAGGTCACGAGAAAATTCCCAATTTGGTGAGGCCTGTAAAAGGCGGAACAGGGTAAGGCGAAACCCCAAGATCCGGGGCTGCTCTGCTTTTGCGGTATCCCGCAAACGCTAATCTATTTGTGGAATGTTTCTCACCATTCCAAGTGTACCTATGTGTAGGAATGCAGTTTTGTTGAAGATATGGCATAAAATCAAACTGGTTCACAGTTAGGGAGAAAGCAACAGGAAAATGTGATGATTCAACTTGGTAACACACTGAAACATGACTGAAGATTTCAAATGAGTTTTCCGAACAGATGACATAGTCAACCACATTTTTTCCCTTATTAGCTACACAGGTTATTTTGAGTAGAAAACTTTTGGTAGTATATCGAGTTTTAGCCATAAGACGTTTACTGAACTACTTTTCAAAACTGTCACTGCCGATGATAAATATCGTTAAATAATTACAACAACTCGTAATTCCAGATGCATAAATCAAATGTTGTTGCAGATTTTTGTGACATGGGCTTTAGCCACACCCCTAAGGGGTGGTGGTGTTTTCATTATTAGGCAGTGGCTTTAGTGAATGGGTTGGAATCAGTTTATTAGTGTCAGGGTCAAGTTTGTAGATTGCTTTTGTTAATTTGGATCTTATCTAACAAAGCATAGCGAATTTGTCCGCTTCCCTGGCCTCATCCATGAGTGGCATGAGTTTACAGCGAGTTTCACGAACATTATAAGTGAATTCTTGAGAAATAAATATTTTGCTCTCTTTCAATTTCAATGATGACTTAAAGTCCCTTGGTCAGACTTGCATATCCAGCTAATCCTTCCAAAAAATTGTGGCAGAGGAGCACATAGTCGGGTAGAACAAGCTTTCAGGGCAATTTTTGATACCAAAATCAGATTGTTTGATAAACGAGAAGGTACCTAACTTGAATTTTGAAGTATTCCACCCACAAAAACTTGCCATAGCCTTAAACGACACCACAATCAGTGGCATCACTGCGTAGGATTCACCTCACCTCCTGTTTATCGAAATCATGGCCATACAGGTTCCCTGAGTGAACTGACTGGCTACATACACTTATGTACAAATTTCAAACAGCTGCATTATTTTAATTACTTGCTGTCATATCACCAATTTTACAGAAAACATGTAACGGTAATTTTACAAAGATCACACCCGATCGTTATTATTTCAATTATTTTCTTAGAATGTAGTTTGGGTTATGAACTAATCAAAATAAGGAGAGTATAATTCATACAAATAAAGAAAAATTCTGTTTAAGTGGCTGACTATTTGTAACCATAAACCTGCCTACATATAAGAAAGTCTAAATAATTAAAATATGCGAACAAAACCAAATTTGGGTCCTTCTAACTATAATATTATGTCTACAACTTATTTATGCAAATTAGAAAGATTCTTGTGTTGACAATGGTTAAAGGCGGACACGTCGCAGCCAGATTGACCGTCACTAATGAGCCAGTTACGTAATTGATTTTATGGGTATCACGGTCACGTGGGCCAGACTGGGTGCCTGCCCGGCATATGAACTCAATTTGTTCCCGCCTTGCAAAATAGACTAAACATGCAAATGATATCAATGTATTTGAAATTATTAAATTTATTGATAAGTAAAATCGCCTGAAACGTTGCGCTACGTGTTCACTTCCCATAAGCCTTTGCGCGACATTGCAAAAAATACGCCCCTTTCTATTTATAGCAACCTGCCGCTTAGGGAAAGCTGTTTCGATTTTTTAATTCTTATTTCACGAATAATAATCTGATTTCTGATTTGGTTGTACTTAAGGATTTCTGAATATTCAGAGAATACGATAAAAATATTTTTAAAAATATCTTTATTACTAAAAGCACTTCAACTTTTCAATTTATAATGATCAAAAGAAACAAGGACGGGGCGAGGACCTCTTCCCTTTGAATGTATTCGCTCAACTCCGTTAAGGGTATAAAGTCTACCCAAAAATAAAAGTTTCAAGAATTTTCTAATTGTTGGTGTTTAGGTACTTTCTTGATGTGCTGAATTGAAAATGAAATAGAATTTTGAGGTCACCGACACAATTTCAAGAGTT
The DNA here is from genome assembly GCA_916613615.1 of Steromphala cineraria. Lineage (NCBI taxonomy): Eukaryota > Metazoa > Mollusca > Gastropoda > Trochida > Trochidae > Steromphala > Steromphala cineraria. The sequence continues at coordinate 292,294 of OU744737.1, forward strand.
CAAAATCCTACTTGAAAAATCTGAAAAATAAATATAGTAACTGTTTTCTGTAAGTCGTAACTTTTTCATTTATGATTGTTTTTGAAAGATTTTTGCAATTTTAGAACCAACTTATGGTAAACTTGATATCATATCAAAAAACACATTAAACAATAACCAAATTATTAATATCAGGAGGAATTTAATTTCAATTTTCAAGATCGTCGTTGGTTTCTCCAGGTTTTTCTTTCAAGTTATAGAAGATCAGTTTGTTGCGTTTTTCGCGTGCCTCGAGATGGTCTACACGATGTTGAAGATCAGACGCCAGTGATTTTATTTCCGAATTTTCTTCAGTTATCATTTGAAGATCATGTTCGATTTTTGTAGTTGGGGAGACCAGGGCAAAGCGCGCCCCCCTAACATATAAGTGTGTTTTCTAGGCATATTAACATGTTTAGAAAGCAACGTGCAGCATGTCTCTAATTCTCATCATATAACCTATTGTATTTCAAATGTTTTTTAAGCTAACATGCCTACATAAAGAGATATTAATGAAAATGTATTTCGACAAAGGAGGTGCACTTTGCCCCGTAGTTTGGGGCAAAGCGCCTCATGCGAAAAGACACACAAATGTGGTATGTCAAACACCTATAATTAGCAATTACCATACAAATTGTGCCATGCAGCTCACAGGCACCCTTATGAAACCTCAACAACTAATAAAAACATGGTTCAGTATGCAGAGAAGGACAAAATGTGTTTTAAATGTAATGGACTTATATTCTCGTAAATTTTATCCAAAAACTTACATGATTACTATGTACAAATTTCTAAGAACTATGGGAATCTTGACAATGTAACTCATTTACTATCAGAAACCAGTTAATGTTTGAAAGAAATAAAGAAATGATTGGTTTTAAAGACAAATTGAACATTTAAAAAAACATCTAATCCCTGTCGGGCTTACCCATACGGCATATCTTCTTAATTGTTTAGGGATAAAACAAAATACATGTTGAATATCAAATTCATGTAAAAAAAATCAACGAAATTTCCTTATTCAATGAATAGGTGATATATATATTTCTGTGTAATAGGTGCTCTTGAGTTTAATGTTGCGTGTTCTGTTTATATGAAATGTTGGAACTCGGACATATTCTTTCTTTAAAGACAAATGCCGTTTGTTCAACTTTTTGCAATGGTAAGTATCCAACTCACCCTAACGATACAAACGTGGATCACAACGTTTCTTAACGTTTGCTTTCATTGTTTGATAATGACAAACCACGATGGTTAACTATCGCTTAGTCACTTTGCCCCGACGGCGCGCTTTGCCCTGGTCTCCCCTAAGTTCGTGGAAGTTCGCGTTCATTTCTTTTCGCATAGCTTTAATTTCTTTCATTAATTCAACATTACTCATTTCCTGTGAGCTGTCTAGTGTCGTCTGTCTCCCCCTGGGGCCAGGGTTTGATTCTATGTCACCACTGGTTATCATCACCAACACAGACAGAAATAAACAGTCTCAGTCCTGTCTGTACACACACAGGCACGTGCAACACGCGCACACGCATAGCTACTCGATGTTTTGCTCTTCGTGTCATAAACGATATAAAAACTGTCAATTTACTGTCTAAATGCACTTAAATCGCACCCCATTGAATAGACGAGATGTTTGTGCTAAATTCCTGCCAAAATTAACTCCTTAGACAATTGAATTCGGCAGGTTTTCACCGAAGGTGGCGCTATCACTTTTTCACCTATTAGTTACAGGTTCAACTTCGCACGAAGCTGACTCAAGTGTTATGTGGGTTTTTTCGTAGATGAGTGACCAGCAACAACATGATATGTAACAAGGGAGCGAATTAAACCTATGATTTCAATGAGATTGTAAGAGGTCATGTCACAAATCAGGGTCACAAGGCGGAAGTGGTGTTTTGAAAGCATGCATCGACAGCCTGTGAGTGCCACTGTCTAGTCTAGGGAACAAAGTTTCTGAAAGAGGTTATGCAATGTACTTTTTCTAAGAATAATAGTTCAATATCTCCAGTACTATTATCTATGAGAATGCAATGAGCATATAATTGAGACAATACACAAATAAATAAGGCTTTAAATCAGTATTTTATACCCGGTTTTTAGAACGCCGCCGAAATTAACCGGCGAACGTTTTGAAAACTCATTAGAGCGTGACGCCCTGCCAACCGGGCCTGTCTCCATTTGCGTATTTACCATAATGTCTGGAGACAAACCTCCTTCAAACCAAAGGATTTTTGTGGTAATTTCTGATTTATAACAAAGGCAAGAAGCAAGTACGATTATATCTTAGAAAGACTCTGTACTACTTATGTTGTCGGAGTCACATCGACTGCACCAATATGAGGAATGTTATATGTAAAACAGTGTGATCCCAAATATGACATTGTTTCATTTTCAATACGAATCGAAACCTAATATATATTGAATAGATCTACCATTGGTAAATAATGTTTAACTATTTTATTATTGATATTTGTTGTAAAAACTACGGAGATTGATCATAACGTACTGTAGATTATCCACTGTGGCGCCTATCTTTTCATAAGAGAAAAAATATAATAAATAACATATAACCGTTCACACTTTTCCATCCCTTTCAAACCACTATGCTAAAATTATCCACCGTATAACATATCTTTATGATTGCAATACACTCAATGCAATTAACATTTTAGGTATTCGATTGTGGAAAATATTCGGTTTGTTCACTGTAAATAAAAACGATTTGTTATTTGTCACCGTCGGAAATAATCGTAAATGTATGTTATGTAAGATTCAGCAAACAACAGACCATCAGATTATCACTTTAAACGGACATGTCTAGCCATAACGGCGCCAATTTAACGAGGCAGTCGCCATTTTGCGTCATTTGATAGGGTTTTGAAATATACGATACTACATGTTTATACAATAATAATTGACTGGAATAAATCGTTATTGAGTCGTCGGATAACTAAGCTTTCGGAATATACAAAAAATGAGTGTTTTTGTGAATATTTGTTTGTTAAATGAACGATTAAAAAGGTGTCATTTCCCGTTGAAAGATGATCATTAGGTGAAACTACTCGCCTACTGCTACGTCACAGTAGGTAGACACGCACGGGACACGCTTCAGTGACCACAGATTCTGTTCGCCGGGGATAATTAGGCAGTGTATTTTAAAAGCCGTATTTAGGCAGGTTGCCGTCCGATTTCGAAAATTCAAAGTTGACTCTTATTCAAATTGCATGCCGCTTTTTATGAATCCCGAAAGTGGCCATAGACCATTTCAGTCTCCCTTGAAGCAAAACAAACCCCCGCAAGTCCCACAACGAATACAGTGATCAACTGTAAAAGATTTCCCACATTGCTGGCGGTGTTGCCTGTCCTGCGTTCAGTAACACGTTGTTCGCGACGGGTATCCTTCTTTCAACATTGAGTGTTCGCGAGCGCTCGCGGACATCCCGGGAAATTTCGTGTTACTGAACTCAAGGCTGACTCTTAGGGTGTGGGTTCGAATCTCGCATTGGACTCGGCCCGAAAAACTACAAGAATCTGTACTATTCAAGAGAGTGAAATCCCAAATATAACATTGTTACATTTGTTCACTATCTAAATGGCATTTGTCTCTTATAATACAATGTTGATATTGTTGTACCAATTTTTTATGCACAAACATTCCAACATGTGATATGAATAAAGTTAGATAACAAGACATGATTATCTCAGCATTTTAGTCATTTTAGCAGTTAAGATATGGCAATGATTTTGGAGATAAACCTATGCCTAATGTATTTTAAATTCGAAACATGTTGATATTATTCAAAGCCGAACGCGTTTCCCCTTTAGGTATCCATGCATAACAATGAATTTTAGTGATATCATTGAGTAGAACAGTGAAAGAAGAAGTATTTTATGGCAGAGCTCTTTCAACATCAATGTTTAAGACAAAAATAATATGATATCATTTGTAAGTGCTTGGTAATAAAATGTTAGTTTATACAGCTGACATCAGCACTAAACTTAAAATCAATTTAGCTAGCTTGAGAGAAATATAAAATTTATTAAAAACAAAGAATTATAAATTTAATTAAGTTTTTTGTTATCAATCTTTTTTAAAAATCAAAAAAATAATTTAAAGATGTCATTCATATATGTTTTGAAATCATATTTTTGTAAAGTGGACCATGAACTCTGAAAATATTTTGTCAGTTAGGACACAAGTTTAGAAAATTCATGAAATTATGGAAAATATTCTCTTCAAATTGTTTAAAATAGTAAGATAGAACATTTAAGATGCCATTTGTATATGTTTGCCTGACTAAAATTGTTTATTTAGAGAACAATCAGCTCTTAACATAACCAATTTTGCTAGTTTGAGCGATTACAACAAAGTTTTAAAAAATCATTCAATTACCAATTATTCTCTTATCAATGTGTTTGAAATAGAAAAATAAACATTTTAAGATGCAACTTGTAAAGGTTTTGATGACAAGAAGTGTAAATTAAGCGCACACTAAGCTCCGTAATTTATCAGTCATTTAGTAAGTATGGAGGTTGGAGCGGTTAAACAAAAATTTAAAAAATCACTGCAAATGTCAATTATTCTTTCATCAAAGTTTTTCATATATGAAAATAAACATTTTAAGATGCCATTCATATAGGTTTCATGACAACAAACATAAAATATGTGCACTCAAAGCTCTAAAAACTGTCAGTCGTTTTGTAGGTTTGAGCGGTTAAACAATTTTTAAAAAAATCACTTCAATTATCTATTAATTTTAAATCAAAGTGTCTAACATATAAAAATAAACATTTTAAGATGCCATTTGTATAGGTTTGTATAACAACATTCATAATTTAAGTGCACAATGAGATCTAATGAATGTCAGTCGTTTTGCAGGTTTGTAGGTTTGAGCGGTTGAACCAAATTTTAAAAAATTGAAGCAATTATCAAATATTTTAACATCAAAGTGTTTAAAACACAAAAATAAACATTTTAAGATGCCATTTGTATATGTTTGATAAGAATAAACTTGTATATTTCAGGCCGGGCGATGAATCTCAACTCAGAGAGAGTGCACAGATCGCTACAAGTTGAAGGACGGGAACTACACAACATGGCGAGAAGCGGTGACAGAGAAACTCCAAATCAGTTTAAGAGGTTCAGGGGGACGTGTAGCTGTCCGCTCCCCCTCCCTCCCTCCCCCTCCCCCATCTCGTCTCCCTCCTACTGGGAGACTCAGTGTCAGCTGGGGTTGAGGAAGAGTGGCGTGATCCTGCTGCAGATAGGAGTGAAGGAAGGGAGGAGGGATATAGACAAGGAGTGGTCTGTTTCTTATCTCCCCGGCTCTGTCTGCGTGTCCGTGCAGGACAACTGTCCCCGTCACACTGATCATCTCTATATCAAGGTGTTGAGGAAAGATCAGGGGGAGGAGTGGGAACATCAGGTTGGTGAGTGTGTCACTCTCCCCCTCCCTACATCTGGTGACGATCTCACCTTCACCTTCGGGTTGGTGCTGGATGTGGGGAGGGGGAGGGTCGCGTTCCTAGACGTGGGGAGGGGGAAACTCTTGGGTAAAATAGATCGTCTCTTTACTCAGGAAGTTTTCCCCATGTTTTATGTTAATTCATTCAACAACCTCTGTGCTACAAGAATGAGGCTGGTCAGCGGGCGCGAGATCTCCGTCACTGATAGCAAAATAAAACTCATTCAGCAAGCCTTGTCTGACTAAATAAAGTCAGATTATACTTGTTAGATATAGTCTGAATAATTATTAGATGTTGTTTAGATGTTTTCTGAATTTGTAAATAAGAAAAGTTTAAGGTAGATTTTATAGGCCTACTTTGTGAGTGTTGGAAAAATGTTGACTAGAATATTGAACTATCAAATTTTTGAAAAAGTAAGTGATATATGTTTGAAAATACTCTTATTGTATTTGTTTTGACATAGTATGAAAAATAAATACACATTTGTACACTTTTGAAACTCTTTAGAACAATAAAAACTCAATTCTAGTCACCAAGAATGACTCTCCATTACCAAAGTGTGTTGAGTGAAGCGTACGTAGATGGTTCCTTGTCAGCCATGTCACAATCAAACTCTTTTTAAAGTTTTTACAAAATATCTGCTTCTAAATGTAATTATTGTATTAATCTCTATATAATATGAAAAACTAGACCACACTTGAATACTTTTAAACACTGTTTCACATTTTGAGTCGTGTCTTATTTTTTATATGAATAGACTTATATTAAAATAATATCAAAAAGCTCTTAAGTAAAATTTTAATCAAAACTTGGACATTACGTCATCAATACACCCATTATATTCTCAGTGAAGAATTTTAACCTGTCATTTGCCATATTCATTTCAATAATAATGTATTTAGAATAAGTTGTGTCTGCTAAACTTATTGATAGAACATTCATAATCTGTGCAAGGCCCAAACTAAAGTAATTCCTATGACGCAGAAAAAACTTTGGAATATTTGTTTTAAATTATTGTCAATGTTTGTATAATTACATAACATGAAAAACAAGACCCTATTTCCATAATTTCAAAGACAGTTTATACCTAGTAATTACAAAATCTAAAATATGAAAGCCGCCGACCAGAATATTGATTTGTTTATCACCTGTAATCATGAAAATGTTTCTCAACAACATTGTTTATAATCATTCTAATGTAAACTTTATTTAAAAGTACGGACAAACAAAAAATAATTCCACCAAACGGGTCCACATATCAATGGGGATTTGTCCATGACAGGATTTCCCGCTCATCTCCCTGTGTGTATGACGCATTGTGACGTCATATCTGCTCGTGCTTATGACGTCAGCGAATTCGAACGTAACTTGACGCAAACTTCGTGATTTCGAGGGCGTATTGCGTTTAGGATAATCCCTCTCATATAGGACCATCCTCAGTTGAATTAGTCTTTTTTTAAATTGGGTTTAGAAACGTGTCTCTCTGTGAAGTTTGTTTTATCACATGGAGGTCAATCATACAGTCAGTGTTGCCTGTACAATATTATGGAACAAAAGTTCACTCATTCACGCTTCTTCCTCAAACTTATTTACTAGGTCTCAAATGTGGGTAGGCCTATTTCTGCTCTTTTACATAAAATCTCTCCTTACAAGCCAAATTTGTTTTACGTGTTTGTATACAACGCTCATTTCACAACATTGTTATTGTTGAAAGCCATCGTTGACAATGAATTTTTAATAATTTAAATCTGAATGATTTACCTATAGTGCCCTGGAATCATATATGGTCCCATCCCCTAAACTCCTCGAAATGCTGCAGGACCATATAATATAATCTATATTCATGCTATCTCCACCTGTAAAACGTATTTCTTGTATTCAGAGAATAATGAATGTTACTTACTTGACAATACATTTTTAATCATTTAAATCTGAATGATTTACCCAAAGGTCCCATCCCCCGAACTCCTCGAAATGCCACAGGACCATATAATATGTGTACCACATATTTGATATGTAGTCTGAAATAGATACATTGAAATAAATAGTTGGTCAATAATCTATATTCACTTCTTACAGGAACCACAAGCCTCGTTATTCGATTAAAAAATTTAGGTGTTTCAAAAGTTTTTGATATTGAAATTTAAAGTGTCGCCGCCAACATTTCTTATTGTAAATAGAAAGTCGCCGAGTGCAGATTGTATACGCGTGCGCTGAGGAATGTAAAGCGGTGGTAAATATTTAGAGGTGATTATCGGCGAAATAATTACCCCAAAATGTTTATGAATAACCAATCAGGAGGCAGTATTTTCAAACTAGTTTCGTGTCATGTTAGAATCTATATTCTTGTTATCTCCACCTGTAGAACGTATTTCTGTTAAGGATAACATACAAGTCAATTCGTAAAAAAGAATGTACGAGCCGCGTAGCGGCGAATTCAATTTTTTTTTCTCGAATGGACGGTTACGCGTAGGCTATGTTATCTGACTTAAAATACAGCCTAGGTTTTTTTAAACATTCAACATTGGCTTTATGCGATGAATACTCAAATTTTACATAAATTCAATCAAACAAAAGGCATGCTTCAATACAAATTTTCCTTAAAAACCTTTGAGATGCCCAAATCTGACAAACCAGTACATTCTTAATGCACGTAAAAACTGGGCAAGAGGCCCAGTGCGGGTAAAATGGCTGAAATAAGAAAAGATACCATAACTACAGTCTTTAAATGATGTTGAGAACCTCAGTTTTCGTTTCCGCCGACGAGATTTGTGAAATTTCCCACTTTCCCCACGACGTTACCTTTTTTATTTCATGACATTGGTTTCTTGCCTATTATTTGTAATTTAGGGCTGGTAGATACGCTGTTGTCGTCACCTGTCTATGACTATTTTCAAAATTTAAAACTATTTCCCGAATAGATATTAATTTGATGTATAACGTCAAAATGACCCCATTGGTCAAAATCGGTAATGGCGGCGTCCAAGCCACGTGTGCAAATGTGTCGCACTTTGGGGTTAAACGCCTACCTGTATTTGGGGCAAAGAGCCCATATGGGCTTTTTACCTCATAGTGTGGGCGTTTTACCCCAAGTGATATTTACGAAAAGTAACATTTCAAAAATGATTTTTTTTGGCTTAACCGATACAGAATCTGTAATTTAATGATATCTATATATTTATAACATTTTCTTTATTCTACAACATTAATATTTTACTAAATGTATGTATGTACGTTATGTATTCTTCGTTGTAAAACCATAGAGTTATATGAAGTACACTAACATTTTAATGTGATTGAGTGAAATACAAAAGTCACTTGTTGCTTACAAGATTAATTTCTTTACAGCTTTATTTAGATGGGTTGTTTAGGATTTCATTGTGTACATTTGTGCCAAGAAATGAACGATATACAAGGTTTCAGATTGAGTTTACCCAATTGTTTCGATGTCATCATCAGTTTACAGGACACCAACATCTATCAGCCTTGTAGTGTCAGAGAATGTTTTGAATATGTCAATGTTATTTTTTTTATTTTTTTTATATGAAATAATCCTTCATCCTAATTTCCGGGGAATTGAATAATTATTGATTTGATATAGAATGAAATTAAAATAAAGATTTAAAGAGAATTAAAAAGAAATCTTTAATTGACAAGAACGATAATTACTGGTCTATGCAGTAACGCCACTAAAAGTGAGCAAAACGATGTCACTCAACTTGGGAATTTAATGCTTTATCGTGACAACTTGGATGAAGCCTTACAATCTGAGTTTTCCATCACCTTTACCAACTTTTTGACCAATGACAAAAACAGTGACTTAACCCAAGCTTCATATATTCATTTGAAAATAAACAATTTTAACCAATACATATTTATCAGCTAAAGATACATATACATATATGTATTATACCAACGCATAGAGTAAGAGTGGCGTTGTTTTTTCAGTCCGAGTTTATACTAGGAAAGATTTCTGTCAATATATATAACTGGGTTTTTTTCTTTTTTCCCAAGAAATATTTTTATTACTAAAATATGAAGGTATGCCAATGCCTTAATACCATAGGTAGACCAATTTAAAGTATTAACCTTGAAATAATCAAATCATTAAAATTACTGTTTACATATGTTATTCTATGTTTAGGTTATTAAGCAACTGTTTAAATTAATTAATCATTTAAAAAATGAAATGGGGCAATAGGCCCAGTGTAGGCTTCTTGCCACCTACCTTTAGGCGTCTTGCCCCATGCATGGGGCAAAAAGGCCGATTAGTTAAAACTATTAAAAGTGAATTGTATGTAAAATGGTGATGTTCTAGTTTGAAACGAATCTGTTATTAACTGCGGATGCACAAATCGTATATTATTAAATTCAAAGAAGCAGCCAGAATCTGTTCAGATGGTAATGCCATTGGCTCTTCTTTAGAGTGGGCTTCCTGCCCCATGTTACCCCACATGTGTGTACGCCGAAGACTAAATTATATCATGGAATGACGACCGAATATCATCGCATGATCCAAATGAATTCAAAGGAAGCAACGGTCGGTATGCAGTGCCAACGAGTGAAACCAACATGACCCGTTGAATACGGTAAGTTTATTTCTATCTACTATACTGATGATTAACGTTAGTGTTATGTTTTATTTGATAAAGGTGAATAAGTCTCTATACAAGAAAGTGAATCTAAATTAATTTGATTTTCATGTTGCATATTATCCAAATTCTAAGTTTTTAACATATATATTAGGATATTTAAAAGGGACTGAACTACAGGAATGCTGTCACTCTACTTTTGCTAAATTGTCAACCAAACTAAACAAGGTTAGTGCAGAGTTCAAACATTTTCTGAACAAGAGTTGATAACAATTTTGTTTGTTTTCCAGATTTTCCAAGAGAACAAAGACGGGAACAATGGACTGTATAAACATGCAAAACTGGGACGAAGTAGGAAAACCTAATAATGCCATGAAGAGACGTTCTTTCAAGAAAACATTAAAAGAAATAACTGCAGAGGAGAAGATCGCATTCCCAGGAGATTCATCCGAAAAGTGAACGATAGTATTACTCGGAATTTTGACATCGACAACCGTGTGAAATGTGGTTTGATTGGATATCTCTAACATATTCTACTTAGAGAAGGAAACTGTTATTTTGACGAGGAATATACTTGTGAGAGAGAATCATCAGAAGATACTGAAAACACTTCTGAATCTTCTTGGAATTAATTTCGTCCTAACAACGACAGACTAACATAAAACACCACGATTGAAGCTGACGATGGATCCCAGAGGCACTGCGATATACATAAGATGTATTTAGAGAACAACGCTTGACAAGGTTACATTTTCAATGGAAATTGTCCACGTTGTGTCAAACATGAGTTCAATAAAATTGCTTAATCTCAACGTGTTATTTTGTTTTTCAATGAAAATGAAATGGAATGTTACGTAATCACATTATGCCAACTAATAATGAGAACGTCGAAGGGACCGTCTCAAAAATCTTTACTTCCCATTGAGTTGCAGTAGATTCCTGAAGGAAAATGTACGATTGACACAATGGAGTTACGTCTCTGCTGTATTTTAATGTTTTCAGAACAATGAATGTTGAATTTCTTCGTTGACATTTTATCTCAATATTACAGTTATTCAATCACCCATGTTGTTGAGAAACATTTCATGATTACAGGTGACAAATAAATCAATATCCTGGTCGGTCGTTTTCATGTTTGAGATTTTGCAAGTACTAGGTATAAACTGTCTTTGAAATTATGGAAATAGGGTCTTGTTTTTCATGTTATGTAATGATAGAAACATCGGCAATAATTTAAAACAAATATTCCAAAGTTGTTTCTTTGTCATTGGGCATTATTTTAGTTTTGGCCATGCACAGATTATAAATGTTCTATCATTAATATTCAAATATGGCAAATGACATGTTAAAATTCTTCACTGAGAATATAATGGGTGTATTGATGACGTAATGTCCAAGTTTTGATTACAATTTTATTGAAGAGCTTTTGATATTATTTTAATATAAGTCTATTCATATCAAAAATAAGACACGACTCAAGATGTGAAACAGTGTTTAAAAGTATTCAAGTGTGGTCTTGTTTTTCATGTTATATACAGATAAATACAATAATTACATTTAGAAGCAGATATTAGGTAAAAACTTTAAAAAGAGTTTGTTTGTTACATGGCGGATAAGGAACCATCTACGTCCGCTTCACTCAACACGCTCGGGTAATGGAGAGTCATTCTTGGTGACTAGAATTGAGTTTTTATTCAGTCTAAGTAAACCTAGCCTCAATATTATTTGTTACACTCCTATACTGAGTCTAAAAAGTCCTAGTAGAGGGTCGCGTCAGCTGAACTTTCTGCGACCTATGACCTTCCAACGTTATACATACGAAGGCAGACTATTGTGGCTTGGTAAGATGAGTTCTGATTACTAGTAGTCAATTCGATACGTAGGCTGACGCGACCCTCTACTAGAACTTTCTAGACTCTGAATAGGAGTGAAACTGAGAATAATGAGGCTAGGTTTACTTAGACTGGTTTTTATTGTTCTAAAGAGTTTCAAAAGTGTACAAATGTGTATTTATTTTTCATATTATGTCAATACAAATACAAAAAAAGTATTTTCAAACATATATCACTCACTTTTTCAATAAATTGATAGTTCAATATTCTAACTGACATTTTGCCAACAGTCATAAAGTAGAAGTATAACATCTAACTTAAACTTTTCTTATTTACAAATTCAGAAAATATCTAAACAAGATCTACTTATAATTCTAATTAGTATAATCTGACTTTATTTATTTTTGTCGACAAAACAGAATTTTCCTAAGATGTTGATTGTGATATTTCATCTAATGTTCAAACAAAAGTCTGCTATATACTCTAACAGTACACAGACGGGAACTGACAGTCTATATGTGTATCTTATATAGGACCATTTATTAGGTGTCATTGTCGATCCCAAGTGAGATGGTGTTTATATCATTCTCAAGTTCAAGTTGTTTATTACAGTAATACAGGCCTCCAGCCCAAAGTACATGTTTTGATAACAGGATTTACATAATAAAGAAAGAATACAGACATATAAATCAAAGGCAATATCAATAATGTAGAACAATTCAAACTGGCAAACAGGCATGAAGAAATATGTGATATTTTATGTACGCTTTAGTCAATTTTGATTTCAAAATTGTCTCCCTTGAACATCTTATAAGTCAAGTACTGTATCTTGTTAAAGGGGTATTTCTCTGTTTTGTTGCAGAAACAATAAATTTGGAGCTTTCAACTTTGTAATTGTTCATAGCGTTGATGAAGTTGGCAGTGTAACCATTATGGTTTCTCATCCAAGGGAAATATTTATTCCTTAGTTCCTGATACAAAGGGCACACAGCTATGAAATGCAACTCATCCTCAATTACACTCTGCTTCAGTTGATATTTACAATAATTACAAAAGCGCTCATTTCGCTCAATCTTCTTCCACCGCCCAACTTCTACTTCAAGTTTGTGGTTCGAACAGCGAAACCGTGTAAGTGTTCTTCTCAGGTTCTTGTCTTTGATATAAAGAAGATATTTTTCAGGTTCAAGTTGAGATTTGAACTGGCTGTAGCATGATAGCCTTGGGCTTGCTATTAGGTCACTTAAGAACTGTTGAGTGAAACTGTCTGAAAGTCTTGATTTGACCAGTGAAAGAAACATATTGACATCTCCCACCCCTTGCTGTGACCAAGAGTAACTCAAGCCAAGTTTATTAAGGAGATTTCTCACATGAGTAGCCCATGTCACTCTTCCAACATTATCCAGCTGTACTATCATAGAGTAACAAGCTTTGGGATATCTGTGTTCAGGCAAAGTTGATACAGTTAGCCAGTATTTTATACATCTGGTCATATATACAACATGGAGAGGGTATCTTCCTAGCTCACCATAGACAGCTGAGTTATTTGTGCTTGAGTTCAGGCCCAATATCTTTCTGCAGAATTTCAGGTGAATTTGTTATTTGACAGTTCTTTCAGGGCATTCATTATTTCATTGTCTGTGATTTCATTATCCAGTGTGTCATTTGTAGGCAAGGGCTCATATGCGGTTTGGGTTAATCTGTTTACAACTACTTCATTAAAGTTCTCATCAACATCATTTTGTGTGTTACTTAGCAACTCCTTGAAATGGTCAATCCAATCAGCTGGTAGAATAGTGTTGACTTTAGTATCATTGTTCCTATTATATGCTTTAATGCTTTTCCACAGATTTTGTGTTGATGTCTCCCCTGTATCCAGGCTTAGCACACTGTTAACACTCTGCCTCTTTTGAAACTCCCTTTTCTTCTCCCTGCACAGGTACTTTAGTTTGTTGCGCATAAGCCTATACTTTTGGAAGTCACTATCTGTGTTAGTTGCTCTAAACCTGTCCAATTGACTATACTTTTCAGTCTTGGTGACCTCACACTCCTTGTCCCACCAGTCAGGCTGCACTTCACCCCCTGCTGTGTTCACCTTTCTTGTCAGCATCCCACTTGCTAGTATAGCAGCTTCACTGACAGAGTGTGATAGTATGGACTCAGCCTCATCAATATTTTCTTCAGCTAGATAAGAGTTGAATTCCTCCCAACATTTAGACCAAGTGACACCCACTCTGTTTCCATACTCTTGTGCAGCACACTGTTTCCACTGCAGTCTGTCCCACTGTTGAGTGGCATCTACTTCTCTTCTAACTGTAGTGCTCTTCTCTGTATCAAGAGTGCAGCATAGAGGAAAGTGATCAGAGTCATCTCTGGGGGAAATGGAAAATTCCTTCACTTTACTGAACAAGTTTGTTGATACAATGAAGTAGTCGACAGTGCTTTTTCCCAAATGTGAAGTGAACGTAAAATCTCCATTCTTGTCAGATCCAGCTCTTCCATTAAGCATGTGAATTCCAAGAGTTCTACATAGGGCTAGGAGAGATTTACCAAATGTATTAGTCGACTTGTCTTTGGCATTTCGCTTAAGTTCGAATGAGTCACAATCATATTCCAAGTCCAAGTGTTTAGCATCATCATCCAGAATGAAATCCTGTTCACATCCCACCCTGGAATTCAAGTCTCCACTCACAACAATTTCTGTCTGTTCACCATATTTTTCAAGTAGGTCCAATAACATGTTTTCCATGGTGACTATTCCATTTGGCTCGTCACTCTTTTCATAGTAAGACGAATTTTCTGGAGCTATATAAGTAAAATAGAATAAAATGTTACATTCAAACAAACCATGCTTACTATCAACATAGAAAATAATGCTGTCATCCGAGGCTGCATTGACCAAATCAAAGAAGCTAGTAAGAGAGTCTTTGATGTACACTGAGATACCTCCAGCATATCTGCCCCTGCCCCCATATTCTCTTACAACAGAGAAATGTCTATAACCTGGCAGGAGGTCAGAAAACTCATCCTTTGTTTTTGCAAATGTTTCATATAGGGCAATAATATCAAAGTTACAAAGAAAATGAACAAAATTATTATTTACATGCTTCCTTAAACCACTCACATTCCAAGAGAGTAGCTTAAGAGAATCAAGTGCACATGTACTTTGGCTTTGGCCACACCCCTATGAGTCAGACCCCGCCCACGGCGGCATCGCTTCACCATCCTTTGGAATTAGTGTGTCCAACTTCAGATCATAGTTGTAAGCTTGACCTGCAACAATAAGATTGTCATACCGGAGAAACACTTCACTCTCTCCGAATTGGCCAGATTGTTTAGCCTTATTCATGTAAGAAAATAGTTTCTGGCGTTTAGCTCTGACGGCAACACTTAAGTCTTCTTTAACCATAACAGGAGGTTCACGTTCGTTTTCTTTTTTGTACTCACGTCGGTAACGTCTGTAACATTGCAGTAGTTGCATCTTTTGCTTGTATCTCCCAAACTGTATACAAATAGGTCTGGGTTTCGATTCTTTACCTTTCTTCCTCTTTCCCAAACGGTAGGATTTTTCAATTGGAAATGCATAGTCATCGTCACAGTTAGGTATGTCAAACTGTTCTGATATGAACTGACGCACAAGATGCTCTGTCTCCTCCCATCTTTCTTTCCCGTCTTTCTTACTTTTGTTGTGAACCTGGGGTTCACAAGAAAGTACTTACTTCCCAAGAGCCTGGGCAGGGATAAGTCCCTGGGGTACAGCGGGATAAGTCCCGGTATATCACTTCTAGGGGCAGGGATAAGTCCCTGGGGTACAGCGGGATAAGTCCCGGTATATCACTTCTAGGGGCAGGGATAAGTCCCTGGGGTACAGCGGGATAAGTCCCGGTATATCACTTCTAGGGGCAGGGATAGGTCCCTGGGGTACAGCGGGATAAGTCCCGATATACCACTTGCTTCAGGTTAATAGTTCTCTGGAGTCTATCATATCGGCGTCAGAGGCCTCGTATCGGTGGTATGGTCCGTCACTCGATAAAGACATGTGTTGACACTTCAAAAGATACTGCTAAACTCACTGGGTGATCGAGCAGGGGTCCCGAGGTCGTGACCTGTCCCCGGATGTACTTTCCGGAAACCGCCGATCACAACACTTTCTTCTATTCCCATGAATAACAGATTACAACTCTTAGATGACTCTTCAAGCTTACTCACTCGCTCTTGTAATTGTTTATTTTCCGTTCTCAGTGATTCCACTTCTCTCAGAAGGTCTGTGCTGAACTTTTTAAAGTCTGCTTTCATACCACTCAGGTCGGACCGGATGTTTACAAACGACTGCTCAAATTTTCCCTCCATGCGTTGAAGAGTTCTCAACAAAGCTGTATTCGGATCATCACTATGATTTCCTGTTGATCTGGTATCGGGACCCGGGTTTTGTTCTACCGAACCACTTATCACCAGCAGCATTGCAACCAAGCACGTCAGTCTTATTAAAAACTTTGATGGTCCAAATAGGCATACGATCCGCCATGCTCTGACGTCATTATAACAATCGGTTGTTAGTGTTCCTCGATGATTGGATTTCAGTTTATTTCTGCAGTCAAAATGTCCAATACTGATCCTCCATTGCATTAGAGAGATCCCCATACTGCCTTTGACGTCAAGTTTAGCAACAAAAATGTTAGAACGGAAATACAATTAACAATTTTAGCCAGAGCTGCTGTACACACGACCACCCTGTATTATATTCCTCACTAGTCAACTAGTCAATTATATCATTCTAATGTGAACTTAATCTAAAAGTAAAAACCAACAAAACGATAATTCCACCAAACGGGTCCACACCCACACCCACGGGTCAATGGCGATATGTCCATGACAGGGTTTCCCGCTCATCTCCCCGTGTGTATGACGCATTGTGACGTGCTTATGACGTCAGCGAATTCGAACGTAACTTGACACAAACGCTTATCGCGTTTAGGATAATCCCTCTCATATAGGACCATCGTCAGTTGAATTGGTCTTGTTTAGACTTGGGTTAAGAAACGTGTCTCTCTGTGAAGTTTGTTTTATCACATGGAGGTCAATCATACAGTCAGTGTTGCCTGTACAAAAGTTCACTCATTCACGTTTCTTCCTCAAACTTATTTACTAGGTCTCAAATGTGGGTAGGCCTATTTCTGCTCTTTTACATAAAACCTCTCCTTATAAGCCAAATTGTTTTTACGTGTTTGTATCTCCACCTGTAAAACGTATCTCTTGTATTCAGAGAATAATGAATGTTACTTACTTGATCCAACACAGTACCCAAATATCTATGTTCGTTTACTCTTTAAATTTCAATATCATCAAAAGTAAAAGCATTAATTGTAGACTTGGGTTTTCTACGACCATTTCTTTTGGTTTTTTTGCACATTTGCCACATATTAACAAAATTGGTGAAATCACGCAGCCTTGGAGATTTATTTATAATTGAAGACTCTACATTGTTAATTTGTACAACTTTTGTCTGTTTCCTTGAAAATATTTAACCCATCTTATGATATTAGTATTTACATTAAAATGAGGTTGTATAGTATTAAAGGCGGATGGTATATCAACATTCATTATTCTGACAAAGATAGTTGATCTATTTGAGCGATACATTATTGATCTATATTGATCTATTTGAGCGATAAATCATTATAAACATTTTTTTTCTAAGTGCCGTTCTGCCGGGTGCCAGTCTGCCGGGTGCCATTCTGCCCAGGTGCCATTCTGCCGGGTGCCGTTCTGCCCAGGTGCCGTTCTGCCCAGGTGCCGTTCTGCCCGGGTGCCATTCTGCCCGGTGCCGTTCTGCCTCGGTGCCGTTCTACCCGGTGCCGTTCTGCCCGGGTGCCATTCTGCCCGGTGCCGTTCTGCACGGTGCCGTTCTGCCCGGGTGCCATTCTGCCCGGGTGCCGTTCTGCTTCGGTGCCGTTCTGCCCGGTGCCGTTCTGCCTCGGTGCCGTTCTGCCCGGGTGCCGTTCTGCCCGGGTGCCATTCTGCCCAGGTGACGTTCTGCCCGGTGCCGTTCTGCCTCGGTGCCGTTCTGCCCGGTGCCATTCTGCCGGGTGCTGTTCTGCCCAGGTGCTGTTCTGCCCAGGTGGGGTTCCGCCCAGGTGACGTTCTGCCCGGTGCCATTCTGCCCAGGTGCCGTTCTGCCCGGTGCCATTCTGCCGGGTGCCGTTCTGCCCAGGTGCTGTTCTGCCCAGGTGGGGTTCTGCCCAGGTGCCATTCTGCCCAGGTGCCGTTCTGCCCGGGTGCCGTTCTGCCCAATTAATTTCCTGCCATATCTATTGAGCGGTTTTCACCGTACACAAAACCATTATCCTCAGGGAGGTTTACATTGCAGTGATTATGACGTGAATTATCAGTGAATTGTTGTAACGTCACAGAAAGGTGACGTCATAATCACTGCAATGCAAACCTCCCTGAGGATAAAGTTGAAACATGTAGGAGGAAATCATCGTTGTTATTCTTTTAACACTCATTTTGAATATATATATGTATATTTAAGCCGTAGTCTTCCAGCTTTGCAACTTTACTCAGTAATATTCGTTGAATAACTTTTTTTTATCCACAACCAAGCTACTGCCGATATATTTTCAATTGTAATTTTGGGCTCAAGGGTTCAAGTGAGATATAGTTACACGTTAGACAATGAATAATTTGGCTTGATATGTTATGGATGATGATATCTATGAGAATAAAGAAATGATGCCAAGTTAACAATGCTCAAACTTCCGTGATATGTTCTCGATAATGTTTCGCAATTTCACATAAATGATCATTTTAAGTTTACATGTCCAACATAATCTTTTTCATTGTTTGAGTATATTGCACAGCAATTAATCATAAGTTGCTAATGCACTCGCAAAAAGAAGACTAAAGAACTGATTTAAATATGACTTGTGAAAATCTCCAGAGACAAAGGTCCAGAAGGCTGAACTCTTGTTTACAGACTCCTTCACTAGTTAGGACTATCATTTTTAGCTTTAGTCACCCTTTAACCCCTACTACGGGCCATAGTGGCTACGCCCTAAAAACCAATTTTCATTTTCTTCTCCAGAGACAAATTGACAAAAAAACTGAAATCTTGTATACAGACTCCAATAAGTCATCCGTCTAATGGGGATTATAATTTTATAGATTTTTTTACCATGTGGCCCCTAATAAAGGTTTGGTGAACAATTGATATGTAAGCCTTCTTAATCCTTCTCAATTGAGGGTCACCCGTTACACCTTCTTATATGTTCTTCAGTGTTTGAGCATCTTCCACTTCTTATTTGATCATAGGTATCCGAATTCCAATAGCCTACATACTTAATTTTACAATTGGTGACAAAGTTGCTCCTAGTAAATCCTCTTTTCATAAGAAGGCACTTGGCATAGAATGATGAAATGTTTTATAGAGACTTTATGTAATGAGCATTTTAACGAAATCATACAATTGGTGACCCAGAAGGGATGTAGCTCCTACTAAGGAGGGAGGGAAGGGACCAAACCAAACAGCCAAATTGAGTATGAAGCCTGATGAGCTGCAGAGACAATGTCTCTTTGTGTAATATATATTAAATAATTACTGTTATATATGACATTGTGAGCTTGTAATGTTTCAAACATGTTACTGTAAATCTATATGTGAATGTTAAATGTACATGTTATAGTTGTTGTTTATGTAATATATTTGTATATTGTATTGTGAAACCTTGACATCAAGATTAAACATGTTACTGTAAATCTATATGTGAATGTTAAATGTACATGTTATAGTTGTTGTTTATGTAATATATTTGTATTATGTATTGTGAAACCTTGACATCAAGATTAAACATGTTACTGTAAATCTATATGTGAATGTTAAATGTACATGTTATAGTTGTTGTTTATGTAATATATTTGTATATTGTATTGTGAAACCTTGACATCAAGATTAAACATGTTACTGTAAATCTATATGTGAATGTTAAATGTACATGTTATAGTTGTTGTTTATGTAATATATTTGTATATTGTATTGTGAAACCTTGACATCAAGATTAAACATGTTACTGTAAATCTATATGTGAATGTTAAATGTACATGTTATAGTTGTTGTTTATATTTGTATATTGTATTGTGAAACCTTGACATCAAGATTAAACATGTTACTGTAAATCTATATGTGAATGTTAAATGTACATGTTATAGTTGTTGTTTATGTAATATATTTGTATATTGTATTGTGAAACCTTGACATTAAGATTAAACATGTTACTGTAAATCTATATGTGAATGTTAAATGTACATGTTATAGTTGTTGTTTATGTAATATATTTGTATATTGTATTGTGAAACCTTGACATCAAGATTAAACATGTTACTGTAAATCTATATGTGAATGTTAAATGTACATGTTATAGTTGTTGTTTATATTTGTATATTGTATTGTGAAACCTTGACATCAAGATTAAACATGTTACTGTAAATCTATATGTGAATGTTAAATGTACATGTTATAGTTGTTGTTTATGTAATATATTTGTATATTGTATTGTGAAACCTTGACATCAAGATTAAACATGTTACTGTAAATCTATATTTGAATGTTAAATGTACATGTTATAGTTGTTGTTTATGTAATATATTTGTATATTGTATTGTGAAACCTTGACATCAAGATTAAACATGTTACTGTAAATCTATATGTGAATGTTAAATGTACATGTTATAGTTGTTGTTTATATTTGTATATTGTATTGTGAAACCTTGACATCAAGATTAAACATGTTACTGTAAATCTATATGTGAATGTTAAATGTACATGTTATAGTTGTTGTTTATGTAATATATTTGTATATTGTATTGTGAAACCTTGACATTAAGATTAAACATGTTACTGTAAATCTATATGTGAATGTTAAATGTACATGTTATAGTTGTTGTTTATGTAATATATTTGTATATTGTATTGTGAAACCTTGACATCAAGATTAAACATGTTACTGTAAATCTATATGTGAATGTTAAATGTACATGTTATAGTTGTTGTTTATATTTGTATATTGTATTGTGAAACCTTGACATCAAGATTAAACATGTTACTGTAAATCTATATGTGAATGTTAAATGTACATGTTATAGTTGTTGTTTATGTAATATATTTGTATATTGTATTGTGAAACCTTGACATCAAGATTAAACATGTTACTGTAAATCTATATTTGAATGTTAAATGTACATGTTATAGTTGTTGTTTATGTAATATATAATATTATTTGTATACTGTATTGTGAAACCTTGACATCAAGATTAAACATGTGAGACTGACAACAACCACTGTCATTTTTATTATGCTTTTACAATTACAAACATTATTCAATCTTGATGTGCGAGTCGTTACAGTCCGATGTTTCAATTTCTTTTGATCATTTTCTAGAAGATTGTAGGGCAAAGTGGGCACCTAAACGAATAATCACATTTTACGTCATTTGTTAATGGTTTCAAACTTTGTCTATGCCCTCTTTCATCTTTCAAGTACCAAAATCACTTCTTGAAAAAGAACTTTAAACACTAAAAAAATATATGTTTATAATTCAGAAAGTTTGGCGCCCTTGGCCTAACTTATTTGGTCATCAGTCAATCAAAAGCTCCTACAATACCCTAACGCCCATTAAGGCAAGTGCCTCACATCATCATCATCATCATCATCATCAACTTTTTATTTAAGTATATAGGCCCCTGGGCCAAAATACAGGTACATGTTAACACATATTTCATATACAAAAACAGTAAGTAATAATACGCCGAACTTACGAGAAGTAGATAACAGGAAAATAATAATTAATGACAAGAAATTTAATTTAACAATTTTAGATCGTTTTTCATAGGCATAATAAACATAGTGGCTTAAGTTTTTCAACATGTAGTTATCGTTGGTAGTAAGAATTTGTTTAAATGCATACATGTTTACATTTCTAATTCTTAAATCATAATAATATGGACACACAGAAATGAAATGAAATTCGTCTTCTATTCCTTCCTTACAAATTGGACAAATTCTAGACAACCTATCAATTTTCTGCCATCTACCCTCATTAACCTTTAAACGTAACAGCCCCGATCGTAGTTTAACAATGCTTTTCCGAAATTTAAAATTCACTATTTCAAATAAATATTTCTCCGGTGTAAGTAGATTTTTAGTTTCTCTATATTTATCATATCTGGTACTGTTATTTAGTATAGAGTTCCAATTTTGACAAAACATATCTTTGCCCGTATTTTAAAAATATTGATTAAATGTACCCTGTCTCCTATACTTTGAGAAATCCAAAGAAACCAAATCCATGAGAAAAAAGCATATTTCTAATTTCTGAGGCCCAAGTTATATGACCGATATCATCCAAATGAAGTGACGTATTATAAGATTTCTTAGGTAAACGATCTTCATGCATATATAAAATCTTCATCAAATAATTTAAAGTGCGCACAGCAGAATTAATATATAATGGGTATCTACCACATTCACCATACACAATCGCATTAGGTGTTTGTGGACCGACATTTAAAAAAAAATCTTACAGGCACATAAGTGAATTCTTTCAATATTTTAATATCTTTTGACATCCCCCCCCAACTTCTGAAGCATACAAAAGCATTGGTTGTATTTGACTATCAAATATTTTAAAGAATACATCAGGCGAAAGAATTCCAAGTTTTCTCAGGTTAACACTTATTTCCGTAAGGGCTTTCTTGGCTCGTAAGGAAAGATCAAGTGCTTTTATCATACATGTACTGAAATAACAAGTGAATAAAAATCCCAAATATTTATAGCTATTAACAATTTTCATTTGTACATCATTTAAAAATCACACATCGTTCTCGATAACCTTCCACCCTTCCTAAAATAACAATCTTTGATTTTTCCATATTCACAGTTAATCCCCATTTCTTAGTATAAGAAGCTAAACTATTTAATTGGCACTGAATGCCACATTGTGTGTCTGAAATTAATATGACATCATCAGCAAAACGTAACATCAATATTTGAATCATATCAGGTAACATTTGAATACCGTGTTTACCATTTTGTAATATCTCTATAGACAATTCGTAAATGAATAATGAAAAGAGCATTGGACTAAGCATACATCCTTGTCTTAAACCAAATGGACACTCGAAGTATTCAGTTGTATTTGAATTAAATCTCACACATGATTTAACTGACTCATAAATACCCTTTAAAGCATTTAACATTTTACCACCATGTCCGTAGTTTGATAATAGAGGCCACAATCTTGATTTATCAACAGAGTCAAAAGCTTTCTGAATGTCTATAAATGCGACATATACTTTTCTTCTTTTCTTACTTAATGACTTTTCAATAATAGAATATAATGTAAAAATATGGTCTACAGTGGAATAGCCTCTTCTAAACCCAACTTGGTTTTCGGATACTTTGTTCATTATATTTGCCCATTGCGTGAGACGTTCATTTAATATGCTGGTGTAGACTTTGCTTAAAATACTCAGAGGAGATATACCTCTATAGTTATCTGGGTTTTTTACTTCCTTTTTTATTTAAAGGGATAATGATTGCCTTAGTCCACGAGTCAGGGAATGCTCCGTCACTTAAAGTATATTAAAACAGATAAAAGAAATGGCATTACAATATTTTCGGAACATTTGATCATTTCCGTTATGATACCATCAACACCTGGAGATTTATAATTTTTCATTCCATTAATAGCTTTTCTTATTTCAACCTCAGTAATTGGAGATTCTAAAATCTGTGTTTCAATATCGACACTAAGACACTAATTAAGTTCATTCAAGAGTGATTGTTGAAATTAATGATATATATTGTCGTATAATTGATAATCTTGTTTTCCCTTTCGTGAGATCCTTCAATTTCCGAAAAATAAAGTGGTACTGAGCCTTTAAGAGAAATAACAGCATAGCCTTCTCCATTAATGCTTATCTGCATTTATTTCTTAATTGCTGTGGGAAAATCAGGAGATGATATGAACAAGATCAACATAACATACTTAACTATGGTGGCTCATTTCTGCCATTCACACCTTCGCTATTTCGTGTTTTCAATTTTAAGGCGAAATAGCAAAGCAGCGATGCGAAATAGAGAAAGGGCGATGCGAGCGAAATAGCGAAGGAGCGAATTAACGAAATAGCGAAGAAGCGAAGGAGCGAAATAGCGAAGGAGCGAAATAGCGAAGTAACGAAGTAGCGAAGGAACGAAGTGGCGATGCGAAGTAGCGAAATAGCGAAGCAAAATAGCTTCGCTCCTTCGCAATTTCGCATCGCTATTTCGCAACTTCGCATCGCTATTTCGCAAATTCGCAAATTCGCATCGCTATTTCGCTATTTCGCATCGCTATTTCGCCCTAGGCTCAAATAACACGAAATAGCGAAGGTGCGAATGGCAGAAATCAGCCACCATACTTAACAGCAAAAGAAACGTCATTATTGATCAGTGACATTAGTCATGTTTTATATAAAGGTCTACCTTCTATTGGAACGGTTATGTAATGTTGTTTTATGTAAGATAATATATATTATACAAATTGTAAAAGTATACATTGTAAAAACATTTCAAATTGTACTTTCCATAATGATGACCGAAAGAGTCCGGATTTAATAACAATTCATTAATTTTTTAATACAGGGCATTTCATTTGTTGTTAAAGTCAACCATTTCAGTTTTATTTTATACGTATTTTTCGACTAAAACATTTCTTGTAGGATGTACATGTGATCACTGTGTTTATGCTGACACAATAAAAACGATGTTTGTCCACTTCAAACGCTTTTACTTCCCAGCTTCATTTCCATGCAGTGTTACAGAAACGGTAAAAAACCTTTGCAACCATTAGTTTGCGCCGGTGAGAGAATGTGGAGCCGAGTAGTAATGGCTGACAGAAAACGTGTTTTTGAGCGGAAACGGAAAGCTGAACATAGAAGGGAGATAACTCTCACAATGAGGTTAAAGCGGAAGTGATTGAGAAATGGAATAAAATTGAAAGAAGCGGACGTAAAAGGTGAAAGAAAGGCCTGTGAGAGGCATTACAGTGTTTCTGTATTAGGTTGTTTGATATTGCATACATTGATGTATGTTATGTTAACGGAGAGAAGGCTTTGGTTTACTAAACATCGTTATTTGAATTAAGACACCGCGCATTGATACAGCCGACTGGCAATTTCATAGCTGGTATTCTGCTGTTTACTGAGGTTAAATCTTTTAAAAAATATTTACATGTTTCATTTACCTGTGTTAAATGGGATTGACCATATCGTTTGAGGCAGATAAAGTATTTTATTCAAAATAAGAAGTTTAAGTGGTCAATCAGCGTCACACGCAGCGGGCTTCCTTCGATTAGATCTACGGCAAGAATACAGTGACATTTACGCGCGCGCTTATGACGTCATAATCCTTGACAACGTCATAGTGGTTTTCTGTTAGAATCATAAAGACTGCTAAGTCAATCCTAGAAGTACCAAAGCGAACCTGTAACATTGGATGCCTTAGCGAGCTTGGACTTTACCCTATATCAATAACCATACTCTCAAGCATGTTTAACTATTACAGAAGATTGATAAGGATGGACCATAACCGACTCGAATATGCTGCTTTACAAGAAGATAGACTACTTTCAAAATCATCTTGGGTCTCAACTGTTGAGAAAATTCTTCAAAACGCTTTCCCTACTTCAAATATTGTCAACATATCCTCACCCCAATTTACAGAATTTATAAAATCTCAATTTGTTAACTTGTATCTACAGGAAATAAATCAGCTATCGTCTGATAAAGGAGAGAAACTTCGCCTGCTTGGGCACATTGAAGATACATTTCAATATAAGGACTATCTATCGTCAATTAAGAACAAGGAGCATCGTAAAGTTTTAAGTAAATTACGACTAAGTGCTCATCAACTAGAGATAGAGAGGGGTCGATACACCAACATCCCAGTTGATACTCGTATTTGCAAGCAATGCAACCTAACGGAAGTTGAAACAGAGGAACATTTTATATTGTCATGTCCTAAATTTCATAATCAACGTTCGGACCTCATCTGTTCAACAAGTCAGACGAATGCGGGGTTGTCAAAGAAAGATCTCCTGACTGCCAAATTGAACCCCGAGAGTCACCATGCCTCCAAAACCACCAAATTGTTGTATGAATTATATCAATGCAGATTAAAATATATGGCATGCAGTGTCATTGTGTATAATAGAATATCTCCGATTATATATTATGTATGTCATGAAATTTGTTTATTCACGTTTTGTACACTGCCCAAGAAGGGTGTTCTGTGTGCAAATACAATTATCTTATCTTATCTATTTGATTGATAGGGATGTCTCAGTCTATATTGTAAACAATTAATGGAATCACACGTTTTAAAAGGTACGATATTAATAGCTGTGTTGAAGAAAGTGAGATATATACTTGAAGGACACCAATGATAGAATTTACCTTTGCTCACGGCTAAATTTATTTCAAATATTCTGTTCATCATCATCTTTATTTCGTATGCCCAAATACATAAACATATATATACATGCATGTCATACAATATATACAGATTAAGAGGAGAGGTCTTGTAACATATAAATCAAAAGTATATATAGTCTCTTATATATCGTCGAGGATATAATATCACTGCATATATCTATCACATTTAATCATTAATATCATATTCGTTAAGTAAACATTTTCTTTCTTCAAAGGCACGATAAAGATTGTAACTTAAATGTGTTACTGATATTGTTTTTGTGTGTAGGAAATTCTTAAATACAATCGGACTTGTTCTCATGTTTGAAGTGAAGTATATTTTACGAATAGTGGCAAAGGCGGGACAAATAAGTAAAAAGAGGTATTCATACCCGAGTTGCATAATGGACACATTCTCATTAACGAATCTATGCCTTCATTATTCTTTAATTTTAACAAACCCGGAGCAACAAGGAGCTAATCCCCGGCACAGAGGAGTTCATTGTTGTTGCCGGAAGTGAGGACATTTTACAAAGTGCAATTCGCTTATACAAAGAGTTCACGATTAATATTCTCATGGTAGAATGAAGATAACCCGTATCTCCTAAATATTACTTTTATTTGAAATATGAAAATGAGTTTCAACTTTTACATTTCTAGAAATACATTTCAACTTTGTAAAGTTGAGAAGAGCAAGTTGAGATTTACAGGATTGAAATGTCAGGTTTGCATACTTGGACTTGTCGTTTTGAGGATTGCTTGGTTGAGAACGACATGTTACATCTTGCGAGTTACGAGTCGACATGGTTTCACCTTGGGCACACATCCCCTTCCATATAATAGTATTTGGCTTATTAGAACAGAGGCTTGCTCGGATACGTACATCTTCCTACGCAGAGCCTAAAATGCCAGTTTCCGAACTGTCATTTTATGCCTTGCTGTAGAGACTTTACTTTCCTGTGCTGCTACAGTGCCCCTACAGGCTAGAGAGCAAGCACAGAAAACTCAAGGTTATGCAGCAAGGCATAAAACTGACAGTTTGGAAACTGGCGTTTTAGGTTTTGCGTAGGAAGATGGGATACGTATGACTGAGCTGCCTCTGTTGGGAGAGAATGGGATATGACTACGTATATGGAAAACCAAAATTGGTTAAACATGATAAGATATTGTAGGTAAAGGTCACAGTGACGAATCCTGTGGTAGCTACTAACTTAATGTGCAAATACTATATTGTTTTATCATCCAAAAGTGGCTACCACAGTAGATATCGCTTTTCTGAGATAAAGCGATATCTACAAGCGATATCTACATTGTAGATATCGCTACAATCAAATCGTCATAATCCTATTACATCATCAGTTAAATGACATCACAACACAGATGACAATACTATGACGTCACAAAGTTCATGGCGTAACAATGCTATGATGTCATAATGCTGATGACGTCACAATGCAATGACCTCACTGCTCAAGAAATCTAATGACAATTTTGTGTTCAGATATGTTCATTCTTTTGCTAATAACTGTTGAAAAATGATTTGGATGATAAATAAAATCTCACCCTCGTGTCTTCTGATATCAAATATATCAACACTCGTTGATTAAAGTAAAAATATCCTCGGCAAGCCTCGGATATTTGTAACTTTAATCAACTCGTGTTGATATATTTGATATCAGAAGACACTTGGGTGAGATTCTCTATTTATTGAGTATACATAAACAAGATTGAGTAACAAGGAAGGTCTATTAACACAAGAAACAGCTATCTCCTTTCCATATACCTTCAATACAGATTATTTAAGCCGATGTTGTTTAATGTTCATTTCGTCAAAAACACGTAACTCGTTCATCACATCAACGATATAGGATTATATAGGAAATAGGTATATGTGGATATATATACGGAGAGTTGGTTTCTCACGTGAAGAAAGGTTGTATGTGGGAAAGAGTAAACATCAGATGGTTCAGACTGGATCAATCTTCTTTAATACGATGAATTCATTTCGACCATTATGTGGGTCTTGTCAAGTATGTCAAGTATATATTGATCCAGTCTGAACCATTTTTTAGTGATTTTATAGCTCGTGACTTTGACCTTGAAAGTGAACATGTCATTGTAATTCCCCAGAAGTGGAAACACTTATACATGTTCATGAGTTCTTAAAAGCTTAATGGGATTAAGTTTTATCCAAATTAGTTGCACATTGCAATAACACAAATCTCATGACCTTGACCTTTGACCTTCAAGGTTACACAATCAATGAACACCTTTTAGTGAGTATAACAATCATCTATTACTTTTATAAAAGTGATCAAAGTTAAAATAAAGCATTTTCGCAAAACCATGCTAAAGTCGTGACCTTGCTATGACCTTGACCTTGGACAGATTGTAGCGAAAACCTTTTCAAAATATTTACTCTTCCAAGGATGGTATATACCAAGTTAGAGCTTCATAGCACAATTTTTTTTCAAGTTATCGCGTTTACAAGGAATGTTTTAGTGATTTTATAGCTCGTGACCTTGACCTTTGACCTTGAAAATGAAAATGTCAAAATTGTTCCCCCGAGGTATAACAGTAAGGTATGAATACAAGTTCTGGAAAGCTTAGTAGAACAACCTTATAGCCAGTAATACGAGCGCGGCGGAGGGGCAAACTGCACAAAAACTGAAAGCAGCCCCGTCCTTAGACAGGACACTAGACAGGGCTGCTAATGATTCTTGCACGAGGTAGGACACTAGACAGGGCTGCTAATGATTCTTGCACGAGGTAGGACACTAGACAGGGCTGCTAATGATTCTTGCACGAGGTAGGACACTAGACAGGGCTGCTAATGATTCTTGCACGAGGTAGGACACTAGACAGGGCTGCTAATGATTCTTGCACGAGGTAGGACACTAGACAGGGCTGCTAATGATTCTTGCACGAGGTAGGACACTAGACAGGGCTGCTAATGATTCTTGCACGAGGTAGGACACTAGACATGGCTGCTAATGATTCTTGCACGAGGTAGGACACTAGACAGGGCTGCTAATGATTCTTGCACGAGGTAGGACACTAGACAGGGCTGCTAATGATTCTTGCACGAGGTAGGACACTAGACATGGCTGCTAATGATTCTTGCACGAGGTAGGACACTAGACATGGCTGCTAATGATTCTTGCACGAGGTAGGACACTAGACAGGGCTGCTAATGATTCTTGCACGAGGTAGGACACTAGACAGGGCTGCTAATGATTCTTGCACGAGGTAGGACACTAGACAGGGCTGCTAATGATTCTTGCACGAGGTAGGACACTAGACAGGGCTGCTAATGATTCTTGCACGAGGTAGGACACTAGACAGGGCTGCTAATGATTCTTGCACGAGGTAGGACACTAGACAGGGCTGCTAATGATTCTTGCACGAGGTAGGACACTAGACAGGGCTGCTAATGATTCTTGCACGAGGTAGGACACTAGACAGGGCTGCTAATGATTCTTGCACGAGGTAGGACACTAGACAGGGCTGCTAATGATTCTTGCACGAGGTAGGACACTAGACAGGGCTGCTAATGATTCTTGCACGAGGTAGGACACTAGACAGGGCTGCTAATGATTCTTGCACGAGGTAGGACACTAGACAGGGCTGCTAATGATTCTTGCACGAGGTAGGACACTAGACAGGGCTGCTAATGATTCTTGCACGAGGTAGGACACTAGACAGGGCTGCTAATGATTCTTGCACGAGGTAGGACACTAGACATGGCTGCTAATGATTCTTGCACGAGGTAGGACACTAGACAGGGCTGCTAATGATTCTTGCACGAGGTAGGACACTAGACAGGGCTGCTAATGATTCTTGCACGAGGTAGGACACTAGACATGGCTGCTAATGATTCTTGCACGAGGTAGGACACTAGACATGGCTGCTAATGATTCTTGCACGAGGTAGGACACTAGACAGGGCTGCTAATGATTCTTGCACGAGGTAGGACACTAGACAGGGCTGCTAATGATTCTTGCACGAGGTAGGACACTAGACAGGGCTGCTAATGATTCTTGCACGAGGTAGGACACTAGACAGGGCTGCTAATGATTCTTGCACGAGGTAGGACACTAGACAGGGCTGCTAATGATTCTTGCACGAGGTAGGACACTAGACAGGGCTGCTAATGATTCTTGCACGAGGTAGGACACTAGACAGGGCTGCTAATGATTCTTGCACGAGGTAGGACACTAGACAGGGCTGCTAATGATTCTTGCACGAGGTAGGACACTAGACAGGGCTGCTAATGATTCTTGCACGAGGTAGGACACTAGACAGGGCTGCTAATGATTCTTGCACGAGGTAGGACACTAGACAGGGCTGCTAATGATTCTTGCACGAGGTAGGACACTAGACAGGGCTGCTAATGATTCTTGCACGAGGTAGGACACTAGACATGGCTGCTAATGATTCTTGCACGAGGTAGGACACTAGACAGGGCTGCTAATGATTCTTGCACGAGGTAGGACACTAGACAGGGCTGCTAATGATTCTTGCACGAGGTAGGACACTAGACAGGGCTGCTAATGATTCTTGCACGAGGTAGGACACTAGACAGGGCTGCTAATGATTCTTGCACGAGGTAGGACACTAGACAGGGCTGCTAATGATTCTTGCACGAGGTAGGACACTAGACAGGGCTGCTAATGATTCTTGCACGAGGTAGGACACTAGACAGGGCTGCTAATGATTCTTGCACGAGGTAGGACACTAGACAGGGCTGCTAATGATTCTTGCACGAGGTAGGACACTAGACATGGCTGCTAATGATTCTTGCACGAGGTAGGACACTAGACAGGGCTGCTAATGATTCTTGCACGAGGTAGGACACTAGACAGGGCTGCTAATGATTCTTGCACGAGGTAGGACACTAGACATGGCTGCTAATGATTCTTGCACGAGGTAGGACACTAGACATGGCTGCTAATGATTCTTGCACGAGGTAGGACACTAGACAGGGCTGCTAATGATTCTTGCACGAGGTAGGACACTAGACAGGGCTGCTAATGATTCTTGCACGAGGTAGGACACTAGACAGGGCTGCTAATGATTCTTGCACGAGGTAGGACACTAGGATTTATGTCGCTTTCAAGAAATAAAGAAGTTTATTTTCAATAAAATGATCTTCCTTATTGACTGTCCTTACACCCACGATACACATTTCTTTACTGATATTGCAGTGAGTGGAATTTGACAATAAACAGTGAATGCTTGAACGCATTTTCTTCCCACAGAGTTCGCCATTCAAGGTCACAAATAACACTTTTCAAGCATTATCCCCCCACAGATGAAATGTTGATACAACTTATTCTATTACGCCGACGCCGTGGGATAGAATGGGAGATGTCTGATTGGAGGCAATCAAAGTTATTTGTGCAATCAGAGACGCTGGTCTTAAATCATCGTTTTGGCTACTGGATCTTGGCAAAGGCATTGTGGTAAGAATCAGCCTTTCCATGCGAGAAGCGTTGTCTTTTGATTAGGAAATTCAAATGGAATGTGATTCAAAGTTTTTCCGCCAGGGGGAAAATGTCGGACCACACGGATTTCGGTGTAAGATAGTTACAGTCTGAATCAACATGTCATTACTTAATCTGCCGCCTTGGGGAGAGAGAGAAATTATAGGGTAGTAATATTATGTATGTATATTTTATCCGTACTTCCTTACTGTGAACTTTAACGAGCAAGTGAACAAAAAAGCGTTTCCAAACAATTTTATTAACCCAACTATGACAGTAAGAAATATCCAAAACAAGAATAAACGTTGGAGGGAGAGGTCCGTGGAATATTAAGAAATCATTTGTAGTACCAAGCAAGAAGTTCAACAAGGAGATGCCGTGATCGAACAAAAACGTTATATAACCCATAAACGTACAGTTTTTGTTTTGATGTGGAAGATAAAACAATTTACCAGTCATAACCACTGTATAAACGTACACCGGAACTAGCGAGGTGTACGGCGGAGAAATGTTGCTAGCGAGGAGCGTGATCACTTAAAAAGCAATCATCGCCGTTTCATCAACTTTTTTTATGTTATTTTTCATAGCTTTCCGAAACATAACTATTTAATGTCATATCCTGTTCATAGTCAGAGATAGCAAATATGTTACTAACAACAGCATTACTCGCAACTGTCATTGTTACTGTCCCTTGGATACAAAATGACAAGCACATACATTTTACTTAGTATGTGTGCTAAAATTACCACATGTTTGAAAAGTTATTTGAAAGTTATGAAGTAAAATATTACCTAACTTTCGATTTCGACTAGCAACATTTCTCCGCCGTTCACTCCGGTGTACGGTTATACACAGTGTCAATGAATCTTCCATTTAAAACACTGCAATATAATATACACAGTGATAACAACAACAAATATGTTTAACATGAACACACTCATGACAAAATGAATCTCTATACCAATTTTCGTCAATTTTAAAACATAGTAAAAGAATTTTTGAACCAGACAGGACTCATTTCCCCTCAAAAATCCTTCAATATACATACGTTTACAAACATTATATCAAAAGATTTAATAATGACACACTTCATGTCCGTCTTATTTTCCATTTGATGACAAAATGACAACCGGTTCTGGGCGGGAATTTTTTTGGGGGTTTCTAAAAGAGTAATTTCTTTTCACCAAAAATTTAGAAATTATCTGTTTTAATTCTTTTTATGATATGCCTTCATATACATTTCATCGAAATGTAATGATAAGTTAAGTTCTGAACCGGACAATTATTGTAACAATGTCCTCATTTATAGCCAAAAAAAGATTCCCCCCCCTAGGAGGATTTTTTTCAGAGAATCAAGTTAAGAAAATTTCCTCCTTGAAACCGCAACGGAATCTCGTTAAAAGATGATAAATTTTTCCATGAAAGCCAGTTTGAACTACAGCTGTAGACATCCCTCGACGCCGGCTCAGTTGCAGGCAATAAAGGAATTTAGTCCCATGGGAACAGTGGTAGCTCCGATTGTTCCCAGCATCGCTCCATCGAGACTGTACTTGTGAATACCCCTGCAAATATACAAAATGGATTTGCATGATGTGCCAAGACAGGGGTTTATCCATCTTCCTACGCATAACCTAAAACGACAGTTTCCAAACTGTCCTTTTATGCCTTGCTGCATTACCTTGAGTTTTCTGTGCTTGCTCTCTAGCCTGTAGGGGCACTATAGCAGCACAGAAAAGTAAAGTCTCTGCAGCAAGGCATAAAATGACAGTTCGGAAACTGTCGTTTTAGGTTATGCGTAGGAAGATGGGGTTTATCTGAACATACAAATTTGAAGTAAAAAATTCAACATTTACTTTAACCGATCTAATTATGCATTCATATAAAAAAATAGATCAAAATGTGTCACGTTGTGTTGAAGTTCTGAGCCAAATAGGTTCGAAACAATTTTCATGTGTCCTTCACCCCTTTTTGCCCAAAAAGTATTACTTTGAGGTTAGGTGAAATTGGGTTCCTTGCCGCTTTCCAGAGTATTTCACTGGCTATGTATTACCAAGATCTTGCAATCATATATTGTAATGCATATCACATATTGTTATGATGACATTTTTATTCAGTACCTTAAAAAACATTTGATCAAAATAAGACATATTCTAAAAGTTATGGACCGGGCAGATTTTCAAACACATTTTTTACTTGCTCCACAATGAGTCCGAATTGAAAATATAGTCGCAAAGCGACGACAACAGGATTCAGCCGCAAATCTTACATATTCATTACGCAGATGGTAATGTCAACAATCGTTCCTGAAAGTTTCATGAAAATCTCATTTGTTAATAAGCTACAGTAGCATTGGGATCAAGTGAAATCAAATTTCTGTCGGAGCTGACCCATGTTAGGAAAATGCATCATGACGGCCGGAAATGACTGTTCACGAGCGATTTTATTTATTTCATTTTGAAGACCTTGATCATGTCCAGGTCTGTTCGCTTTTCTTAAAGATGCTGTTTCATGCTTGCAAGCGGTTCACGTTCAGGATGAAATTTAGCTTTTGAGAAAAGAAATACATCACTTTGTAGAAAAATCTTTCGTCGAAATTTTGATATATTTTATCATAGTTTAATCAACAATAACATACTTATTTCGACGCCCAAAGCACAGTACTCCTCGTAGAAAGGGCATAGCATTTAACGAACCCGCTTTCGGTGACGTAATGATTATGTTTGTAGGATTTACACCGTGTCTCAACTGCCGTAATTGCGTTTGATGGGTATCAACTTTGACAGCAACGAATACCAAATTCGGAGAAAAATAAAATAAAATCTAGTTGAGCGCGACAAAGACGGTTTTCAAGAGTACATTAAGAAACCGAAAGTTGTGAAATGGCCCCACTTGATTCGCCCTTATGTCGACTGCCGTTTCGGTATTTTTTGGTAAATTATCTCTTATTTAATGAATTTTGGTCAGATTTTCTCAATATTGGTCGCTAAATTTCTCTAAAAATACAACGTATACATTAAAAATACCTTTTAAAATATTGCAAGTATGATACTGCATCTTTAAATCATCATTTTGACTACTGAATGATGGCAAAATTATTGTGATATTAACCACCCTTTCCATGCGAGAAGCGTTGTCATTTGATTAAGAAATTCAAATGGGTTGTGGTGCAATTTTTTTCGCCAGGGGAAACTGCCGGAACCTACGGATTTCGGTGCGTTAGAACTAGCAGAGGCTGTATCAACATTTCATGACTTGATCTGCCTCTATTGGGAGAGAATGAACCCCATGGTGTCAAGTATGTAACGTTCTGTGTTCTGTAGCTCGATGCAGGCATACTTATAACAGAGACATCCGTGTGTAGTCGGACATATTTTACAACCGTTAGATTCAAGTAGAGTACAAGGGAGATAACTCCGTGAGGGTCAGTATACCGCTACTAAGTTAATAACGATAAGTAGATTTAGGAGAAGAAATACACGTGGGAGACAACTTACGGAAGAACCATGGACATGACGAAGAGGTGGTTTCCATGGATCTGCATGTACGTGCATGCTCCTACACTGCCAACTCTCTGAGTCTGAGCGTTGAACTGTTGCTGTATACTAAACTTGAACACTTCCGACGTAGTGCAATAGTAGAACATCTCGTCTGCAAACATTGAGGTGAGAAGTGGTGAGGTGAGGTGAATTGTGTGAGGTGAAAAGAGTGGGGCGAGTTGAGATGTGGTGAGGTGAAAAGAGTGGGGTGAGTTGAGATGTGGTGAGGTGAAAAGAGTGGGGCGAGTTGAGATGTGTGAGGTGAAAAGAGTGGGGCGAGTTGAGATGTGGTGAGGTGAAAAGAGTGGGGCGAGTTGAGATGTGGTGAGGTGAAAAGAGTGGGGTGAGTTTAAATGTGGTCAGGTGAATTGTGGTGAGGTGAAAAGAGTGGGGCGAGTTGAGGTGTGGTCAGGTGAATTGTGGTGAGGTGAAAAGAGTGGGGCGAGTTGAGGTGTGGTCAGGTGAATTGTGGTGAGGTGAAAAGAGTGGGGCGAGTTGAGATGTGGTGAGGTGAAAAGAGTGGGGTGAGTTGAGGTGTGGTCAGGTGAGATGTGGTGAGGTGAAAAGAGTGGGGCGAGTTGAGATGTGGTGAGGTGAAAAGAGTGGGGCGAGTTGAGATGTGGTGAGGTGAAAAGAGTGGGGCGAGTTGAGATGTGGTCATGTGAAAAGAGTGGGGCGAGTTGAGGTGTGGTCAGGTGAGATGTGGTGAGGTGAAAGAGTGGGGCGAGTTGAGATGTGGTGAGGTGAAAAGAGTGGGGTGAGTTGAGGTGTGGTCAGGTGAGATGTGGTGAGGTGAAAGAGTGGGGCGAGTTGAGATGTGGTCAGGTGAGATATGGTGAGGTGAGATGTGTGAGGTGAGGTGAGGTGAGATGTGGTGAGGTGAGATGTGGTGAGGTGAGATGTGGTGAGGTGAGATGTGTGAGGTGAGATGTGTGAGGTGAGGTGAGATGTGGTGAGGTGAGATGTGGTGAGGTGAGATGTGTGAGGTGAGATGTGTGAGGTGAGGTGAGATGTGGTGAGGTGAGATGTGGTGAGGTGAGATGTGATGAGGTGAGATGTTGTGGGGTGAGATGTGCGAGGTGAGATGTGTGAGGTGAGATGTGTGAGGTGAGATGTGTGAGGTGAGGTGAGATGTGGTGAGGTGAGATGTGGTGAGGTGAGATGTGTGAGGTGAGATGTGTGAGGTGAGGTGAGATGTGGTGAGGTGAGATGTGGTGAGGTGAGATGTGGTGAGGTGAGATGTGTGAGGTGAGATGTGGTGAGGTGAGATGTGGTGAGGTGAGATGTGTGAGGTGAGGTGAGATGTGGTGAGGTGAGATGTGGTGAGGTGAAAAGAGTGGGGTGAGTTGAGGTGTGGTCAGGTGAGATGAGGTGAGATGTGGTGAGGTGAGATGTGGTGAGGTGAGATGTGGTGAGGTGAGATGTGGTGAGGTGAGATGTGTGAGGTGAAAAGAGTGGGGTGAGGTGAGATGTGGTGAGGTAAGATGTGGTGTGGTGTGGTGTGGTGTGGTGAGGTGATATGTGGTGAGGTGATATGTGGTGAGGTAATATGTGGTGAGGTGAAAAGAGGATGTGGTGAGGTAAGATGTGGAGTGGTGAGGTGAGGTAAGGTTAGGTGGGGCAATATTGGGTTAGCGCTGCTTTCAAGAGTAACAAGAAGACATAGTCATCAACATCCCCCGCCAGATTTGTTCTTATTTTAAATAAAGTCAGAACCTTCTTCTAAATACTCGAGTGTACTCAAAAATATCATGACACGAAACGCGGATCTGATTTTCGAACTCCATCAAGGTTTTGATACCCTGAA
Source organism: Steromphala cineraria (assembly GCA_916613615.1). Taxonomy (NCBI): domain Eukaryota; kingdom Metazoa; phylum Mollusca; class Gastropoda; order Trochida; family Trochidae; genus Steromphala; species Steromphala cineraria. The sequence continues at coordinate 329,533 of OU744737.1, forward strand.
GGCACACATCAAATTTGATGATGCTATCTGTAACAGTTTCTGAGAAAAATTGGCTCCTTTGAAGACACCTCGAACAGAGTCCAAAAAAAACGTTACAAGGGCAATAACTCTGGAAAAAATATTTGCGCGGTTCTGATTTTCGAACTCCATCAAGGTGTAGATACTCTGAAGACACACACAAAATTTGATAATCCTACCTATAACGGTTTCTGAGAAAAATTGGCTCCTTTAACTCGGACGGACGGACGCACGCACGGACGGAGCTCAAACCTATACCCCACTTCCACTTCGTGGCGGGGGATAATTATAGGATATCTAACGAGCTTCCCCTTTCATATCAAGTTTATGTCCCTAGTGAAATAATTTTGCTTTGTCACGAGCCTTGGCGAGTGACAAAACAAAATTATTTCACGAGGGACATAAACTTGATATGAAAGGGGAACGAGTTATGTATCCTATTTATTACCAACTTACATTTCAGACGATTTATTGCTTTTTTAAATAACTTTTTATTATGCCTATAAAGAGACGAAACGGCGGATGAATATCAAACCACGTCACAGCCTCAAATATTATACTATTACGACGTCAAATATTCACATTTCTAAATTCTACCCTACGTTAATTCGTAGTGTCTGGTGAAATGTAAGTAATAAGCACTTTAGTCATGAACGAAGCGTACGTGAAATTAAAATCTCACTGCGCGAGAACAGATAGAGTTATCTTTCTTTGATCAACGGCATGACATGACGGCCGCCATTTGCCTGTATCTTTTCGTCAAATTGTGTAAACAACCGCCTTCAAAGTAAGTTTAAGATGCTTATCATTATTCAAACGCGTTTTGTTTTGAAGAAATGTTGTCTAAAGAATATTCAGTTGTCTTTATATTTTATAGATAACAAGCAATGTCTGTCTGTGTCATTTTGGAGCGACATGGATCAAATCAATGAAATTCGGTGATCAAATTGTGCTGAATTTAAACCCTTTTGTGTTTATATGAGCCTTGAGTTATCAGTAAGATGTTTAGTTGTAATTCTTTTGTCCTCCGATTTATTCCTTAACATCTCGGTAAGGAAGATTTAAAAGATAAACTGAAAGTTTGAAGAATGACTCCGACTCACTCAGTGCCATTCGAATTTGTGAATGAAAACACGTTCGTTTTATGAATGAATAAAGTAGTCCGGACAATGTCAAAGTTCACCGCAAGCCAATCAAATCACTTTGAGGTGTTATGACCCATATGTGTCATAACAAATTGTTATGAAACCCCTTTACGAAGTACCACGTGGGTAATAATAAAGGGTATAATGCGACTGTCCAAGACATGTTTACGACACGAGTGGCTAAATATTAGTATGTAATGAGCACGAATATAATATTTTGTTTATAACCGTACGTAGTCCCAAAAATACTCAAAATGTTCAAAAACTTCTCAGTATAAGCGGACTAGGCGCCGCCAGCCCGAATAAATTGTGACGTCATAGGTGAACCGTGACGTCAAAGCACGGTTTGTAATGTGACGTCACAATGAAAAAGTGATATTTTGCCCGAGGCTGTATCATTTAATGACTTGATCTGCCTCTGTGGGAGAGAATGCAGGGTAAGCATAAAGAGCCAGAAACCAGTTTACCAATACACCACTCTATAAGTGAAGCTTATTTTTATAACACCCTGTGACTAACGTGTCTAATCCATGTGAACTTAACCACACCGCTGTAAACATACATACTTGCAACATCAATGTCAATCTTGATTGGTCCAGCTTGAGAGAACACAGGGAAGCGTAGAGAAGGGGAATCTAGGTCCACTAAGAGTATTCCTCCCTCATGCGAGAAAAACAGTGCCCTGAAATATAGATCAGTGGCGATGAGATTGAAAAACACCAATTCTCTCTGCCTCTGCTTTTCGAGCTGTAGTGTATATAGAGATTACAAAACGAGTGAGTGTTGAATATCGAAAATATTTCAACGAGTGCCCTGAAATATAGATTGAAATACACCAATTCTCTCTGCCTCCGCTTTTCGAGCTGTAGTGTATATAGAGATTACAAAACGAGTGAGTGTTGAATATCGAAAATATTTCAACGAGTGCCCTGAAATATAGATTGAAATACACCAATTCTCTCTGCCTCCGCTTTTCGAGCTGTAGTGTATATAGAGATTACAAAACGAGTGAGTGTTGAATATCGAAAATAATTCAACGAGTGCCCTGAAATATAGATCAGTGGCGATGAGATTGAAATACACCAATTCTCTCTGCCTCTGCTTTTCGAGCTGTAGTGTATATAGAGATTACAAAACGAGTGAGTGTTGGATATCGAAAATATTTCAACGAGATATTTTCAAATGTTTTGATTTATTCACGAGCGAAAGCGAGTGAATAAATCAAAACTTTGAAAATATTGAGTTGAAATATTTTCGATATTCAACACTCACGAGTTTTGTGATCTATTTATTACATACAAAAGGGAATTTCTATTTCTTTGCAACAACGATGAAACAATGCGCGACATAATTGCGTAATGATACACTGGTGAGGTACAGGGTCTCTGTGTTCGCAAAAGTAAAACCTAGTCCCGTTTGCCGTTAGCATCATCTTCACCTCTAAATAAAATCCTACTTTTAAACAATCATTTGTGTACAGTTTATCGATAGTGTTATCCAAAACCAAAACATTAGCAAAAACTTTATTTTACTGTTGTCGGTACGAAGCAGAGGGATCTCAAAGCTTGATGACAGTGAACGGTTCAACCGTCCTTGCTAAACAATACTTGATGAATGGTGATAATTCAGTATATTGCTTGATTATGTAAAGCGGTGTTCATATTAAAAATGGAACTGCACCTTAACATAACCCTGAACCGTTTCTCAACTCTTGGCCTTCACTCAAAATTTCAAAGCTCCGTGTTGACAAAACGCGTCCGTTGAATACAAAAGGGAGATAACTCTTGCCAAATTAAATTTAGACAAGATATTTTTTTATTTAGTGATGAAATAGCCGAGATCGGATCGCGAAAATTGGTTTGATAATTTTGCACATATACCTTGATGTGATCCAATTTTATTTTGAGGGAAAATACGTAAATGGAAAAAAATATGATAAATTAAAAATTTGAAGCGGCGGGGGGGTTCGCTTGCACCCGATCAGCTGATTGCAAAAGTAGTACGGCATTATGACGTCACTATCGTTGAATAACCTGCTTTGGTTACACAACACTCGTTGAATAACTTTCAACTGGTTACACAACACTTGTTTCAAATAACCAAAATTATCCCATGAAGATATTCAGAACACGTATGTAATAATTACTAATAATAACTTGCCCAACCTATACTATGACTGTACAGTACCCCAAGATTGATTACGTCATATATACAATAATGATGACGTCACTTGATGTACGAGTCCGCCATGTTGGAATAAACCCTAACGTTGTCTCCACTCAGCGTAATGTCATGGTGTAAGAGAATGTTGAACCTGAACCCAAGTACATAACAGGAGCTAAAGCCTAGGATATTCTTCTGATATCCAATATATCAACACTCGTTGATAAAAGTAAAATATCCTCGACAAGCCTCAGATATTTGTTACTCACTTTTATCAACTTGTGTTGATATATTGGATAACAGAAGACACTTGGTGAGATTCTTTATTTACCATAACTGAGCTACTGCAGCCATTTTGTAAAGGTCAACTTACCCTGAGGGATCGTGGGCGGTAAGATGGCGGACACCATCAAAGTTTTCAACCATGGTAGTCAACCCAGTCCCATCATAGTTTATCTTGATGATGTTCTTGGTGTGCGTGTAGAAATACAACTCCTGGCGCTCCGAACTTCCCGCTATCAACTTGACGGTAGCTGTAAATAAGTAGAATAGTCCTTTAAAGGGGCAGTAGCACGTTTTTAGGGGGAATATAGGGTGATGTCAGGAAAATGAAAATAAATGGTTCCAATTGAAAGACAATGTAGTTAAACTAAAAAGAGCAGTAATAATTCAAATATATAACGTAAAGTTTAGCCATGCAATTGCTTTTTCTTACACTAAATGAATTAAAGGTGTTTACACAAAAATGGCCGCCAATGGATTTTGGGTGAATCTTCATACTTTGTCCTCTGACTATGGATGATTGACTTGAGTAATGAGATTTTTGACACTGTCAAATAATAGATTTAGTATTAACTTACAATTATCAGTGAAAAATTGAAAATATAAAATTGTCAAAAAACGTGCTACTACTAAAACAACTGCTTCGTCAGTATCTTTGAACTCATTGGAGGTTATACAGTAGGACACGGATATAGCGAACAATCGGATATAGCGAACAATCGGATATAGCGTACAATCGGATATAGCGAACAATCGGATATAGCGAACAATCGGATATAGCGAACAATCGGATATAGCGAACAATCGGATATAGCGCACAATCGGATCGGATATAGCGAACTCGAATATAGCGAACAATCGGATATAGCGAACAATCGGATATAGCGAACAATCGGATATAGCGAACTCGAATATAGCGAACTTGAATATAGCGAACAATCGGATATAGCGAACAATCGGATATAGCGAACAATCGGATATAGCGAACTCGAATATAGCGAACATAGCGAACTCGAATATAGCGAACAATCGGATATAGCGAACAATCGGATATAGCGAACAATCGATATAGCGAACTCGAATATAGCGAACAATCGGATATAGCGAACTCGAATATAGCGAACAATCGGATATAGCGAACAATCGGATATAGCGAACAATCGGATATAGCGAACAATAGGATATAGCGAACAATCGGATATAGCGAACAATCGGATATAGCGAACTCGAATATAGCGAACAATCGGATATAGCGAAAAAACTTTCAAGTCCTGTCCCTATATCATTCAAATTATATGTGTATAGCGAACACTGGATATAGCAAAATAAATTCTTTGGTCCCTTGGAGTTCGGTATATCCGAGCAATACTTAGCGGTCCCTTTAGCAATACTTAGCGGTCCCTTTATCAATACTTAGGGGTCCCTATAGCAATACTTAGCGGTCCCTTTAGCAATACTTACTGGTCCCTTTAGCAATACTTAGCGGTCCCTTTAGCAATACTTAGCGGTCCCTTTAGCAATACTTAGTGTTCCCTTTAGCAATACTTAGTGTTCCCTTTAGCAATACTTAGTGGTCCCTTTAGCAATACTTAGCGGTCCCTTTAGCAATACTTAGCGGTCCCTTTAGCAATACTTACTGGTCCCTTTAGCAATACTTAGTGCTCCCTTAAGCAATACTTAGCGGTCCCTTTAGCAATACTTAGTGGTCCCTTTAGCAATACTTAGTTGTCTCTTTAGAAATACTGAGCGGTCCCTTAAGCAATACTTAGCGGTCCCTTTAGCAATACTTAGTGGTCCCTTTAGAAATACTGAGCGGTCCCTTTAGCAATACTTAGGGGTCCCTTTAGCAATACTTAGCGGTCCCTTTAGCAATACTTAGTGGTCCCTTTAGCAATACTTAGCGGTCCCTTTAGCAATACTTAGTGCTCCCTTAAGCAATACTTAGCGGTCCCTTTAGCAATACTTAGTGGTCCCTTTAGCAATACTTAGTTGTCTCTTTAGAAATACTGAGCGGTCCCTTAAGCAATACTTAGCGGTCCCTTTAGCAATACTTAGTGGTCCCTTTAGAAATACTGAGCGGTCCCTTTAGCAATACTTAGGGGTCCCTTTAGCAATACTTAGCGGTCCCTTTAGCAATACTTAGTGGTCCCTTTAGCAATACTTAGCGACCCTTTAGAAATACTGAGGGGTTCCTATAGCAATACTTAGGGGTCCCTTTAGCAATACTTAGCGGTCCCTTTAGCAATACTTAGCGGTCCCTTTAGCAATACTTAGCGGTCCCTTTAGCAATACTTAGTGGTCCCTTTAGCAATACTTAGCGGTCCCTTTAGCAATACTTAGGGGTCCCTTTAGCAATACTTAGCGTTCCCTTTAGCAATACTTAGCGGTCCCTTTAGCAATACTTATTGGTCCCTTTAGCAATACTTAGCGGTCCCTTTAGCAATACTTAGCGTTCCCTTTAGCAATACTTAGCGGTCCCTTTAGCAATACTTATTGGTCCCTTTAGCAATACTTAGCGGTCCCTTTAGCAATACTTAGCGGTCCCTTAAGCAAAACTTAGCGGTCCCTTTAGCAATACTTAGGGGTCCCTATAGCAATACTTAGCGGTCCCTTTAGCAATACTTACGAAAGGAATCCAGCCAAGTGCCCTGAACTTCCACCCCATCCTGCAGATGGACAGAGTAGGAGATCACAGGCTTTAAGCACAGATAGACCCTTCTGCCTGTGGAACAGTAGTACATGCTCACAATTTGTGGTACCATAGCAATCGAGGCCATGACATCTCCAGCCGAGCTCAGGGAAACCAATTTATTCGATGCTTGAACATAAACGATGAAATCCGGCAATTCCCAACTCTCTACATCAGTAGGATGTGAAACTGGTTCTGGGGATGAGAGTTCAGTCGGTTCTGTTATTGGTTTCTCTGTTGGTTCAACAGTTGGTTTCTCTGTTGGTTTCTCTGTTGGTTTCTCTGTTGGTTTCTCTGTTGGTTCTTCAGTTGGTTTCTCTGTTGGTGCTTCAGTTGGTTTTTCTGTTGGTACTTCAGTTGGTTTCTCTGTTGGTTCTACAGTTGGTTTGTCTGTTGGTGCTTCAGTTGGTTTCTCTGTTGTTGCTTCAGTTGGTTTCTCTGTTGTTGCTTCAGTTGGTTTCTCTGTTGGTTCTTCAGTTGGTTTCTCTGTTGGTTCTTCAGTTGGTTTCTCTGTTGGTGCTTCAGTTGGTTTCTCTGTTGGTGCTTCTGTTGGTTTCTCTGTTGGTTCTTCAGTTGGTTTCTCTGTTGGTTCTTCAGTTGGTTTCTCTGTTGGTTCTTCAGTTGGTTTCTCTGTTGGTTCTTCAGTTGGTTTCTCTGTTGGTGCTTCTGTTGGTTTCTCTGTTGGTTTCTCTGTTGGTTCTTCAGTTGGTTTCTCTGTTGGTGCTTCTGTTGGTTTCTCTGTTGGTTCTTCAGTTGGTTTCTTTGTTGGTGCTTCTGTTGGTTTCTCTGTTGGTTCTTCAGTTGGTTTCTCTGTTGGTTCTTCAGTTGGTTTCTCTGTTGGTTCTTCAGTTGGTTTCTCTGTTGGTGCTTCTGTTGGTTTCTCTGTTGGTTTCTCTGTTGGTTTCTCTGTTGGTGCTTCAGTTGGTTTCTCTGTTGGTGCTTCAGTTGGTTTCTCTGTTGTTGCTTCAGTTGGTTTCTCTGTTGGTTCTTCAGTTGGTTTCTCTGTTGGTTCTTCAGTTGGTTTCTCTGTTGGTTCTTCAGTTGGTTTCTCTGTTGGTGCTTCTGTTGGTTTCTCTGTTGGTGCTTCTGTTGGTTTCTCTGTTGGTTCTTCAGTTGGTTTCTCTGTTGGTTCTTCAGTTGGTTTCTCTGTTGGTTCTTCAGTTGGTTTCTCTGTTGGTGCTTCTGTTGGTTTCTCTGTTGGTTCTTCTGTTGGTTTCTCTGTTGGTTCTTCAGTTGGTTTCTCTGTTGGTTCTTCAGTTGGTTTCTCTGTTGGTTCTTCAGTTGGTTTCTCTGTTGGTTCTTCAGTTGGTTTCTCTGTTGGTGCTTCAGTTGGTTTCTCTGTTGGTGCTTCAGTTGGTTTCTCTGTTGGTGCTTCAGTTGGTTTCTCTGTTGGTTCTTCAGTTGGTTTCTCTATTGGTGCTTCAGTTGGTTTCTCTGTTGGTTCTTCAGTTGGTTTCTCTGTTGGTGCTTCAGTTGGTTTCTCTGTTGGTGCTTCAGTTGGTTTCTCTGTTGGTTCTTCAGTTGGTTTCTCTGTTGGTTCTTCAGTTGGTTTCTCTGTTGGTGCTTCAGTTGGTTTCTCTGTTGGTGCTTCAGTTGGTTTCTCTGTTGGTTTCTCTGTTGGTTCTTCAGTTGGTTTCTCTGTTGGTTCTTCAGTTGGTTTCTGTGTTGGTGCTTCAGTTGGTTTCTCTGTTGGTGCTTCAGTTGGTTTCTCTGTTGGTTCTTCAGTTGGTTTCTCTGTTGGTGCTTCAGTTGGTTTATCTGTTGGTGCTTCAGTTGGTTTCTCTGTTGGTTCTTCAGTTGGTTTCTCTGTTGGTGCTTCAGTTGGTTTTTCTGTTGGTACTTCAGTTGGTTTCTCTGTTGGTTCTTCAGTTGGTTTCTCTGTTGGTGCTTCAGTTGGTTTGTCTGTTGGTGCTTCAGTTGGTTTCTCTGTTGGTTCTTCAGTTGGTTTCTCTGTTGGTGCTTCAGTTGGTTTCTCTGTTGGTGCTTCAGTTGGTTTCTCTGTTGGTGCTTCAGTTGGTTTCTCTGTTGGTTCTTCAGTTGGTTTCTCTGTTGGTGCTTCAGTTGGTTTTTCTGTTGGTGCTTCAGTTGGTTTTTCTGTTGGTTTCTCTGTTGGTTCTTCTGTTGGTTTCTCTGTTGGTTCTTCAGTTGGTTTCTCTGTTGGTGCTTCAGTTGGTTTCTCTGTTGGTGGTCCAGTTGGATTTTCTGTCGGTGGTCCAGTTGCACTTTCTGTCGATGGTCCAGTTGCACTTTCTGTCGATGGTCCAGTTGCACTTTCTGTCGATGGTCCAGTTGCACTTTCTGTTGATGGTCCAGTTGCACTTTCTGTCGGTGGTCCAGTTGCACTTTCTGTCGATGGTCCAGTTGCACTTTCTGTTGGTTCTTCAGTTGGTTTCTCTGTTGATGGTCCAGTTGCACTTTCTGTTGATGGTCCAGTTGCACTTTCTGTTGATGGTCCAGTTGCAGTTTCTGTTGATGGTCCAGTTGCACTTTCTGTCGGTTCTTCAGTTGCACTTTCTGTCGATGGTCCAGTTGCACTTTCTGTTGATGGTCCAGTTGCACTTTCTGTCGATGGTCCAGTTGCACTTTCTGTTGATGGTCCAGTTGCACTTTCTGTTGATGGTCCAGTTGCACTTTCTGTCGGTTCTTCAGTTGCACTTTCTGTCGATGGTCCAGTTGCACTTTCTGTTGATGGTCCAGTTGCACTTTCTGTCGATGGTCCAGTTGCACTTTCTGTTGATGGTCCAGTTGCACTTTCTGTCGATGGTCCAGTTGCACTTTCTGTTGATGGTCCAGTTGCACTTTCTGTTGATGGTCCAGTTGCACTTTCTGTCGATGGTCCAGTTGCACTTTCTGTTGATGGTCCAGTTGCACTTTCTGTCGATGGTCCAGTTGCACTTTCTGTTGGTTCTTCAGTTGGTTTCTCTGTTGATGGTCCAGTTGCACTTTCTGTTGATGGTCCAGTTGCACTTTCTGTTGATGGTTCAGTTGCACTTTCTGTCGATGGTCCAGTTGCACTTTCTGTGGATGGTCCAGTTGCACTTTCTGTTGATGGTCCAGTTGCACTTTCTGTTGATGGTCCAGTTGCACTTTCTGTTGATGGTCCAGTTGCACTTTCTGTTGATGGTCCAGTTGCACTTTCTGTTGATGGTCCAGTTGCACTTTCTGTTGATGGTCCAGTTGCACTTTCTGTCGATGGTCCAGTTGCACTTTCTGTTGGTTCTTCAGTTGGTTTCTCTGTTGATGGTCCAGTTGCACTTTCTGTTGATGGTCCAGTTGCACTTTCTGTTGATGGTCCAGTTGCACTTTCTGTTGATGGTCCAGTTGCACTTTCTGTCGATGGTCCAGTTGCACTTTCTGTTGATGGTCCAGTTGCACTTTCTGTTGATGGTCCAGTTGCACTTTCTGTTGATGGTCCAGTTGCACTTTCTGTCGATGGTCCAGTTGCACTTTCTGTTGGTTCTTCAGTTGGTTTCTCTGTTGATGGTCCAGTTGCACTTTCTGTTGATGGTCCAGTTGCACTTTCTGTTGATGGTCCAGTTGCACTTTCTGTTGATGGTCCAGTTGCACTTTCTGTCGATGGTCCAGTTGCACTTTCTGTTGGTTCTTCAGTTGGTTTCTCTGTTGATGGTCCAGTTGCACTTTCTGTTGATGGTCCAGTTGCACTTTCTGTCGATGGTCCAGTTGCACTTTCTGTCGATGGTCCAGTTGCACTTTCTGTCGATGGTCCAGTTGCACTTTCTGTCGATGGTCCAGTTGCACTTTCTGTCGATGGTCCAGTTGCACTTTCTGTCGATGGTCCAGTTGCACTTTCTGTCGATGTTCCAGTTGCACTTTCTGTCGATGGTCCAGTTGCACTTTCTGTCGGTGGTCCAGTTGCACTTTCTGTCGATGGTCCAGTTGCACTTTCTGTCGATGGTCCAGTTGCACTTTCTGTTGATGGTCCAGTTGCACTTTCTGTTGATGGTCCAGTTGCACTTTCTGTTGATGGTCCAGTTGCACTTTCTGTCGATGGTCCAGTTGCACTTTCTGTCGGTGGTCCAGTTGGTTCCTTCTGTATACCTATATTAACCAATGAAATATCTTTCTATTTATATGCATAACATTGACTCAATGGTTTTTAAATAAATGGGAACCTCTTCAATGAACTGAAACAGTATCTTAATATCGGGTTGACTACTGAACATTACAATTTGTTTTATTTTTACCAAAATATTTGTATAATCTGAACATCAATTGATTATGCTATAGTTCTTTTACCCTCAAGAGAAATGGCAAGGCAAGGTTTCAAAAGTAATTCATTTATATCACGAATGCAAGAATTATTGCAAAGGACAAAGTCCACAACACATTTGTGCCTATGCATTGCAGTTATGTCTGCTTGTAAGACTGTAGAACCAAGGGTGGTATTGTACCATAGAACCCAAACCCGACTGTAGAACCAAGGGTGGTATGGGTCTGTACCATAGAACCCAAACCCAACTGTAGAACCAAGGGTGGTATTGTACCATAGAACCCAAACCCAACTGTAGAACCAAGGGTGGTATTGTACCATAGAACCCAAACCCAACTGTAGAACCAAGGGTGGTATTGTACCATAGAACCCAAACCCGACTGTAGAACCAAGGGTGGTATTGTACCATAGAACCCAAACCCAACTGTAGAACCAAGGGTGGTATTGTACCATAGAACCCAAACCCGACTGTAGAACCAAGGGTGGTATTGGTCTGTACCATAGAACCCAAACCCGACTGTAGAACCAAGGGTGGTATTGTACCATAGAACCCAAACCCGACTGTAGAACCAAGGGTGGTATTGTACCATAGAACCCAAACCCAACTGTAGAACCAAGGGTGGTATTGGTCTGTACCATAGAACCCAAACCCGACTGTAGAACCAAGGGTGGTATTGTACCATAGAACCCAAACCCGACTGTAGAACCAAGGGTGGTATTGGTCTGTACCACAGAACCCAAACCCGACTGTAGAACCAAGGGTGGTATTGTACCATAGAACCCAAACCCGACTGTAGAACCAAGGGTGGTATTGTACCATAGAACCCAAACCCGACTGTAGAACCAAGGGTGGTATTGTACCATAGAACCCAAACCCGACTGTAGAACCAAGGGTGGTATTGGTCTGTACCATAGAACCCAAACCCGACTGTAGAACCAAGGGTGGTATTGTACCATAGAACCCAAACCCGACTGTAGAACCAAGGGTGGTATTGGTCTGTACCATAGAACCCAAACCCGACTGTAGAACCAAGGGTGGTATTGGTCTGTACCATAGAACCCAAACCCGACTGTAGAACCAAGGGTGGTATTGGTATGTACCATAGAACCCAAACCCGACTGTAGAACCAAGGGTGGTATTGGTCTGTACCATAGAACCCAAACCCGACTGTAGAACCAAGGGTGGTATTGTACCATAGAATCCAAACCCGACTGTAGAACCAAGGGTGGTATTGGTCTGTACCATAGAACCCAAACCCGACTGTAGAACCAAGGGTGGTATTGTACCATAGAACCCAAACCCGACTGTAGAACCAAGGGTGGTATTGTACCATAGAACCCAAACCCGACTGTAGAACCAAGGGTGGTATTGTACCATGGAACCCAAACCCGACTGTAGAACCAAGGGTGGTATTGGTCTGTACCATAGAACCCGAACCCGACTGTAGAACCAAGGGTGGTATTGTACCATAGAACCCAAACCCGACTGTAGAACCAAGGGTGGTATTGGTCTGAAACTCTGTACCATAGAACCCAAACCCGACTGTAGAACCAAGGGTGGTATTGTACCATAGAACCCAAACCCGACTGTAGAACCAAGGGTGGTATTGGTCTGAAACTCTGTACCATAGAACCCAAACCCGACTGTAGAACCAAGGGTGGTATTGTACCATAGAACCCAAACCCGACTGTAGAACCAAGGGTGGTATTGGTCTGAAACTCTGTACCATAGAACCCAAACCCGACTGTAGAACCAAGGGTGGTATTGTACCATAGAACCCAAACCCGACTGTAGAACCAAGGGTGGTATTGTACCATAGAACCCAAACCCAACTGTAGAACCAAGGGTGGTATTGTACCATAGAACCCAAACCCGACTGTAGAACCAAGGGTGGTATTGGTCTGAAACTCTGTACCATAGAACCCAAACCCGACTGTAGAACCAAGGGTGGTATTGTACCATAGAACCCAAACCCGACTGTAGAACCAAGGGTGGTATTGTACCATAGAACCCAAACCCGACTGTAGAACCAAGGGTGGTATTGGTCTGTACCATAGAACCCAAACCAGACTGTAGAACCAAGGGTGGTATTGTACCATAGAACCCAAACCCGACTGTAGAACCAAGGGTGGTATTGGTCTGTACCATAGAACCCAAACCCGACTGTAGAACCAAGGGTGGTATTGTACCATAGAACCCAAACCCGACTGTAGAACCAAGGGTGGTATTGGTCTGAAACTCTGTACCATAGAACCCAAACCCGACTGTAGAACCAAGGGTGGTATTGGTCTGTACCATAGAACCCAAACCCGACTGTAGAACCAAGGGTGGTATTGGTCTGAAACTCTGTACCATAGAACCCAAACCCAACTGTAGAACCAAGGGTGGTATTGGTCTGTACCATAGAACCCAAACCCGACTGTAGAACCAAGGGTGGTATTGGTCTGTACCATAGAACCCAAACCCGACTGTAGAACCAAGGGTGGTATTGTACCATAGAACCCAAACCCAACTGTAGAACCAAGGGTGGTATTGGTCTGTACCATAGAACCCAAACCCAACTGTAGAACCAAGCGTGGTATTGGTCTGTACCATAGAACCCAAACCCGACTGTAGAACCAAGGGTGGTATTGTACCATAGAACCCAAACCCGACTGTAGAACCAAGGGTGGTATTGTACCATAGAACCCAAACCCAACTGTAGAACCAAGGGTGGTATTGGTCTGTACCATAGAACCCAAACCCGACTGTAGAACCAAGGGTGGTATTGGTCTGTACCATAAAACCCAAACCCGACTGTAGAACCAAGGGTGGTATTGGTCTGTACCATAGAACCCAAACCCGACTGTAGAACCAAGGGTGGTATGTACCATAGAACCCAAACCCGACTGTAGAACCAAGGGTGGTATTGTACCATAGAACCCAAACCCGACTGTAGAACCAAGGGTGGTATTGTACCATAGAACCCAAACCCGACTGTAGAACCAAGGGTGGTATTGGTCTGTACCATAGAACCCGAACCCGACTGTAGAACCAAGGGTGGTATTGTACCATAGAACCCAAACCCGACTGTAGAACCAAGGGTGGTATTGGTCTGAAACTCTGTACCATAGAACCCAAACCCGACTGTAGAACCAAGGGTGGTATTGTACCATAGAACCCAAACCCGACTGTAGAACCAAGGGTGGTATTGGTCTGAAACTCTGTACCATAGAACCCAAACCCGACTGTAGAACCAAGGGTGGTATTGTACCATAGAACCCAAACCCGACTGTAGAACCAAGGGTGGGATTGGTCTGAAACTCTGTACCATAGAACCCAAACCCGACTGTAGAACCAAGGGTGGTATTGTACCATAGAACCCAAACCCGACTGTAGAACCAAGGGTGGTATTGTACCATAGAACCCAAACCCAACTGTAGAACCAAGGGTGGTATTGTACTATAGAACCCAAACCCGACTGTAGAACCAAGGGTGGTATTGGTCTGAAACTCTGTACCATAGAACCCAAACCCGACTGTAGAACCAAGGGTGGTATTGTACCATAGAACCCAAACCCGACTGTAGAACCAAGGGTGGTATTGTACCATAGAACCCAAACCCGACTGTAGAACCAAGGGTGGTATTGGTCTGTACCATAGAACCCAAACCCGACTGTAGAACCAAGGGTGGTATTGGTCTGTACCATAGAACCCAAACCCGACTGTAGAACCAAGGGTGGTATTGGTCTGAAACTCTGTACCATAGAACCCAAACCCGACTGTAGAACCAAGGGTGGTATTGTACCATAGAACCCAAACCCGACTGTAGAACCAAGGGTGGTATTGGTCTGAAACTCTGTACCATAGAACCCAAACCCGACTGTAGAACCAAGGGTGGTATTGTACCATAGAACCCAAACCCGACTGTAGAACCAAGGGTGGTATTGGTCTGAAACTCTGTACCATAGAACCCAAACCCGACTGTAGAACCAAGGGTGGTATTGTACCATAGAACCCAAACCCGACTGTAGAACCAAGGGTGGTATTGTACCATAGAACCCAAACCCAACTGTAGAACCAAGGGTGGTATTGTACTATAGAACCCAAACCCGACTGTAGAACCAAGGGTGGTATTGGTCTGAAACTCTGTACCATAGAACCCAAACCCGACTGTAGAACCAAGGGTGGTATTGTACCATAGAACCCAAACCCGACTGTAGAACCAAGGGTGGTATTGTACCATAGAACCCAAACCCGACTGTAGAACCAAGGGTGGTATTGGTCTGTACCATAGAACCCAAACCCGACTGTAGAACCAAGGGTGGTATTGGTCTGTACCATAGAACCCAAACCCGACTGTAGAACCAAGGGTGGTATTGGTCTGAAACTCTGTACCATAGAACCCAAACCCGACTGTAGAACCAAGGGTGGTATTGTACCATAGAACCCAAACCCGACTGTAGAACCAAGGGTGGTATTGGTCTGTACCATAGAACCCAAACCAGACTGTAGAACCAAGGGTGGTATTGTACCATAGAACCCAAACCCGACTGTAGAACCAAGGGTGGTATTGGTCTGTACCATAGAACCCAAACCCGACTGTAGAACCAAGGGTGGTATTGTACCATAGAACCCAAACCCGACTGTAGAACCAAGGGTGGTATTGGTCTGAAACTCTGTACCATAGAACCCAAACCCGACTGTAGAACCAAGGGTGGTATTGGTCTGTACCATAGAACCCAAACCCGACTGTAGAACCAAGGGTGGTATTGGTCTGAAACTCTGTACCATAGAACCCAAACCCGACTGTAGAACCAAGGGTGGTATTGGTCTGTACCATAGAACCCAAACCCGACTGTAGAACCAAGGGTGGTATTGGTCTGTACCATAGAACCCAAACCCGACTGTAGAACCAAGGGTGGTATTGTACCATAGAACCCAAACCCAACTGTAGAACCAAGGGTGGTATTGGTCTGTACCATAGAACCCAAACCCAACTGTAGAACCAAGCGTGGTATTGGTCTGTACCATAGAACCCAAACCCGACTGTAGAACCAAGGGTGGTATTGTACCATAGAACCCAAACCCGACTGTAGAACCAAGGGTGGTATTGGTATGTACCATAGAACCCAAACCCGACTGTAGAACCAAGGGTGGTATTGGTCTGTACCATAGAACCCAAACCCGACTGTAGAACCAAGGGTGGTATTGTACCATAGAACCCAAACCCGACTGTAGAACCAAGGGTGGTATTGGTCTGTACCATAGAACCCAAACCCGACTGTAGAACCAAGGGTGGTATTGTACCATAGAACCCAAACCCGACTGTAGAACCAAGGGTGGTATTGTACCATAGAACCCAAACCCGACTGTAGAACCAAGGGTGGTATTGTACCATGGAACCCAAACCCGACTGTAGAACCAAGGGTGGTATTGGTCTGTACCATAGAACCCGAACCCGACTGTAGAACCAAGGGTGGTATTGTACCATAGAACCCAAACCCGACTGTAGAACCAAGGGTGGTATTGGTCTGAAACTCTGTACCATAGAACCCAAACCCGACTGTAGAACCAAGGGTGGTATTGTACCATAGAACCCAAACCCGACTGTAGAACCAAGGGTGGTATTGGTCTGAAACTCTGTACCATAGAACCCAAACCCGACTGTAGAACCAAGGGTGGTATTGTACCATAGAACCCAAACCCGACTGTAGAACCAAGGGTGGTATTGTACCATAGAACCCAAACCCAACTGTAGAACCAAGGGTGGTATTGTACCATAGAACCCAAACCCGACTGTAGAACCAAGGGTGGTATTGGTCTGAAACTCTGTACCATAGAACCCAAACCCGAC
This sequence comes from Steromphala cineraria, assembly GCA_916613615.1. Classification (NCBI taxonomy): domain Eukaryota; kingdom Metazoa; phylum Mollusca; class Gastropoda; order Trochida; family Trochidae; genus Steromphala; species Steromphala cineraria. The sequence continues at coordinate 345,897 of OU744737.1, forward strand.
TGTAGAACCAAGGGTGGTATTGTACCATAGAACCCAAACCCGACTGTAGAACCAAGGGTGGTATTGTACCATAGAACCCAAACCCGACTGTAGAACCAAGGGTGGTATTGGTCTGTACCATAGAACCCAAACCCGACTGTAGAACCAAGGGTGGTATTGTACCATAGAACCCAAACCCGACTGTAGAACCAAGGGTGGTATTGGTCTGAAACTCTGTACCATAGAACCCAAACCCGACTGTAGAACCAAGGGTGGTATTGTACCATAGAACCCAAACCCGACTGTAGAACCAAGGGTGGTATTGGTCTGTACCATAGAACCCAAACCAGACTGTAGAACCAAGGGTGGTATTGTACCATAGATCCCAAACCCGACTGTAGAACCAAGGGTGGTATTGGTCTGTACCATAGAACCCAAACCCGACTGTAGAACCAAGGGTGGTATTGTACCATAGAACCCAAACCCGACTGTAGAACCAAGGGTGGTATTGGTCTGAAACTCTGTACCATAGAACCCAAACCCGACTGTAGAACCAAGGGTGGTATTGGTCTGTACCATAGAACCCAAACCCGACTGTAGAACCAAGGGTGGTATTGGTCTGAAACTCTGTACCATAGAACCCAAACCCGACTGTAGAACCAAGGGTGGTATTGGTCTGTACCATAGAACCCAAACCCGACTGTAGAACCAAGGGTGGTATTGGTCTGTACCATAGAACCCAAACCCGACTGTAGAACCAAGGGTGGTATTGTACCATAGAACCCAAACCCAACTGTAGAACCAAGGGTGGTATTGGTCTGTACCATAGAACCCAAACCCAACTGTAGAACCAAGCGTGGTATTGGTCTGTACCATAGAACCCAAACCCGACTGTAGAACCAAGGGTGGTATTGTACCATAGAACCCAAACCCAACTGTAGAACCAAGGGTGGTATTGGTCTGTACCATAGAACCCAAACCCAACTGTAGAACCAAGCGTGGTATTGGTCTGTACCATAGAACCCAAACCCGACTGTAGAACCAAGGGTGGTATTGTACCATAGAACCCAAACCCGACTGTAGAACCAAGGGTGGTATTGTACCATAGAACCCAAACCCAACTGTAGAACCAAGGGTGGTATTGGTCTGTACCATAGAACCCAAACCCGACTGTAGAACCAAGGGTGGTATTGTACCATAGAACCCAAACCCGACTGTAGAACCAAGGGTGGTATTGTACCATAGAACCCAAACCCGACTGTAGAACCAAGGGTGGTATTGGTCTGTACCATAGAACCCAAACCCGACTGTAGAACCAAGGGTGGTATTGTACCATAGAACCCAAACCCGACTGTAGAACCAAGGGTGGTATTGGTCTGAAACTCTGTACCATAGAACCCAAACCCGACTGTAGAACCAAGGGTGGTATTGTACCATAGAACCCAAACCCGACTGTAGAACCAAGGGTGGTATTGGTCTGTACCATAGAACCCAAACCAGACTGTAGAACCAAGGTTGGTATTGTACCATAGATCCCAAACCCGACTGTAGAACCAAGGGTGGTATTGGTCTGTACCATAGAACCCAAACCCGACTGTAGAACCAAGGGTGGTATTGTACCATAGAACCCAAACCCGACTGTAGAACCAAGGGTGGTATTGGTCTGAAACTCTGTACCATAGAACCCAAACCCGACTGTAGAACCAAGGGTGGTATTGGTCTGTACCATAGAACCCAAACCCGACTGTAGAACCAAGGGTGGTATTGGTCTGAAACTCTGTACCATAGAACCCAAACCCGACTGTAGAACCAAGGGTGGTATTGGTCTGTACCATAGAACCCAAACCCGACTGTAGAACCAAGGGTGGTATTGGTCTGTACCATAGAACCCAAACCCGACTGTAGAACCAAGGGTGGTATTGTACCATAGAACCCAAACCCAACTGTAGAACCAAGGGTGGTATTGGTCTGTACCATAGAACCCAAACCCAACTGTAGAACCAAGCGTGGTATTGGTCTGTACCATAGAACCCAAACCCGACTGTAGAACCAAGGGTGGTATTGTACCATAGAACCCAAACCCGACTGTAGAACCAAGGGTGGTATTGTACCATAGAACCCAAACCCAACTGTAGAACCAAGGGTGGTATTGGTCTGTACCATAGAACCCAAACCCGACTGTAGAACCAAGGGTGGTATTGGTCTGTACCATAGAACCCAAACCCGACTGTAGAACCAAGGGTGGTATTGGTCTGTACCATAGAACCCAAACCCGACTGTAGAACCAAGGGTGGTATGTACCATAGAACCCAAACCCGACTGTAGAACCAAGGGTGGTATTGTACCATAGAACCCAAACCCGACTGTAGAACCAAGGGTGGTATTGTACCATAGAACCCAAACCCGACTGTAGAACCAAGGGTGGTATTGTACCATGGAACCCAAACCCGACTGTAGAACCAAGGGTGGTATTGGTCTGTACCATAGAACCCGAACCCGACTGTAGAACCAAGGGTGGTATTGTACCATAGAACCCAAACCCGACTGTAGAACCAAGGGTGGTATTGGTCTGAAACTCTGTACCATAGAACCCAAACCCGACTGTAGAACCAAGGGTGGTATTGTACCATAGAACCCAAACCCGACTGTAGAACCAAGGGTGGTATTGGTCTGAAACTCTGTACCATAGAACCCAAACCCGACTGTAGAACCAAGGGTGGTATTGTACCATAGAACCCAAACCCGACTGTAGAACCAAGGGTGGTATTGGTCTGAAACTCTGTACCATAGAACCCAAACCCGACTGTAGAACCAAGGGTGGTATTGTACCATAGAACCCAAACCCGACTGTAGAACCAAGGGTGGTATTGTACCATAGAACCCAAACCCAACTGTAGAACCAAGGGTGGTATTGTACCATAGAACCCAAACCCGACTGTAGAACCAAGGGTGGTATTGGTCTGTACCATAGAACCCAAACCCGACTGTAGAACCAAGGGTGGTATTGTACCATAGAACCCAAACCCGACTGTAGAACCAAGGGTGGTATTGGTCTGAAACTCTGTACCATAGAACCCAAACCCGACTGTAGAACCAAGGGTGGTATTGTACCATAGAACCCAAACCCGACTGTAGAACCAAGGGTGGTATTGTACCATAGAACCCAAACCCGACTGTAGAACCAAGGGTGGTATTGGTCTGAAACTCTGTACCATAGAACCCAAACCCGACTGTAGAACCAAGGGTGGTATTGTACCATAGAACCCAAACCCGACTGTAGAACCAAAGGTGGTATTGGTCTGTACTCTGAACTCTCTAATGTTGTACAAGTAAATCACAAAGAAGTAATTAATAAAAATGTCATTAATCAAATCTTTCCTTATTGGCCCAGTTACAGGTCCTCGGTCCGCTGTATAGGCCCTTGGCTTCGCAGACCTCGGACCTGTAACTGGATCAATACGGAAATAACATAATAAATAACATTATAATATAAATACATAACAGCTCATCATGGTGAACCATTGTTTGTGTAATCTGCCAATGTAGGCTATCCACAACCTTCAATATATGTGCAACAGTTCTTACGAAAATTGTCATGGTGATGTGGTTAACCTATACGTGAATATCAAAATAAGCAAATGTTTTATTCCCAAATGTAGGCAATGATAAAATTTGAAGACATCGAGCAGAATGGTGGGTGAGATTTCGAGCAAACCGGAGCTTCGAAAGTGGTACAAGTGCCGTTGTGACCTTGAAGAAAAGGTCAATATCATCAAACGTGATTGGTGTCTGCATAATAAACAAATATAGGTTGTGACCAAATATGAAGGCATTGGGTTCAAGGATTCATAAGGTTTAATAGGATATACGACGTACGGACGGAAGCCGCTGAATACAAAAAAACTAAATGAAAAATACTTATACTCAATAGAACCGAAGCACATAAATCACCACACCAAGGTTAGGTATTGTCTTTGGATCAATCTTAATCAATTGAGATCAACCGATTGCTCTACTGTTATTTAGAGAGATACAAGATACAAGAGAGACTTAAGTACAAACGGACGGACAGACGAACGCCATACGACCACCAAAGAAAAACGGAAAGGTTTTAGTTATAAAAGCTGTATAATTCTAAGCAAATTTCTACCAAAGAAAACAGCGTTTCCATTTCTAAATTGCAGCTAAACAACTATATAAAAATAGAGCCAGTGGCTCTGTAGCTTATCGGGCTTCATATATCAATTTTGATTTAGGGTGTGGCAAATGTGGTTCCTCCCTTACTTTGGACCTCAGGGTCACCAAATGTACAATTTATCTAACTTAGGAGTTTGCACACAAAGTTTCAGCTTTCTAGGCCTATGCTTCTTGAGAAAAAGATGAAATTAGGTTAAAGGGTGTGGCCCCTTAGGCCCTTATTATGGGCCACAGGGCCACGAAAGCTATAAATCATAATCCTCACTAGTCAAAGAGTATATTTACAAAGTTTCAGGTTTCTGGGCCTTATGGTTCTGGAGAATAGATGAAAATAGGTTTTTAAGGCGTGGCTCCTGTGGCCCTTATTAGGGGTCACAGGGCCACCAACGTTACAATTTTTAATCCTCACTAGTCAAGGAGTCTTTACACAAAGTTTCAGCTTTCTGGGCCTTATGGTTCTGGAGAAGAAGATGAAAATAGGTTTTCAGGGCGTGGCCCCTGTTGCCCTTATTAGGGGTTACAGGGCCACCAAAGCTAAAATTTTTAATCCTCACTAGTCAAGGAGTCTGTACACAAAGTTTCAGCTTTCTAGGCCTTATAGTTACGGAGAAGAAGATGAAAATAGGTTTTTAGGGTGTGGCCCCTGTGGCCCTTATTAGGGGTCACAGGGCCACCAAAGTTACAATTTTTAATCCACACTAGTCAAGGAGTCTGTACACAAAGTTACAGAAGTCGAAATTCCACAAAGTTTACGGACGGATGGACGGATGGACGGACGGACGGACGGATGGATGGACGGACGCCGGACACCATGCCATGCCATAAGCCCATCGGGCCTTACAGGCCAGATGAGCTTAAAATATGTATATTAGTTGGATATATCGTCCTCGCAAATAAAAAGCTCAAAGTAACGATTGATGATTGTATGTCATCCTAAAACATTATTATTTGATTTGTTCTGACCTTACGAACACATTTAACCTTTGCAGCACGTGCGTTGATAAAGATTTGGGGTCTAGGGGTTATGGGGTTTAACGCCGCTTTCAAGAGTATTTCACTTATATCGCGGCTGCTAGTATTATTGCAGGGAGAAAGCCCGCAACACTATTGTGATTATGTGTTGCAGTGAAAACTGCGAGCATCGGCTGGAACTAGCGAACCATGGGTGGTACTGCACTGAAATTCAGTTTAGCACTGCACCCAAACCTGACTGCTTGTAAAACAGTTCTCTACTGCAGACAAAGTTGCCAAACCCCTGGCGGGATTCGAACCACAGACCTTCTGATCCGAAGCCGAACGCGCTAACCACTGCGCTATCCCGCCCCCTAATTATTGCCTTTTTCGCCCAAGCGTCAACAGTTGCTAATTCTAATGTACAATGACCAAGAAGACATGGTCATAAAAATCCCCCGCCAAATAAGTTAAAGCTCCCAATATTTTATTTCATGGGCCGTAAGTCTGTATTAAGTTACTGCATTTCCTCATTTTTGACCTGCATCAACTTATAGATACCCTCAAACAGAGTCCAAAAACACGAAATAGGACAATGACTCCGTTAAAATAATTTTGCGGTTCTGATTGTCGAACTCAAAGGTATTGATACCCTGAAGACACACAGCAAGTTTGGTTACCCTATCTTAAATAGTTTCTGAGAGAAGCTGTCCCCTTTAACTCGGACGGACGGACGCACGGGCCCAAACCATATCACCCTTCCACTTCGTAATTAGGGATAATTGAGGGATAAAACGGTAATATACAGAGTATCTCTACATTCGACATTTACGACACTAACGTACAACAATATTTCGTAAATATACTACGCGACAATAGTTCAGACTCATCAACAAATGATGCTATAAAATTGTAGTATTGAACATCTTGACCTTGATTAACATGTTTTTACATTATTATGACCCCTTCGTATCGGGGAAAATGTTTCTGGATTGGGGTCAAATGAGTGAGTGAGTAAGTGAGTGAAATGGTGTTTAACGTGTTTTGAACAATATTTCAGTTATTAAACACGTGGATGTTGCCATCCAAAAGAGAGTAGATAGATCAGGGAGAAAGAGATCGAAAGGATGAGGGAAAAGACGGAAAGAAAGGCATAGTAAGAGATAGAAAGCAGGTTTTAGAAGGACTCAAATTTGGTCTGGTTTCTACCCGTCGACCTGTCCAGCTTGGTGGGCAATATACCGTCTATAAGCGGTAACAGAATGCGAGTGAGTTGGGGTTTAACGTATTGTCAGCAATTTTCCTGCTATTTAACATGTGGATGTCGCCATCCAAAAGAGAATAGATAGATCAGAGAGAAGAGAGAAAGGGATCAAAAGGATGAGAGAACAGACGGAAAGAAAGACATAGTGATAGATAGAAAGCAGGTTTCAGGACTCACATTTTGTCTGGCTTCTACCCGTCGACCTACCAGCACTCCGAAACACATGAACCCTAACCCTAACCATCACACCACGATAAGGTAATGAGTCCAGTGATGGAACAGAAGTTAAGTGAGGGAGTGAGTTTTTGTTTAACGTGTTTTGAACAATATTTCAGTTATTAAACACGTGAATGTTGCCATCCAAAAGAAAGTAGATAAATCAGGGAGAAAGGATGAAAGAAATGACGGAAAGAAAGGCATAGTGAGAGATAGAAAGCGGGTTTTTGGAAATATTCAAATTTGGTCTGATTTCTACCCGTCGACCTGTCCAGCTCTCGTGGTCTCCGAAACACATAAACCACCACACCAAGATATGGTAATGAGTCCAGTTGTGGAACAGAAGGTGAAGTCACAAATGTTATTAAATGCTTTTGCACAAGCAGAAGTGTCAACAGAAGTCAAAATGTAGTTAGCCAAGGTCGGGGCTGCTTTCAGTTCTCGACCACCGCCACACTCGTAAAGTTGGCTATAACCAAGGAATTACATCAGATATACAAATCCTTGCTATGACCTATCTCCACTTAGCTTTTCATAGGAGGGAACTATTTTGACATGTTTACTTCCAAGGTCAAATGTCAAATGTCAAGGTCACGAGTTAAAAAATCATAAAAGAATCCCTTGTAAACCTTGAAAATGATTTGTACTATGAAGCTCTCATCTCTAAGGACGGTGCTGCTCTCGGTTTTTGTGAAGTTTCCGCCGCCGCCCTCGTATTATAAGCTATAACTTTTTTCCAAAAAGCTTTCCAGAACTCTTATTCATAACTTACTACTCATACCTCGGGGGAACGATTTTGACACGTTCACTTTCAAGGTCAAAGGTCAAGGTCACGAGCTATGTAATCACTCTAAGAATTCCTTGTAAACGCGACAACTTGAAAAGTTTTTGTGCTATGAAGCTCTTACTTGGTATATATCATCTTTGGAAAAGTAAAAAAAAAGTTGAAAAGGTTTCGGCTTCAATCCGTCAAAGGTCAAGGTCACAGCAAGGTCATGACTTAAGCATGGTTTAGCGAAAATGCTTAATTTTAACTATGATCACTTTTAATCAATACATGATTGTTATACTCAATAAAAAGTGTTCAATTATTGTGTGACCTTAAAGGTCCAAGGTCATTAGAAATTGCAATTTATTGTAAACATGATAACTTGAAAAGTTCTTGTGCTATGAAGTTTAGATTTTGTGTATATTATCTCTTGAGAAGTACAAAATTTTCAAAAAGTGTTGGGTAAGAACTGTCGAAGGTCAAGATCATGGCCAGGTCAACATATATATATGGAGAACATGGATTAAATTAACTTTTAACACCTTATTTAATTACATTAATGTTATACTCAATGAAATGTGTTCATTGATTGTGTGACCTTGGGTGTAAAATGTCAAGGTCATGAGAAAATGCCCAATTTGGTGAGGCCTGTAAAAGGCGGAACAGGGTAAGGCGAAACCCCAAGTTTCGGGGCTGCTCTGCTTTTGCGGTGTCCCGCAAATGCCAATCTAGTTTTAGATATAAAATTTGGAAAACTACAAAATTTACAAGTTTTATGCCTTGTAGCTCTAACTTGGGATATATCATGTTTGGAGAAGTAAAAGGAAAATTAGGGGATAAATCCATTCTGTTTTTTATTTTGGGGTTGTATGTCGTGCATTCTTTACCCCTAAATATAATTTCAAACCGAGCTTGCGAGGTTTGAAATGTTTATTTAGGGGTAAAGAATGCACGACATACAACCCCAAAATAAAAAACAGAATGGATTTATCACCATTCTAACATGACTAATTAGTCAAAAAAGGTGGAACTATTTTGACTTGCGCAAAAGCAATGTGATTAGGTCAAACCGGTGCAGACCGGTTCCTCTCACTTGCAAAACAACGGTACAGTCCACTTTCATAAAGAACACGTAACAATTAAAATGTAATTACATACAGAAAACACGTTTTTAAATAGACTCATCTGTAATCTATTGAGCATATTATCAATAGAAAACAGTTTTCAATGTCGTCAAAGTTACGAATTTTTACCTAAATCCATGGGTCGACCCATCACCCCTACAAGAGCGACAAGGACTGACCAAATCAAGGGACGTTACTCTGAAAATAGTTGTTCACTACGTGTCGGTGGACTGTTTCAAACTTAGTGGAAGCTGTCAAGAAATTTATATTTTGTGTCATGGTTGGGGAGACTGTGACAGGAAAAGTGGTCATTAGAGGTAGGGGCAGTGACAGCATTCAGTGAAATTAAAGAATAAAGTCGCTTCCGTTCATTTGACGAATCGCTGTATGAGAGGTGTTGCGATCGTTGATTTTGTTTTTAGATCTGTGGACTATGATTAATTTACATCGCGAAGCAGTAAGAAACACTTCAAACAGGAACAAAAAACCTGGTTATTCGATTAAAATTTGTAGGTGTTTCAAAATGTCGACAAGTTTCTGATATTGAAATTTAAAGTATCGTCGCCAACATGTCATGTGTAAACAGAAAGTCGCTGAGTGCAGATTGTTTTCTCGTGCGCGAAGGAATGTGAAGCGGTCGTAAATATTTAGATGTGATTATCGGCGAAATAATTACTCCAAAATGTTTATGAGTAACCAATCAGAACGCAGTATTTTCAAACTAGTGTTCGTGTCATGTTAGAATGAAGATTTCCGCTACAATCTATCAAAGGTAAAGGAACTCATGTTCCTGTGTTACTATTAACACCTCTGGGATTCATTTTGACATGTTCACATTCAAGGTCAAGGTCACGACTTATAAAATCTAGTTTTAACAATGTTACATGAACCGGCATACAGATACCGTTTTGTATTGATAAGTTTGTATTGGTTGGTAAAATGTTAATCAGTGACGTAATTCAAAAGTCAACATTTTGGTAAATAATTCATGACATATGTGTCGGTGGTCGTTATTTCTAAAGCTATGAGAATATTATTTCATTGTCTGAAATGTTTCAAATAATTTGTTGTGTGAGTGAGTTAGTGTTTAACAATATTTCAGTTATAAAACATGTGGATGTTGCCATCCAAAAGAGAGTAGATAGATCAGGGAGAAAGGGGTCGAGAGGATGAGGGAAAAGACGGAAAGAAAGACAAAGTAAGAGATAGAAAGCAGGTTTTAGAAGGACTCACATTTGGTCTGGCTTTCTACCCGTCGACCTGTCCAGCTTGGGTGACCCTACCAGGAGCCATCTTCCTACGCAGAGCCTAAAAGGCCAGTTTCCAAACTGTCATTTTATGCCTTGCTGCATAGCCTTGAGTTTTCTGGGGCACTATAGCAGCACAGAAAAGTAAAGTCTCTGCAGCAAGGCATAAAATGACAGTTTGGAAACTGGCCTTTTAGGCTCTGCGTAGGAAGATGACCAGGAGCATGGAAGCTCCAGCTGGCATAGCTCTCGAGGTCGCAGCAGCACACAAACCACCACACCACGATAAGGTAATGAGTCCAGTGGTGGATTTAGTGTGTAAACCTACCAGACTATGTGGGGTAACCAGCTTACCATGAGTAGTCTAATTCTCAATACAACCCAGTTTATTATATGGCTCTCAAATGTTTTCGATGTATTTTCGATTTTTAAGAGAATTTATCATTTTGCCTGCAATAAATACCTCACTGTTAGTTCAAATACACCTTATCATATAGTGTATGGCAGGTTTCCTTTGAACTTTGAGTGAGTTAGTTAAAGTGACACGGAGTATCTTTCTTAACATTTGGTTTTGATAAGCTACCAAATATTTAATATGCTGATTGAAGTTCATATCTCATCACTGGACTTGCAGATATATCAATTTATGCATAATATCTCTAAAATGCTTGATTTTATGGAAAAATCAAGAAAACATCTCAAATACGTTTAATATTCGAAATTATGCATCCAATTAATCTACCTATTAGTTACAATACCTAATGAACACTATCGAATCGAATATATCTTCCTGTCAGATTATGACAAGGTTTCAAAATTACGTTTGGTGAATTTGTGCGCCACTCGAGTCACATTGTCCGGGTTTTCGATCAAAATCCCGACTTTGAATGGCCGTTTTTTCGCTGTTATGTACTAATTGGCCTTTAACTTGTTATTTTCAGTAACAGTGGATGTAATAACATCGATTTCAAAATTTGACATATGTGATTCTATCAACATACTGTGTCTTTAATGCTTAACTCCGCTTGGGCAATATTTCAGCCATTAGCGGCGATTCTCATAATGTAACCTGTAACCAGAAGGATTTTATCAATAAAATATAATTTAAAGGGGCAGTAACACGTTTTTTTAGAATCTTATATTTTCAATTTTTCACTGATAATTTTATGTTAATGCTAAATGTATTATTTTGAAGTGTCAAAAACCTCATTACACAAAGCAATCATCCATTTTCAGAGAACAAATTATAAGGATTCACACAAAGTCCATTGGCGGCCATTTGTGTGTGAACACCTTTTATTCATTTTGTGTAAGAAAAGGGAAACGGATGGCTGAACTTTACATTATACATTTGTTTTATTGCTGCTTCATTTAGTTTATGTACAATGTATTTCAATTGGAACTATTTGTTTTCATTTTCTTGACATTACCTTTCATTCCAAAAAAATGAGCTAGTGCCCCTTTAAGAAGAATGTATGTAACACATCGCGTTTATTTAATCTTTTAAATCGATGAGGGACGTCTATCATGAAACCAAAGGTATCGCAAGAAGAAATGGCTAAAGGAACTCGTCGATTTTTTTTCGACCGAAAAATTACATCATTTAGCAAGGAAAAGTTAGGTGTCCTGACATTATCAATCAATTGATTGACGACATACATGTAACTAGACCGTGTATTAAGAAGAAGCAAAGCGGGGATCAAGCCTGGTCTCTTTCAGAAATAAAATGTTGAAATTGGTAAAATAATTATAACTTTGATGAGTGAAATATGCATGAGTCAAAATAATTATCTGGAGCCTTGGCATTAATTCGCATTCAATTCAATATACATCTACTTTGTCTTGACCAACTTGCACGTTCGTTTGCATAAAATAGCTTGAGAACATTGCCAAGCACGTGCTTCTCGCAAAGATTCACTTGCTGTGAACGTGCAATTTGGCAAGCAACATCTATCTGTCGGATACATGCTCGACTATCATAACATCGCATTTACATACACATGATTACACGTGTATGTTAAACCTAAATTATTTTCAAATCGTCGGCCTCGACTGTCATAACATCGCATTTTCAATTAGAACGAAGCAATTCTAACACCTGTCCACATAATTTTAACAAACGTGTCATTTTTTATCTTTTGATTATATATATATATATATATATATATATATGGACATATATAAGTTAAACCTAAATTATCTTCATATCATCGTCGTTGACTGTCAAAACATCGTATTTGCAGTTAGAACACAAAACGATTCTAATCATCGTCGACCGCCACTTCACTCAATCCCTTATCGTGGTATGGTGGTTTCTGAGTTTCGGCAACTCTAAGAGCTATGCCAACTGGAGCTGACATGCTCCTTGTAGAGTCACCCAAGCTGGACAGGTCGACGGGTAGAAGCCAGACCAAATTTAAGTTGTTCTTTCTCTCACTATTTTTTTTTCAGTCTGTTTCCTCACCCTGTCTACTCCCTTGAACGGCAACATCCACGTGTTAAATAGCTTGAATATTCTCTTCAACTCTCACAGCTCCGTACATTAAGTTTGTGTACATGCTAGTGTAACAAAGTACAAATATAAATTGGTTTTGTTTCGACGTCAAATAAATAACTCAAGCAGCATTTATATGTGAAATTCTCCACAAAGCGGCGTTAAACCCCAAATCACCTCATATTTCCCCAATGACCTGTCGATTCTTGATTTGATTTAAACATATTTATTCACGATGAAAGGATTGGGTAGTTATCCAACTTAGTGAAACCCTTTCCTTTGTACAGTGCTGACATGAAATGTTGAAAATCAATAAATGTACAATGATATATACAAAGAAAAAAGAGGAAGAAATACATAGAATACATATATGTCGAGTCTTCTGGTTGATACTCGTTGAATAATGAAATACGTTTAAGGCATGTTAAACTCCCTAACTCTCTCATTTCTTCCGTGTCCATTTTCCCGTGTACAGGCTTACATCAAATGTCGCACATTATCTGACCTAACATCTTATCGTGGTGTGGAGGTTATTCCTTATTCCCGGGATAAACTTCTCCCTAGGTGCTTGCCGCTAAACAATAACTCACTCACTCACTCCCTAGGTGCTCGCCGCTAATGGCTGCAATATTGCCCAAGCGGAGCTAAACAATAACTCACTCACTCCCTAGGTGCTCGCCGCTATTGGCTGCAATATTGCCCAAGCGGAGCTAAACAATAACTCACTCACTCCCTAGGTGCTCGCCGCTATTGGCTGCAATATTGCCCAAGCGGGTCTAAACAATAACTCACTCACTCACTCCCTAGGTGCTCGCCGCTAATGGCTGCAATATTGCCCAAGCGGAGCTAAACAATAACTCACTCACTCCCTAGGTGCTCGCCGCTATTGGCTGCAATATTGCCCAAGCGGAGCTAAACAATAACTCACCAACTCACTCCCTAGGTGCTCGCCGCTATTGGCTGCAATATTGCCCAAGCGGGTCTAAACAATAACTCACTCACTCCCTAGGTGCTCGCCGCTAATGGTTGCAATATTGCCCAAGCGGGTCTAAACAATAACTCACTCACTCACTCGGTGCTCGCCGCTAATGGTTGCAATATTGCCCAAGCGGAGCTAAACAATAACTCACTCACTCCCTAGGTGCTCGCCGCTAATGGTTGCAATATTGCCCAAGCGGGTCTAAACAATAACTCACTCACTCACTCCCTAGGTGCTCGCCGCTAATGGCTGCAATATTGCCCAAGCGGAGCTAAACAATAACTCACTCACTCACTCACTAGGTGCTCGCCGCTATTGGTTGCAATATTGCCCAAGCGGAGCTAAACAATAACTCACTCACTCACTCCCTAGGTGCTCGCCGCTAATGGTTGCAATATTGCCCAAGCGGAGCTAAACAATAACTCACTCACTCACTCGGTGCTCGCCGCTAATGGTTGCAATATTGCCCAAGCGGAGCTAAACAATAACTCACTCACTCACTCCCTAGGTGCTCGCCGCTAATGGCTGCAATATTGCCCAAGCGGAGCTTAACAATAACTCACTCACTCCCTAGGTGCTCGCCGCTAATGGTTGCAATATTGCCCAAGCGGAGCTAAACAATAACTCACTCACTCCCTAGGTGCTCGCCGCTAATGGCTGCAATATTGCCCAAGCGGGGCTAAACAATAACTCACTCACTCACTCACTAGGTGCTCGCCGCTAATGGCTGCAATATTACCCAAGCGGAGCTAAACAATAACTCACTCACTCACTCCCTAGGTGCTCGCCGCTAATGGCTGCAATATTGCCCAAGCGGAGCTAGACAATAACTCACTCACTCACTCCCTAGGTGCTCGCCGCTAATGGTTGCAATATTGCCCAAGCGGAGCTAAACAATAACTCACTCACTCCCTAGGTGCTCGCCGCTAATGGCTGCAATATTGCCCAAGCGGGGCTTAACAATAACTCACTCACTCACTCACTAGGTGCTCGCCGCTAATGGCTGCAATATTACCCAAGCGGAGCTAAACAATAACTCACTCACTCACTCCCTAGGTGCTCGCCGCTAATGGCTGCAATATTGCCCAAGCGGAGCTAAACAATAACTCACTCACTCACTCCCTAGGTGCTCGCCGCTAATGGCTGCAATATTGCCCAAGCGGAGCTAGACAATAACTCACTCACTCCCTAGGTGCTTGCCGCTAATGGCTGCAATATTGCCCAAGCGGAGCTAGACAATAACTCACTCACTCACTCCCTAGGTGCTTGCCGCTAATGGCTGCAATATTGCCCAAGCGGAGCTAGACAATAACTCACTCACTCACTCCCTAGGTGCTTGCCGCTAATGGCTGCAATATTGCCCAAGCGGAGCTAGACAATAACTCACTCACTCACTCCCTAGGTGCTCGCCGCTAATGGTTGCAATATTGCCCAAGCGGAGCTAAACAATAACTCACTCACTCCCTAGGTGCTCGCCGCTAATGGCTGCAATATTGCCCAAGCGGGGCTAAACAATAACTCACTCACTCACTCACTAGGTGCTCGCCGCTAATGGCTGCAATATTACCCAAGCGGAGCTAAACAATAACTCACTCACTCACTCCCTAGGTGCTCGCCGCTAATGGCTGCAATATTGCCCAAGCGGAGCTAAACAATAACTCACTCACTCACTCCCTAGGTGCTCGCCGCTAATGGCTGCAATATTGCCCAAGCGGAGCTAGACAATAACTCACTCACTCCCTAGGTGCTTGCCGCTAATGGCTGCAATATTGCCCAAGCGGAGCTAGACAATAACTCACTCACTCACTCCCTAGGTGCTTGCCGCTAATGGCTGCAATATTGCCCAAGCGGAGCTAGACAATAACTCACTCACTCCCTAGGTGCTTGCCGCTAATGGCTGCAATATTGCCCAAGCGGAGCTAGACAATAACTCACTCACTCCCTCCCTAGGTGCAACCCGACTGAACAAGGGTAAATTCAAGATGAAAGTAAGGGAAAGAAGAATTCTCAACAAGCTTACTATCATACTATGGATGAAAAATAGAGACATTGGCTCTGTAGCTCATCAGGCTTCATATCAATTTTGCTTAGGGGTGTGGAAATTTTTCTTCCGCACCTTAGTAGGGGCCTACAGGGTCACCAAATGTAAAATTTAGAATCCTCATTACTAAGGAGTCTGTACACAAAGTTTCAACTTTCTAGGCCTTATGCTTCTGGAGAAGATAAAAAATGGTTTTAAGGGCGTGACCTCCGAGGCCCTTATTATGGGCCACAGGGCCATAAATTGTAATCTCACCTTAAAAACTAGTCTTATGCCTCTAGAGAAGTCGAAAATTCACAAAGTTTACGGACGGGCTTTACAGGCCAGATGAGCTGAAATTTGTGACGTTTATCTCCAACTCATTCATTTGTGACGTTAATCTCCAACTCATTCATTCATCACCCTCTATCTTCCTCTATGCCATTTACTTTCCTTTCCACCTCCCTTCACTTGTCTGTTCTCATTTAGTTTATAAAGCGGAAATATTGACATTGTTTACAAAACAAACAATTATTTTCCCCCGCCGCATATTTTTTTTTGTTTTGTTTTGGTTTTGTTTTATTTGTTCCCAGTTTTATAAACATTTCAGCAATACATGCATACATAATAGAATATAACAGATCAAACGGTAATGGGCAATCAATAAAGTAATCCTTAGGTACAGGGTTTGAATCAAAATTAGTTAAGCCTTAGTATTTGAACATTGGGAATAATGGACACCATTTGTCAACAAATTTATCAATTCTATTGTTTCTTCTGGATATGAATTTTTCAACGATGTAAATGTCTTTCAAAATCTTAAGAAAATTATGCAATTTTGGAAAAACTCTTTTTAAGGAACAGCTATAAATATATCTTTTAGCAGAAAATATTATATGAATCAATAATGGGTTATTATTAGAGATACCAAACCACACCAATAACTTTGTAATTTCAAAGACTTATGTTATTGATGATCCAATTTTCAAGATCCATCCAGAAAGTATGGGTCACATTGCATTCCCAAATGCAATATACATGACATAAAGACTCACATTCAACATTACAAAAAGTACATACTGCATTGTCAACAAGTTTCATTTTCAAGAGCTCTTTTTTAGTGTAAATGATCCTATGCAAGAACTTAAATTGAAAATAAAAAAGCTTCATATCTTTAAGATTCTCTCTACAGATATCAAAAATATTGTGCCAGTTAAAACTTGTATCAGAAAATAAATTTTCCCATTTTTGGCAATTTTTAGGCTTAAGGTTCTCAGATAGCAATCTAAATAAATTTATTTAGATTGCTCAGATAGAAGCTTATCGTAGAAAAGTCTTGAACCTTTCTTAACAGAGAAAAAATCTTTATGAAGAGAATATATTTCCAGATCCCTTGTGCCAATTCTATGTTGATTCCTTATTGTAATTTTCCATGCTTTGGGTAAGATATACATTATATAATCAAGATCCATATATGTACCTCGTATATTAAACTTTGCCTTCAGTTCATCAAAAGACAGAAAACCATAATGATTACAAAGATCTTTTAGTGCGAAAATTCAATTTTTTGCCCAGTGTTTAATATAATGATGTTGGTTTTTAAATTTATCATTCAACCATAAAGGCTGAGTTAAAATCTCATTGATCTTATCATCCTCTATAGTATTGTCATAGCGTAACATTTTATAAATCATTAAGGAAAATATATTCAAAATCCTTATTTCAAAATCCACTTTGAAAACGTGTAAATGATCAATATCTGGTCTCAAATTAATGCAAGCCGTCGCCGGACCCGGCAGATGGTCAGTGTACATTCCATTCACTGAAAACTAATTAGCTGACCACACACGTGACCTGTGACCTCTCCCCCTCGCGTTCCTTTGTGTTACTTGCATGTTAATGCAGCCGGGACGCTATCTCGGCAGATTCGTCCCGACCAGCGCCGGACGCACATCTCATGTAGTTTTTAGTTATCACCTCCCTCGGGTCGGTCCAGCTCAGGTAGACGACGGGGAGTTGGGGAATGAGCCCTGGCGTCTACACTGACCTGTGAATGTACCACCGGCTCGAAACATGTTGTAATTCCAAACAAGAATAAAATAATGGTCGACCATCACAAGAACTCTCCAGTCCTCATTTCCAACATCATCAACGTCACACCGTAACGTTGCCTTCATCGTCCCTCGTCGAAGTCGTTCACTCCCGGTCACAGTATTCTTAGTACAATATGCTTTCCATGCCATTAATACATCTTTCCAAAAGGGGTTCTCAGTTTGAACAATATCCTTAAAATTGGAGCCAAATTTTAGAACATCATCCAATGGAAAATTACAAGGATTACCTGGTTTTGCTTTTTGTAAATAGCGTTTGAGTGTGGATAATTTCATTGCATTGATAAAAGTTCTAATATCAATCATGCGCAAGCCACCTTCTGTATAGTCTTTTTTTAATATGCTGCGTTTTATTTTGTCGGTTTTATCATTCCAAATAAATCTGAAGAAAATCTTTTCAAGAGTTTATAAATTCTTCAGGGGGATTAGGTAAAGTATTGAAAATGTGAACTTCGCCGCAAATTGATGTTAACAAAAAACATAATGTATACATAGAAACACATGTCTACACATATCATGCTACTAGATGTAATTTAGACCATAAATCGACTGGTCCCTGGGTCTTCCAAATAAGAAACCTTGTGAAAACAAAAAAGAGAATATAGAGAACAGATCTTAACAAATCAGCCTTATAATAAGCTTTAAAGGGGCAGTAGCACGTTTTTAGGGGGAATATAAGGTGATGTCAGGAAAATGAAAATTAATGGTTCCAATTGAAAGACAATGTATTTAAACTAAATGGAGCAGTAATAATTCAAATATTTAACGTAAAGTTTAGCCATGCGATTCCTTTTTCTTACAGAAAATGAATTAAAGGTGTTCACACAAAAATGGCCGCCTATGTATTTTATGTAAATCTTCATACTTTGTCCTCCGACTATGGATGATTGACTTGTGTAATGACATTTTTGACACTGTCAAAATAATACATTTAACATTAACTTACAATTATGACTGAAAATTTTAAAATATAAAATTGTCAAAAAACGTGCTACTGCCCCTTTAAATGCATGTTGGCTTCACTGACTTGAAAATAATGTGCAAGACACCAAAACCAAATTGGCCCTGTGTCTTCCTAAAATTGATTTTTAAAAAGAATCCTGTGAATGACTCATGCAGGTAAATTGATAAGTTAAAAGTTTTGCTGTGACCTTGAAAATAATGTGAAGGTCATCAAAATTGACTTTGTCCTGCGTCTTCCCTATAAGACGCTTTGCTTAAGTTATGAAGATAATCTAGTGAACGCTTCTAGAGATATCCCGCTGACAAGCCTTAAATGCAGATTGCAATGTTTAAATTGTCAAAGCCTCGCTGTGACCTAGAAAATAATGTGAAGGTCATCAAAATCCAATGGGCCCAGCGCCTTCCCGATATGATGTTATGTGTAAATTATGTAGAGAATCCAGTGAATAGTCCTCGAGATATCCTGCTGACAAGCCTAAAATGCAGGTTTCAATGCTGAAATTTTCAAAACCTCTGTGACCTTGAAAAAATGTGAAGGTCACCAAAATCCACTGGGCCCAGCGCCTTCCTTACAAGATGCAATGTGTAACTTATGAAGAGAATTCAGTTAATTGTTCTTGAGATATTCCGCTGAAAAGGGTAAAATTTCAAAGTCTTGTTGTGACCTTGAAATGGAGGTCAAGGTCATGAACCTCTATAGAGACTTTACTCTCATGGCGATGAAGCTATATACAAAAATTGAAAAGAATCCGGTCAATAGTTTGAGTTATTCAGTTTCATTCGTATGGACGTCCGTACGTCCATACGAATGAAACGTACGGAGGGACGGACGCTGCCCAATACTATATAATTAAGGAGCAGGATAGTACAGTGGTCAGCGTTTTCTGCTTTGATTCAAGAGGCAAGTGGTAATAACCTCAATCGTGTTGCGAGTTTTCTCCCTTCAATAAACTTGCAGTCATAATATAAGTAAAATACTCTTGAAAGCGACGATAAACTGCATTATCACCTTACCAATTGAATTTTGTGCTTTGTTGTTCACCGGATCCAAATGCAATAGAACATGTATGGAACCTTCAACAAATCTTTGCTCGAAAATGTGCTTCAACTACGCTCTATACAGGAACTCGGAAGAGCACTCGTTGAGAGTTGGTAAGCTGGGCGAGTTGGTTAGCTGTTGGTATGGTCTCATTGCTGTGGTCTCATTGCTGGCCCCTGAGGGCGTGGGTTCGAATCCCGCATGGGAAAAAGTACAAGAATCTGTACTTTTGAAGATAGTATGATACCAAATATAACATTGTTTGAGAAATGCAACACTCTACAACAGCAGATTCATCATAGCGTTGGCGGCATGACAGACCAATGTCATGAGAGACTCTCGCCGCTAATGGCTGTAATATTGCCCAAGCGGCGCTAAACAATAACTCACTCACTCACTCACTCATGAGAGACTATGTATTTCTATATGAAAGGATTTGATTGAAAATCCATTTTGTTCGGAAATAACTCTCTCAGATAAAAATATTCAATTGTTAATTTTCGGATCAAGAGGTCCGTGGTTCGAAACCCGCCAGGCTAGGCAACTTTGTCTGCAGTAGAGAACTGTTCTACAAGCAGTCAGGTTTGGATGCAATGCCACACTGAATTTCAGCTCAGTATCACCCATGATTCGCTAGTTACAGCCGATGCTCGCAGGTTTCGCAGCAATGCATATCGGGCTTTCTCCCTGCAATAATACCCGCAGCCACGATACAAGGAAAAATATTCTTGAAAGCGATAAATCCCAGATCACCTCACCACACCTCAAAATGAACAAATACATTATAAATATCTATATTTAAGACAAATTTTATTTAGATCTACTTTACAACACTTACATGTTGTTTGGAGCTCTGACCACGTTGCATCTCCTTGACATTTGATGACCCCGTGACCTTCCAATTCATAACCTGCATTACACGTGTACCTCGCCAGAAAGGTGAAGGTCGTTCCATCAGAACTGAAGTTCCCATTGTTGAGACTAGGAGGCAGGCCGCAGTCGACATCTAGACAAAAATGGAACTTAGTTAAAGGGACAATCCTATCAGGGTATTTTTTGTGGAAACAAAATTCAAGAGCACTTTCCTGCTAAGAACTTTACCTGATGAAGGGCACGGAGTTGCCTTGAAACGTCGTATGCAAATACAATAAAGAAGTTGTAATCCATCCTACTCTTTGTCATATTAACTACCAATTTCTATATGCCTCTCAAGAATTTAAATATATATCGGTTTTACATGATTATTTCACACTTAATTTCAAATATGTTTGTGAGTTTAAACATTTTATCTGTGAGGCAAACATTTTATATGTTTTATATGTTATTGATCTAAAATTATGACAAAGAACAGAATGTATCACTGCATCCTCATGAATTTCGTTTCCGCATAAAAAACGAGATATAAGAAACAGTTAAGCATAACTCTATCCTTAATTGCACATATATAAAAACACATGGAAACGATCCCACGAATGTCAAGCCGTTTGCGTGTTAGCTTGTTGAACTACATCCTTTTCCCATTTTCGGTTATCTACTTATTATCCCCCGCAACAACAAAGTTGCGGGGGGTATTAAAATGGGTTCCGTCCGTCCGTCCGTCCGTCCGTTACACTTTGTGTCCGGCTCATAACTTTGTAACTAATCAACCATTTCAATTCAAATTCGTCATGGAAATGAAGAAACATGTTATAATGTGTCATGCGTATCAATTTTCTGAAAATCTACATAAAATATTAGGATTTTGGAGAAAAAGTGGTAAATTTGTAAGATATCTGTTACAAGTCCCGTCCGGCTCACAACTTCTAAACTAGTCATCACATATTGACCAAATTTGATATGAAGATACATAATCATATGAAGGTGTGTCATGAAGAACAATTTTAAAAATATTTTAATTTTTTTGTGGCTTTTTTGGCCAAAAATGAGGACTCTGTTGGAAAACTGTTACAAGTCCCGTCCGGCTCACAACTTCTAAACTAGTCATCACATATTGACCAAATTTGATATGAAGATACATAATCATCTGAAGATGTGTCATGAAGAACAATTTGGAAAATATTTTTATAAAATTTTGCCTTTTTGGCCAAAAATGAGGACTCTGTTGGAAAACTGTTACAATTAAGTCCTGTCCGGCTCACAACTTCTTAACTAATCATCACATATTGATGAAATTTGATATGGAGATATATAATCATCTGAAGGTGTGTCATGAAGAACAATTTGGAAAATATTTTTTATAAAAGTTTGCCTTTTTTGGCCAAAAATGAGGACTCTGTTGGAAAACTGTTACAAGTCCTGTCCGGCTCTTAACTTCTGAACTAATGATCAGATATTGATCAAATTTGTTATGAAGATACATAATCATAGGAAGGTGTGTCATGAAGAACAATTTTGAAAATAGTTTTATAAAATTTTGCCTTTTTTGGCCAAAAATGAGGACTCTGTTGGAAAACTGTTACAATTAAGTCCTGTTCGGCTCACAACTTCTAAACTAATAATTAGATATTGATCAAATTTGATAGGAAGATACATAATCATAGGAAGATGTGTCATGAAGAACAATTTTGATAATATTTTTATAAAAAAATTTCCTTTTTGGCCAAAAATGAGGAAACTGTTACAAGTCCTGTCCTGTCCTGCTCACTACTTCTAAACTAATCATCACATTTGGATCAAATTTGATATGGAGATACAAAATCAATTGAAGGTGTGTCATGAAGAACAATTTTGAAAATGTTTTGAATAAACTTTTGCCTTTTGACCAAAAATGAGGACTCTGTTGGAAAACTGTTACAAGTCCTGTCTGGCTCACAACTTCTAAACTAATCATCACATATTGATTAAATTTGATATGGAGATACATACTCATCTGAAGGTGTGTCATGAAGAACAATTTTAAAATTTTGTTTACATATGATCGAATTGATCTTGGAGATCCAAATACATAGATTTTTTTGTTTGATTTTAATTTTGTCATGTTACTCAAATTATGCCCAACAGTGAACAAAAAGTTGGTATCATTAAGTTTTTTTATTAGAACAGTTTCCTTTTTATCTTTGAATTTTTTTGTTATTTTGTGCGACAAAACTTAGTCAGCAATATGATAAGGATAACCTATATATGTTGTGCAATTTGCGGGGGATATAGCTTGACCATGTCAGCTGCTTGTTGTTTACTGTATTTATGAATATACCACTTTCCAACATTTGTTTATCTGCTTGAAAACGACACAAGAAACTGTCGAAACGTAGCATATCATGAATAAAAAGGTTGTCATCCATATTTGTTTCTTCATTGGTGAACGATTTTGTTAGAAATCTGATAAATCAACCAGGCAATGTAAGTTTCAAATGAATGGCACTAACAAAATCGACTTAATTACCTTTGCAAAAGTAGTGTTAGTGACCAAACATGCCACTATACAAGCTGTTCTCAGACCGTGTTCAGTAGTGTTAGTGATCAAACATGCCACTATACAAGCTGTTCTCAGACCGTGTTCAGTAGTGTTAGTGATCAAACATGCCACTATACAAGCTGTTCTCAGACCGTGTTCAGTAGTGTTAGTGACCAAACATGCCACTATACAAGCTGTTCTCAGACCGTGTTCAGTAGTGTTAGTGACCAAACATGCCACTATACAAGCTGTTCTCAGACCGTGTTCAGTAGTGTTAGTGATCAAACATGCCATAATACAACCTGTTCTCAGACCGTGTTCAGTAGTGTTAGTGACCAAACATGCCACAATACAAGCTGTTCTCAGACCATGTTCAGTAGTGTTAGTGATCAAACATGCCACTATACAAGCTGTTCTCAGACCGTGTTCAGTAGTGTTAGTGATTATACAAGCTGTTCTCAGACCGTGTTCAGTAGTGTTAGTGATCAAACATGCCACTATACAAGCTGTTCTCAGACCGTGTTCAGTAGTGTTAGTGATCAAACATGCCACTATACAAGCTGTTCTCAAACCGTGTTCAGTAGTGTTAGTGACCAAACATGCCACTATACAAGCTGTTCTCAGACCGTGTTCAGTAGTGTTAGTGACCAAACATGCCACTATACGAGCTGTTCTCAGACCGTGTTCAGTAGTGTTAGTGACCAAACATGCCACTATACGAGCTGTTCTCAGACCGTGTTCAGTAGTGTTAGTGACCAAACATGCCACTATACGAGCTGTTCTCAGACCGTGTTCAGTAGTGTTACTGACCAAACATGCCACTATACGAGCTGTTCTCAGACCGTGTTCAGTAGTGTTACTGACCAAACATGCCACTATACCAGCTGTTCTCAGACCGTGTTCAGTAGTGTTAGTGACCAAACATGCCACTATACCAGCTGTTCTCAGACCGTGTTCAGTAGTGTTAGTGACCAAACATGCCACTATACCAGCTGTTCTCAGACCGTGTTCAGTAGTGTTAGTGACCAAACATGCCACTATACAAGATGTTCTCAGACCGTGTTCAGTAGTGTTAGTGACCAAACATGCCACTATACAAGCTGTTCTAAGACCGTGTTCAGTAGTGTTAGTGATCAAACATGCCACTATACAAGCTGTTCTCAGACCGTGTTCAGTAGTGTTAGTGATCAAACATGCCACTATACGAGCTGTTCTCAGACCGTGTTCAGTAGTGTTAGTGATCAAACATGCCACTATACGAGCTGTTCTCAGACCGTGTTCAGTAGTGTTAGTGACCAAACATGCCACTATACGAGCTGTTCTCAGACCGTGTTCAGTAGTGTTACTGAACAAACATGCCACTATACGAGCTGTTCTCAGACCGTGTTCAGTAGTGTTACTGACCAAACATGCCACTATACGAGCTGTTCTAAGACCGTGTTCAGTAGTGTTACTGACCAAACATGCCACTATACGAGCTGTTCTCAGACCGTGTTCAGTAGTGTTAGTGACCAAACATGCCACAATACAAGCTGTTCTCAGACCGTGTTCAGTAGTGTTAGAGACCAAACATGCCACTATACAAGCTGTTCTCAGACCGTGTTCAGTAGTGTTAGTGATCAAACATGCCACTATACAAGCTGTTCTCAGACCGTGTTCAGTAGTGTTAGTGACCAAACATGCCACTATACAAGCTGTTCTCAGACCGTGTTCAGTAGTGTTAGTGATCAAACATGCCACTAGGACAACCACAAATCGAATAAAGAAATTATTGGGAGACTTCCACTCCGAGAATAGTGTTGATGTTAAACAATGTACGTACCAAAAAGATCTTTTGCAGTTTTCTCAGGGCGAAAGAAATATTGCCACTCGTCACCAGGGGGTGGCACAAAGTCCTGATCTGAAAATAGGCAATCAATCCTTTACATTTACACGTACAATCATATGACAATACTTATAAAACTCCCTCAACAACTTGCGTGTTCCTTATGACATTAAACACGTAATTTGCTAAAAGATACATAAAAGTAACGAATTGAAAAATAAGATAGCATATAACAGTGTATAAAATAGATTAAAACATAGCCTGTCCTGAACATTTATTTGTCAATTCCTTAGGGGAAAACAAAGACAAATTTTCTGACAAAAAAGTAGCCAGTTTAAGGTAAGACGAACGGGTTTTATTTTAAACACTGCATATATAACATAACATTTATTGATACATGCATACATTGAAAAAACATAAGCAATGCTGCCATCGAAGGTGAAATTGCTAAAAAACCCAAACAAAACTAAACAAAAATCTATGATCATGCATGTAAGCATGGACGACGATGAAGAATTAAGTATTCCAGACAAGATTACACGATAATCTATACATACATCTACAACTATAAACATGGACGACGATGGAAGTGAATGTATTGCAAAATCCAGACAAGATTACACGATAATCTATACATCCATCTACAACCATAAACATGGACGACGATGGAAGTGAATGTATTGCAAAATCCAGACAAGATTACACGATAATCTATACATACATCTACAACTATAAACATGGACGACGATGGAAGTGAATGTATTGCAAAATCCAGACAAGATTACAAGATAATCTATACATACATCTACAACTATAAACATGGACGACGATGGAAGTGAATGTATTGCAAAATCCAGACAAGATTACATGATAATCTATACATACATCTACAACCATTAACATGGACGACGATGGAGGTGAATATATTGCAAAATCCAGACAAGATTACACGATGATCTATACATACATCTACAACCATAAACATGGACGACGATGGAGGTGAATGTATTTCAAAATCCAGACAAGATTATACGATAATCTATACATATACATCTACAACTATAAACATGGACGACGATGGAAGTGAATGTATTGCAAATCCAGACAAGATTACACGATAATCTATACATACATCTACAACTATAAACATGGACGACGATGGAGGTGCATGTATTGCAAAATCCAGACAAGATTACCTGATAATCTATACATACATCTACAACTATAAACATGGACGACGATGGAGGTGCATGTATTGCAAAATCCAGACAAGATTACATGATGATCTATACATACATCTACAACCATAAACATGGACGACGATGGAGGTGCATGTATTGCAAAATCCAGACAAGATTACACGATAATCTATACATACATCTACAACTATAAACATGGACGACGATGGAGGTGCATGTATTGCAAAATCCAGACAAGATTACATGATGATCTATACATACATCTACAACCATAAACATGGACGACGATGGAGGTGCATGTATTGCAAAATCCAGACAAGATTACCTGATAATCTATACATACATCTACAACTATCAACATGGACGACGATGGAGGTGAATGTATTGCAAAATCCAGACAAGATTACACGATAATCTATACATACATCTACAACTATAAACATGGACGACGATGGAGGTGAATGTAATACAAAATCCAGACAAGATTACACGATAATCTATACATACATCTACAACTATAAACATGGACGACGATGGAGTGAATGTATTGCAAAATCCAGACAAGATTACACAATAATCTATACATACATCTTCAACTATAAACATGGACGACGATGGAGGTGAATGTATTGCAAAATCCAGACAAGATTACACGATAATCTATACATACATCTACAACCATAAACATGGACGACGATGGAGGTGCATGTATTGCAAAATCCAGACAAGATTACACGATAATCTATACATACATCTACAACTATAAACATGGACGACGATGGAGGTGCATGTATTGCAAAATCCAGACAAGATTACCTGATAATCTATACATACATCTACAACTATAAACATGGACGACGATGGAGGTGAATGTATTACAAAATCTAGACAAGATTACATGATAATCTATACATACATCCACAACTATAAACATGGACGACGATGGAGGTGAATGTATTGCAAAATCAAGACAAGATTACACGATAATCTATACATACATCTACAACTATAAACATGGACGACGATGGAGGTGAATGTATTACAAAATCCAGACAAGATTACACGATAATCTATACATACATCTACAACTATAAACATGGACGACGATGGAGGTGAATGTATTACAAAATCCAGACAAGATTACACGATAATCTATACATACATCTACAACTATAAACATGGACGACGATGGAGGTGCATGTATTGCAAAATCCAGACAAGATTACACGATAATCTATACATACATCTACAACTATAAACATGGACGACGATGGCGGTGAATGTATTGCAAAATCCAGACAAGATTACACGATAATCTATACATACATCTACAACTATAAACATGGACGACGATGGAGGTGCATGTATTGCAAAATCCAGACAAGATTACACGATAATCTATACATACATCTACAACTATAAACATGGACGACGATGGAGGTGAATGTATTACAAAATCCAGACAAGATTACACGATAATCTATACATACATCTACAACTATAAACATGGACGACGATGGAGGTGAATGTATTGAAAAATCCAGACAAGATTACACGATAATCTATACATACATCTACAACTATAAACATGGACGACGATGGAGGTGAATGTATTGAAAAATCCAGACAAGATTACACGATAATCTATACATACATCTACAACTATAAACATGGACGACGATGGAGGTGAATGTATTGCAAAATCCAGACAAGATTACACGATAATCTATACATACATCTACAACTATAAACATGGACGACGATGGAGGTGAATGTATTGAAAAATCCAGACAAGATTACACGATAATCTATACATACATCTACAACTATAAACATGGACGACGATGGAGGTGAATGTATTGCAAAATCCAGACACGATTACACGATAATCTATACATACATCTACAACTATAAACATGGACGACGATGGAGGTGAATGTATTACAAAATCCAGACAAGATTACACGATAATCTATACATACATCTACAACTATAAACATGGACGACGATGGAGGTGAATGTATTGCAAAATCCAGACAAGATTACACGATAATCTATACATACATCTACAACCATAAACATGGACGACGATGGAGGTGAATGTATTGCAAAATCCAGACAAGATTATACGATAATCTATACATACATCTACAACTATAAACATGGACGACGGTGGAGGTGAATGTATTACAAAATCCAGACAAGATTACATGATAATCTATACATACATCTACAACTATAAACATGGACGACGATGGAGGTGAATGTATTGCAAAATCCAGACAAGATTACACGATAATCTATACATACATCTACAACTATAAACATGGACGACGATGGAGGTGAAGGTATTGCAAAATCCAGTCAAGATTATACGATAATCTATACATACATCTACAACTATAAACATGGACGACGGTGGAGGTGAATGTATTGCAAAATCCAGTCAAGATTATACGATAATCTATACATACATCTACAACTATAAACATGAACGACGATGGAGGTGAATATATTACAAAATCCAGACAAGATTACACGATAATCTATACATAGATCTACAACTATAAACATGGACGACGATGGTGAATGTATTACAAAATCCAGTCAAGATTATACGATAATCTATACATACATCTACAACTATAAACATGAACGACGATGGAGGTGAATGTATTGCAAAATCTAGACAAGATTACACGATAATCTATACATACATCTACAACTATAAACATGGACGACGATGGAGGTGAATGTATTACAAAATCCAGACAAGATTACACGATAATCTATACATACATCTACAACTATAAACATGGACGACGATGGAGGTGAATGTATTACAAAATCCAGACAAGATTACACGATAATCTATACATACATCTACAACTAGAAACATGGACGACGATGGAGGTGAATGTATTGCAAAATCCAGACAAGATTACCTGATAATCTATACATACATCTACAACTATAAACATGGACGACGATGGAGGTGAATGTATTGCAAAATCCAGACAAGATTACACGATAATCTATACATACATCTACAACTATAAACATGGACGACGATGGTGAATGTATTACAAAATCCAGTCAAGATTATACGATAATCTATACATACATCTACAACTATAAACATGAACGACGATGGAGGTGAATGTATTGCAAAATCTAGACAAGATTACACGATAATCTATACATACATCTACAACTATAAACATGGACGACGATGGAGGTGAATGTATTACAAAATCCAGACAAGATTACACGATAATCTATACATACATCTACAACTATAAACATGGACGACGATGGAGGTGAATGTATTACAAAATCCAGACAAGATTACACGATAATCTATACATAGATCTACAACTAGAAACATGGACGACGATGGAGGTGAATGTATTACAAAATCCAGTCAAGATTATACGATAATCTATACATACATCTACAACTATAAACATGGACGACGATGGAGGTGAATGTATTATAAAATCCAGACAAGATTACACGATAATCTATACATACATCTACAACTATAAACATGGACGACGATGGAGGTGAATGTATTACAAAATCCAGACAAGATTACACGATATTCTATACATACATCTACAACTATAAACATGGACGACGATGGAGGTGAATGTATTGCAAAATCCAGACAAGATTACACGACAATCTAAACAAATGTACATATATCTACAACTATAAACATGGACGACGATGGAGGTGAATGTATTGCAAAATCAAGACAAGATTACACGATATTCTATACATACATCTACAACTATAAACATGGACGAAGATGGAGGTGAATATATTACAAAATCCAGAACAGATTATACGATAATCTATACATACATCTACAACTATAAACATGGACGACGATGGAGGTGAATGTATTGCAAAATCCAGACAAGATTACACGATAATCTAGACATACATCTACAACTATAAACATGGACGACGATGGAGGTGAATGTATTGCAAAATCCAGCCTAGATTATACGATAATCTATACATACATCTACAACTATAAACATGGACGACGATGGAGGTGAATGTATTGCAAAATCCAGACAAGATTACATGATAATCTATACATACATCTACAACTATAAACATGGACGACGATGGAGGTGAATGTATTACAAAATCCAGACAAGATTACACGATAATCTATACATACATCTACAACTATAAACATGGACGACGATGGAGGTGAATGTATTGCAAAATCCAGACAAGATTACACGATAATCTATACATACATCTACAACTATAAACATGGACGACGATGGAGGTGGATGTATTACAAAATCCAGACACGATTACACGATAATCTATACATACATCTACAACTATAAACATGGACGACGATGGAGGTGAATGTATTGCAAAATCCAGACAAGATTACACGATAATCTATACATACATCTACAACTATAAACATGGACGACGATGGATGTGAATGTATTGCAAAATCCAGACACGATTACACGATAATCTATACATACATCTACAACTATAAACATGGACGACGATGGAGGTGGATGTATTACAAAATCCAGACAAGATTATACGATAATCTATACATACATCTACAACTATAAACATGGACGACGATGGAGGTGGATGTATTACAAAATCCAGACACGATTACACGATAATCTATACATACATCTACAACTATAAACATGGACGACGATGGAGGTGAATGTATTGCAAAATCCAGACAAGATTACACGATAATCTATACATACATCTACAACTATAAACATGGACGACGATGGAGGTGAATGTATTGCAAAATCCAGACAAGATTACCTGATAATCTATACATACATCTACAACTATAAACATGGACGACGATGGAAGTGAATGTATTGCAAAATCCAGAAAAGATTACACGATATCTATATATACACATACTCCATGCATAAATCTACAACTTTAACATGTTAAACGTTGAAGGCTAAAGTATTGCAAAATCCAGACATCTACATCTGTCGCACAGAAAAGCTGACACACTTTTCAGGGTTTAAAATAGCCAATCAAATCTGAGAGTCCTGGGGACTCAGAGTATATCTTTTTGGAGTTCTTTCGCAAGTTCAGGGATCTAAAAAAGTAAATGAATGCTTCATACTTAATTGATTTTGCCTATAATGGTGAGGTCATTGACTTGACATTAAAATCATTCTGAAATGTTGTTTTCATTAAAATATTTGATATTTGCACCAGAATAAAACTGAGTCACAGAGGACCGATATGTTTATTTTTAGGGAGTTCTGGTTTGGTTTAAATATATTTTATTCACAAATACATTTGTAATAGAATTAGGAACAAGTTGTCTAACTAAGAACACATTCTCCTTGGTATTTACGATATTGAACATACATATGCTTATACACAAAGATGACAGATACTGGACTACTAAACGGGTGCAAAAGGACGACAATAGCAAGAAGAGATTGGGGAGTACTCAGGAAAGTTGAGTCCTGTAAAACACTGATTTCAAATCGATAAAGATGATTTTTTTTGAAACACGAATGCCCCCGGATGCATCCTGCTCGCTGTGTCAAGGTCAAGGTCACAAGGTCAAAGGTCATGGTGTCATCTGAAAGGTCTCATCACAAGGGATCCATATGTCAAGTATCAAAGACCTAGCTCTGACCAATCAAAAGTTATGACCAAGGTTCAAGTTTTTGTGGACAAACGGAAAGACGGACGGACGGACAGACGGACAGACGGACAGGTGAAAAACAATATACCCCCGGAATCTCCGATTCGGGGGCATAAAAATAAATGATAATCATTACTTACCACACCATCCACAGCCATTTGCGCAGGCGACGATGTAGGCGAACGTATTGCAAAATCCAGACTTTATTACACGATCACAGGAGGGTGGGTCAGCTACAGAACATCCTGCCAGGACTGGACACGAATCAAACAAAGGTGACTACTTGAGGGGAAGAAGCACTTGTTAGGGTAGTTCACTCGCCGCTAATGGCTGAAATATTGCCCAAGCGGCGCATAACAAAAACTCACTCACTAGGGTAGTTCAACAATGTTAAACGTGGTGGTAGGCCTCATTTATAATCGGATGTTGATCATTGGGGTCAGGCAAATGATCAACATCAGATTATAAATGAGGCCTACCACCACGTTTAAATTTGTTGAACTATTTTTAGGGTGTAGATTCAGTACAAATTCCTTGATGACTGTTTACACTTCCTGATGACAAGTAAACTTTTGAGTAAGAAATTGACATAATGTTAAAAAGACTGTTTCGATACTCTACACTTTAAAGGGACAATAGCACGTTTTAGTGGGAATATGAGGTGTTGTCAGGAAAATGAAAATATATGGTTCCAATTGAAAGACAATGCATTTAAAAGTTCAGCCATGCGAATCCTATTTCTAACACAAATGAATTAAAGGTGTTTACACAAAAAGGAACTTCTTTTTTTTGAAAACACAAGGCTGTTTCTAAAAAATAGAGTATGCATCATGTCATAAATAATCATCTAAGATGAAAATTTACATATCAGACTTTATAATTATGATAACTTTCGTTTTATTATCAAATCATTGCAAAGAATAAAGACCGTTATACTGCGAAATGCGGGAGACATGTAAACATGTAAACATTCCCGAGCATCCGGGTCTCTACCCCCTCGCTTTCGCTCGGGTAATACAAACATTCACACTCGTTTGGTAAAAGTCATATGACCCATTTCGTCGGGTAATACTCTATTTACCTACCATGTTTAGGTAGACAGGCACACGTCTTTGTGTTCAAAACCTCCGGCGCGGTACACATCTTCCCACCACATACTGTGGACAAAACAATCAGTTACACTAAAATCTTCAAATATAAAACAGTGGTGTAACACTTATATTATTACCTATATGGTTGGAAATATTTAGTGATACATTTTCCATACGAGCACATGTGCACATATCACTTTTGCCTAGCAAATATTGTATCCTGTATTTTTATTTTCGCCTGTGACGCCCTAACACCTTTTTTCGTGACGTCGCGGTAATAAAGAAATTATCAACCACGGAAATGAGTCATAGGACTCTCCGAAACTCGGGCACATTCATGCATAACCCTCGCTCTCGCTACAATTTTACTCGCTCGGGTAAAACAAAAATTAACACCCGTTTCGTAAAGGTCATATGACACACTTCCCCGGGTAATAATCTCTAATCAAACTCGTGTTGGTAAAATTTGACATCAGAAGAAACTTGAAAATTGCTGTATTCCTCGTGATTTGAAAATGGTATAAGAATCTAGATCGAAACACTGCTACCGTCAAATAAAGAAGTTTTTCATCCATAGAATTACTCTTCTAGAATGCCACTCAAACAGCTCATTTGACATTCAAGGTCACACAATCAATGTACCAATCATCTAATACCCGGCTGCTAATTACATCATATGCATGCATATTTTTAACTCTTCCTTATTTATCTTATCTGGTCTTCTCAAAATGGAAAGTTTTCCCGAGAAACAAAAGTTGGTAAAAGGAGATAGATAAAACACAGCAACCGACCTGGAACTCCCCGAATTCCATCCAATAGGAGACTCCACACAAACACCAGCGTCTTGCCGAGGACAGTTTCTGAAAATGTTAGGAAACAGTGTATCTTGGATGAAATTCGACGCAAAACATATCATTTAAAGGGGATTTAGCGCATGCTGCACAATGAATTGTCATCTTATTTCATCTACTCATAGTTAACTCGCATTCTTCATGACGAAATATCTCGACTACAACAGTCTAAGTAGACCTAGTATCAATAATACGCGCTATATTCCCATATTGAGTCTAGCTAGGTGTAGTAAGGGCTCGCGTCAGCCGACTTAGCGAATCGACCAATCAGGGCGCGGCTCACCATGCCGCAATAGTTTGCTTTCGCACATATAACGTCGGAGGGCGTTAGGTCGCCGAAAGATCGGCTGACGCGACCTCTTACTGTATCTCGCTCGACTCAATATGGGAGTATTGTGACTACAACCTCATACTTTCAGTTTTCATTTCCATTCGTAGGGGTGACAATTTGATGGACCAATGTACAAGGTTGTCAAAACGTGGGACACTATGGAGATCGTTTTGAATTCAACTTAACAGACAACCATGACATACTTCAAGTTGAGATGAAAAGAATTCGACCTGTAAAGTTATCAAAAGATCCAACAAAATCTCACCTCAAGAGAATTAATTATACAAAACCAAATTAACAAGGAAGTCGGTGGATATCAGGGCCGCAGATAAGATGCATATCGGCGTAAAATTAGATTTAATAATAGGGTAGGGTCTATTTACGCATACATCATGAAATCAATGGGTGACAGAATACCATTCAGGTTTTATTTACATGCGTAAAGGTAACTGTCAAATATTGTTTCGGTTCAACATAGACGATTTGTTACATCTCAAATAGAATTTCCAGTTTTCACGAGATTTTCAAAATTTCCGAATGAGCCTGCTGCCATCGTTCTTATCACCATCCATGTTCGGGGAGCACTTTGATTACAACAAGCCGCGACTTAACGGTACTCTCAAGCAAGTCTAGACTTTACTATTCCTGTCATAAGAAAAGCAGGTTCAGGGCACAAAGTGCATTACGTGTTGACCCTAAATCAGCATTAATTTAAAAAACATTCACATGTTTTTTTAAATTCTAATTTTAATTTCATGAGTGAATTACTCTTCACGATTTTTCATGTGCTATCTTACTCCTCAATCTAAAATTTGATGAGTGAAATACGCATGTGTCAGAATAATTATCTGGAGCCCTGGATATATAAAAACGTTAAGTGACGAAGACTTTTAGTACGGGTCTGTATCATATCCTTAGGGTTAAAAGCCTCTATATTTATACTATATTTAGAACCCTAGTATGCTGATTGTATAACAATCGTTCAAGCCGATGCTCGCAGGTTTCACCGCAATGCATGGTCACAATAGTGTTGCAGGCTTTCTCCCTGCAATAATACGGGCAGCCGTGATATAAGGGAAATACTCTTCAAAGCGGCGATAACCTCACCCACCCCAATTCACCGTAGAACAATCATTTAGTTATCAAGCAAAGATTGCAAAAATTCGTCATCCGAGTTGTGGCAAGTGAGAACAATTTAACAAAAACACTGTTCCTATAGTTTTCCTCAAGAATGGCTACGGTGACTTCATAACCAGGACCCGATATACACCTGTCAAATTATTTTCTTAAAAAGCAACATTAAAAGGGGCAGTACCACGTTTTTTGACAATTTTATATTTTTAATTTTGTTCACTGATAATTAGAAGTTATTGCTGAATGTATTTTCGATAGTGTTAAGATCTACGCAAACCAATGATCCATAGTCAGAGAATGAATAATAAAGATACATATGAAATTCAATGGCCGCCATGTTTGGGTGAACACCTTAAATTCATTTCATTGTGTAAGAAAAAGGAATGGCATGGATAACTTTACATTATAATTTGATTAATTACTGCTTCATTTAGTCTGAATACAAACGGAACCAAAAAGTAGCTAGTTTGGGGACTAAACACTGATAGTTGTCTATTTTCAGTCTCGAAGGTGTTCAACTTAGTTCACCAGTCGATTTGATTCATTTTGACTGATGTAGAACAGAAGGTAGATGAGCATCCTGTCCTCGGGGTATAACGTATACGCTAACGCTCCAGTTTCATATGCGTTAGCGTATACGTTATACCCTGAGGACAGGATGAACCACAGGGACATGTATCGCTTAAATACAGCGTTAGAAAGACATACATACTCATGGACCCTACCCTAATATATACATACTCATAGACCCTACCCTAATATATAGTATTAGGGTAGGGTCTATGAGTATGTATGTCTTTCTAACGCTGTATTTAAGCGATACATGTATTAGGGTAGGGTCTATGAGTATGTATGTCTTTCTAACGCTGTATTTAAGCGATACATGTCCATAGTATTAGGGTAGGGTATATGAGTATGTATGTCTTTCTAACGCTGTATTTAAGCGATACATGTCCATAGTATTAGGGTAGGGTATATGAGTATGTATGTCTTTCTAACGCTGTATTTAAGCGATACATGTCCATAGTATTAGGGTAGGGTATATGAGTATGTATGTCTTTCTAACGCTGTATTTAAGCGATACATGTCCATAGTATTAGGGTAGGGTATATGAGTATGTATGTCTTTCTAACGCTGTATTTAAGCGATACATGTCTATATTAGGGTAGGGTCTATGAGTATGTATGTCTTTCTAACGCTGTATTTAAGCGATACATGTCCATAGTATTAGGGTAGGGTATATGAGTATGTATGTCTTTCTAACGCTGTATTTAAGCGATACATGTCCATAGTATTAGGGTAGGGTCTATGAGTATGTATGTCTTTCTAACGCTGTATTTAAGCGATACATGTCTATATTAGGGTAGGGTCTATGAGTATGTATGTCTTTCTAACGCTGTATTTAAGCGATACATGTCCATAGTATTAGGGTAGGGTCTATGAGTATGTATGTCTTTCTAACGCTGTATTTAAGCGATACATGTCTATATTAGGGAAGGGTCTATGAGTATGTATGTCTTTCTAACGCTGTATTTAAGCGATACATGTCTATATTAGGGTAGGGTCTATGAGTATGTATGTCTTTCTAACGCTGTATTTAAGCGATACATGTCTATATTAGGGTAGGGTCTATGAGTATGTATGTCTTTCTAACGCTGTATTTAAGCGATACATGTCCATAGTATTAGGGTAGGGTCTATGAGTATGTATGTCTTTCTAACGCTGTATTTAAGCGATACATGTCCATAGTATTAGGGTAGGGTCTATGAGTATGTATGTCTTTCTAACGCTGTATTTAAGCGATACATGTCCATAGTATTAGGGTAGGGTCTATGAGTATGTATGTCTTTCTAACGCTGTATTTAAGCGATACATGTCCCTGTGGGATGAACAGAAGAGGTGATGTTTATTGTTGTGTTTACCAAACATTCCTACAACCAATACATCCATTATGTGAATAAAGCGATTGAAAGTTCTGTCTCAACTTCATATAGTTTAGATTTGCTCATTCATTTTATACTTTGCTTTTTTATTGTTTTCAAAGTAACCTCAACTTCAAAAGTTTCATTGATAAAATACCTTCTGTAATATATGCCAACAACATTTCACACAAATGACAAGGCTTCTCGCATGGAGAGGGTGGTTCACAACAATGGCTTTGCAATGATTTAGTTGCTAAAATGTTGATTTAAGAAGATTGGAGGCAATCAAAGTTAGTTGTGCAATCAGCGACGCTGTTCTAAATTTATTTTGATTCTGAACCAAGGCAAAGGTATCCTTATATGAACAACCCTTTCCATGCGAGAAGCGCTGTTATTTGATAAAGAAATTCAAATGGATTTGTGGTGCATTTTTTTCCGCCAGGGAAAACTGCCGGAAACCCATGGATCTCGGCAAGTTAGAACAGAGGCTGTATCAACAGTTCATGACTTGATCTGCCTCTTTGAGGAGAGAATGTTGTTAATGATACCATATTAAGGCTTCGATAGACAAATCGCATAAATCAAAAAGATTCCAGTTTAAGTAGAGGTTCCCCTTAAAGGGGCAGTAGCACGTTTTTTGACAATTTTATATTTTCATTTTTCCACTGATAATTGTACGTTAATGCTAAATGTATTACTTTGATAATGACAAAAATCTCATTACACAAACCAATCAGCCATAGTCAGAGAACAAATTTTAAGGATTCACATAAAATCCATTGGCAGCCATTTTTGTGTGAACACCTTTAATTCATTTTGTGTAAGAAAAGGAATCACATAGCTTAAGCTTACATTACATATTTGATTTATTACTGCTCCATTTAGTTTAAATACATTGTCTTTAGATTGGAACCATTTATTTTTATTTTCATGACATCACCTTATATTCCCCCTAAAAACGTGCTACTGCCCCTTTAAGGAACACATTTTACAAACAGTTCTCAACTTCACATACAAGTTCTAGCGGGCATGAAATTACGATTGAAGTTCCCCCTTTAAACACGTATTACTAACAGTAAGTTCAAATGTTTTCACTTCATATGTACAAGTACAAGACTGTGACATCCATTCAAGTGAACTGAGCTTACACACATAACGCAAATGTATAGCAATTATAAATATCATGACAAAGCTACCGTATTATAAAAGCAAACTGTACTTACTCATTGAACTAAGCTGTATAATAGCGTTACTGAAATCTTGAAAGGCAACGAAATTGTGACTCTTGTAGCGGCAAAAAAGGCACGTGAGCTCACAGCATGAAAATCTCGTGCACTGCGTGCAGATCATGAAAAGTACAACCAACGGCTCTCCGCTTCGTTTTAGCAGCAATTTACTGGATTTCTCTAATTTAATCAATTAAGAAATGTGTTACATAACCTTTAAGTTATCTGTTATATAGTTTTTAACTTTGTGAATTAATTCACTGCATTTACATACGCACTACGTTGGAATATGAAAATGGGCACCGTCCGTCCGTTACACTTTGTGTCCGGCTTACAACCTCACAACTAATTGTTACATTTGATCATATTTGATATGGAGATGCATAATCATATGAAGATTTAACATTTTTGAAGAACAATTGAAATTTTACGTTTTTGGGCTAAAAATGAACTTGATGCTTAAATATGAAATGATGTGTCATGAATAACAATTTTAGGAGTATCTTGTTAGAATATTACGATTTTGGAGAAAAGTGGTACTTACAACTTCTTGTATTCTTTCCCCACAGAGGCAGATCAAGTCATGAAAGTTGATACAGCCTCTGTTCTATTACGCCGAAATCTGTGGGTTCCGACAGTTTCCCCTGGCGGATGAATATTGCGTACTACGGAACGGCCACGAGATAGTAAGTCGTGGCCACGAGATATTAAGTCGTGGCCACGAGATATTAAGTCGTGGCCACGAGCTATTAAGTCGTGGCCACGAGATATTAAGTCGTGGCCACGAGATAGTATGTCGTGGCCACGACTTAAGTTAACCAATAGATTTTCAGTATTAGTCGGCCATTTTGTTGAGAGATAAAACGTAGTAGAGAGGTTATGATTGGTGCTTTAAGCCCCTCAAAGAGGAGGGTAGAGGTGTAAGACCGAACAAAAATCTGGAGCTTCTGCTTCCCTCTTAATGAGGGTCATTTGATTTAAATCATAACCTCTCTGCAGTGGCTATTATAACGAATATATCAGTTTTGGTAATTTATTTGTGTGTGTTCTCCAAGACAACCTTTTTATTTGAATAAAACGTTATCATTAAGTCTATGAAACCTATCCTACGCTGTTTGTCGTTCATATCTCATTCCTTTTTTCAATATTTCCTTTTACAAGATACATGAAAGAGCACTACGCATATGATTTGTTGCAACAAAGAATGGTGTTTCCAAAAACATACTCAGTACGCAAATACTACACTGTCCAACACTGTACAAAGTATATTTGATTTGGTTACTCTTTCAAGTATTCAATCAAAAAGGATTTATCAATAACCCATTAAAAAATTCACAATCACTTATAATAAACGTGCATATCATAACAACCGGTATAACCATACTTAAACTTATACCTATGTAATACTTAGCCTTGCCCTTAACCTTTGTATTTGTGGTCAGTAGTAAGATGGTCACCAACACATACAAATGGAATTGTAACACTTTAGATTGTTATCAATTTAAAGAAAATAAGATTCATAAACAAGAAAGTTTTCGAACCCGGAACCTCTAAGTTATCAAGCTACTTAATTACTTAAACCTCTTTCTACCCTAACCCTCTTTGTAAACCTCGGTTTCAATAACCCTCACCTAACCGTATACCCAACTGTTACCACCCCAAACCCCGTACCCTCTAAATATCCCTTGTTTACATAAACTTACTTTATTGTATACCAAACCATAACCCTCGCCTTGCCCTATCCCTCTGGTTATTAGTCGGTTTCATTACACTCGCGTATACCAGAGTCTCTGCTTTGCCTCAACCCTCTTCGTAACTCTTGATTCCATAACCTTCCCTTCACAGTATACCTAACCCCTCGCTTTGGCTCAACTCCAACGTATCCTCGTTACCATAACCCTCGCTTTGCAAAATAAAAAATGTAACCCTCACGTTTCTTAATCAGCCCTCCCCGCTTTCGTAACGCTTGTTTCCCATAAACTCGATAACCTAACTGTAGAAATCGCTCTAACCCTGTCTGTAACCCTCGTTTTCATGTAGTTAGGTAGACGGTAATGCGATGGTTATGGACACGAGGGTTACGATGAGGGTTAATGTAAAGCAAGGGTTACAATAATGTATACGCTAAAGCGAGGGTTATAAAACAAGGGTTACTAGAAGGTGAGGGTCAAGTGACGGATACAGCTAGGTATATTGTAAAGCAAAGCAAGGGGGGTGTATTGTTAGGCATAAGTGCTCAAAACACGCAGAATACCTAACATTTGCATGCTTATATCTGGAGCACTTTGCATGCAATAAAAGGGAGTGTACCTAAGGGTTTAGAGCAAAGCGAAGGTTGCAGTTAGGTAGACGGTAATGGAGGGTTATAAAAAGAGGTTTTCTAAGAGGTATGGGGCAACACAAGGGTTACAGTTAGGTAAACAGTATAGCCAGGGTAAGGAAAACGAGAGTAGTGGAAGTAAGGGCAAAGCAAGTGTTACACTCAGTTTACTGTAAAGCGAGGATTCATTGACACGAGGGTTAGGGAAAATGAGGGTTACAGTGAGATATACTAGTACTGTAATGTAGAAAGTTAGGACAAAAGTGGTGTTATAATTAGATATATTGTTATGGGAGGGTTAGGAAATCGAGGGTTACCTAAAGAATTAAAGATAGGGTAATTGGGTACTTGGGGCAAAACTAGGGATACAGTCAAATATACGGTAAATTTATGGTAATGGAAAAGAGGTTACGTAGAGGGGTAGGCACAAAGCGAGGGTTGCAGTTATACGGTAAAGCGAGGGTTATTGAAACAAGGGATAGAAGATTGTTTGGGCAAAGCGAGGGTTTACTGTAAAGCGAAGGTTATTATCTTGGATTGGAGTGTACTTAGGAGGTGGTACAAATATATATTGGTACCTTCAGAAGTTGTTGTTGAAACAGTCTGATAGGTACTACACTATGGGGGTATTTAATAACGGTTTTTGGTACTTTACGGTATGACCGCCTCTATATGTATTATGACCGATGAACATCTTTATGTCTTGAACTTCTTTTACATTTGGATATTAACACTGTTACGAAAATCTAGACTTTATAAATTGAACATTGGTTGATTGGATTAAAAGAATGATTAAATGATAAGAATAAGTATATTTTTTATTGATATTCTGTACTCAATGCAAGCTATGTACATGTATATTCTATAGAATGTATTCAAGTGGTATTTATGCATAAAACACCATGCTGTTTGTTTGATTTCTTTTTCAAAGATTTATATATGTTTTATGCTAGGAAAGTGGTGTTTGGATGAAATATATGATATAGATGCATGATAAATAGTTACTTTATAACATAACTTCTGATGAGTTAAACTTATATCAAGCAAAAGATATTTATATATACACGAAAAGTCCACAAGCACAACTTATATATTTATACTGCACATACAAACTGTAAAAGTATATATAAAGTGTATAGTAAACTTAAGTGGTACTTCTGTATACTATATAACACATGGGTGGTTATAACATGCATGTTTATTTTAAGTGATTGTGAATTTTTTTATGGGTTATTGATAAATCATTTTCGATTGAATACTTTATAGAGTAACCAAATTAAATATACTTGGTACGTTGTTGGACAATGTAGTATTTGTGCATACTGAGTACGTTTTTTGGAAACACCATTCTTGGGATCCATCAATTAGCCTTGATTGGATTGGATAGGACTTATATCAATCTTTCTTGTTGCAACAAATCATATGCGTAGTGCTCTTTCATGTATCTCGTAAATTGAAATATTGAATAAGAAATGCGATATGAACGACAAGCAGCGTAGGATAGGTTTCATAGACCTAATGATAACGTTTTATTCAAATAAAAAGGTTGTCTTGGAGAACACACACAAACCAAAATTGATAAATTGGTTATAATAGCCATTGCAGAGAGGTTATGATTTAAATCAAATGACCCTCATTAAGAGGGAAGCAGAAGCTCCAGATTTTTGTTCGGTCTTACACCTCTACCCTCCTCTTTGAGGGGCTTAAAGCACCAATCATAACCTCTCTACTACATTTTATCTCTCAACAAAATGGCCGACTAATACTGAAAATCTATTGGTTAACTTAAATCGTGGCCACGACTTAAATCGTGGCCACGACTTATTAT
This sequence comes from Steromphala cineraria, assembly GCA_916613615.1. NCBI lineage: Eukaryota > Metazoa > Mollusca > Gastropoda > Trochida > Trochidae > Steromphala > Steromphala cineraria. Next base: position 388,063 of record OU744737.1, read on the forward strand.
CTCGTGGCCACGACTTATCATCTCGTGGCCACGACTTATTATCTCGTGGCCACGACATAATAATCTCAAAATAAAACTCATTCAATGTCCCCTCTACGGTTCCGTATCGGACCATGTCATTTTCTAACTTCAACGTTTACTTATAATAATAATAATAATAATAATAATAATAATAATAATAATAATAATAATAATAATAATAATAGGGTGCTTATAATGCGCTGTTTTCCATGTTAAAACATGTTCAAAGCGCAAGAAAAAGAGGGTGATTAAGAAGATAAGACATGATGAATTAGTAAAGATAGATAATGATGGAAAGGAAATGCATACATTTTTAGTTTAGTCATAAGCTAGTCTGAAGAGGTGAGTCTTAAGTAGAGATTTAAAAGTAGCAAGTTCTGTACAGTCACGAAGATATTGAGGGATGCGCGGTATTATCGATATATTGCAATACAGGAACAACATGATACGAATCGGTACACACTTTTGAAAATGTCCAATATATTTAACATTTAAAAAGAGCAATTTCCACCTTAAAATGACAAAACACACAAACAAGTAAACATGGTTTTATTGAATTTTTTAACAAAGTGTGAAGTTGTGTTGTGGAAATAGCCAAAACATGTATAGTTGTCATACAAAGTGATTGAAAAATATTTCCTTTCCAAAAAGGTTCAAAGTTAAATCTGCCCTGGAACCTGAGAAATACATTTTAGCACTGAATACTGATAAAGATCTAGTTCGTATTTTATGCAAATTTCGCTGTCTGAGTCATAAGTTGAACATTCAACAACAAAGGTATAATATTGATACACAAATGAGTAAACTCTTATGTGACAAATGTGATTATAATGTTAAACAATATGAATTTCATTTTCTACTTGTGTGTCCTTTCTATTCTGTACATAGACAATTGTATATACCCAGTTATTATCATACCTTCCCATCCGAATTAAAATTCAAACAACTTCTAACAACAACAAATGTACATTTATTGAAATCTGTTGCAATATTTCTTAAACGCAACCAGCCTGTGTAAATACAAATTTTGAAATAACACTAGATGTTAACCTGTCCATACGCAAACTATTATTTAAATGATTGTACTCTTGGCCATAAGGCCTTCAATACTGAATAAACTTCTCTTCTTCTTCTGCTTCATAGCTGAGCAACGATGATTGTTCTTAAAGCTCGTATTAGATAAGATAGCATGTAAATTCCTGAATTTGAAAAGTACCAATATATTGCAATACGCATTGCAATACACTTTTCTGTATCGTAATATATTGCAATACGGAAATGAGGAACGATACCCATCCTTACTTATCATCAGTGATACATTGTGTATCGTAATATAGTGCAATACGGAAATGAGGAACGATACCCATCCTTACTTATCATCAGTGATACATTGTGTATCGTAATATATTGCAACACGGAAATGAGGAACGATACCCATCCTTACTTATCATCAGTGATACATTGTGTATCGTAATATATTGCAATACAGTAATGAGGAACGATACCCATCCTTACTTATCATCATATATTGCAATAAGGAAATGAGGAACGATATCCATCCTCACTTATCATCAGTGATACATTGTGTATCGTAATATATTGCTATTCGGAAATGAGGAGCGATACCCATCCTTACTTATCATCATATATTGCAATACGGAAATGAGGAGCGATACCCATCCTTACTTATCATCATATATTGCAATACGGAAATGAGGAGCGATACCCATCCTTACTTATCATCATATATTGCAATACAGAAATGAGGAGCGATACCCATCCTTACTTATCATCAGTGATACATTGTGTATCGTAATATATTGCAATACAGAAATGTGGAGCGATACCCATCCTTACTTATCATCGGTGATACATTGTGTATCGTAATATATTGCAATACGGAAATGAGGAGCGATACCCATCCTTACTTATCATCATATATTGCAATACGGAAATGAGGAACGATATCCATCCTTACTTATCATCAGTGATACATTGTGTATTGTAATATATTGCAATACGGAAATGAGGAACGATACCCATCCTTACTTATCATCATATATTGCAATACGGAAATGAGGAACGATACCCATCCTTACTTATCATCATATATTGCAATACGGAAATGAGGAACGATACCCATCCTTACTTATCATCAGTGATACATTGTGTATCGTAATATATTGCAATACGGAAATGAGGAACGATACCCATCCTTACTTATCATCAGTGATACATTGTGTATCGTAATATATTGCAATACAGAAATGAGGAACGATACCCATCCTTACTTATCATCAGTGATACATTGTGTATCGTAATATATTGCAATACGGAAATGAGGAACGATACCCATCCTTACTTATCATCAGTGATACATTGTGTATCGTAATATATAGCAATACAGAAATGAGGAACGATACCCATCCTTACTTATCATCAGTGATACATTGTGTATCGTAATATATTGCAACACGGAAATGAGGAACGATACCCATCCTTACTTATCATCATATATTGCAATACGGAAATGAGGAACGATACCCATCCTTACTTATCATCATATATTGCAATACGGAAATGAGGAACGATACCCATCCTTACTTATCATCATATATTGCAATACGGAAATGAGGAACGATACCCATCCTTACTTATCATCAGTGATACATTGTGTATCGTAATATATTGCAATACGGAAATGAGGAACGATACCCATCCTTACTTATCATCATATATTGCAATACGGAAATGAGGAACGATACCCATCCTTACTTATCATCATATATTGCAATACGGAAATGAGGAACGATACCCATCCTTACTTATCATCAGTGATACATTGTGTATCGTAATATATTGCAATACGGAAATGAGGAACGATACCCATCCTTACTTATCATCAGTGATACATTGTGTATCGTAATATATAGCAATACAGAAATGAGGAACGATACCCATCCTTACTTATCATCATATATTGCAATACGGAAATGAGGAACGATACCCATCCTTACTTATCATCATATATTGCAATACGGAAATGAGGAACGATACCCATCCTTACTTATCATCATATATTGCAATACGGAAATGAGGAACGATACCCATCCTTACTTATCATCAGTGATACATTGTGTATCGTAATATATAGCAATACAGAAATGAGGAACGATACCCATCCTTACTTATCATCATATATTGCAATACGGAAATGAGGAACGATACCCATCCTTACTTATCATCATATATTGCAATACGGAAATGAGGAACGATACCCATCCTAACTTATCATCATATATTGCAATACGGAAATGAGGAACGATACCCATCCTTACTTATCATCAGTGATACATTGTGTATCGTAATATATTGCAATACGGAAATGAGGAACGATACCCATCCTTACTTATCATCATATATTGCAATACGGAAATGAGGAACGATACCCATCCTTACTTATCATCAGTGATACATTGTGTATCGTAATATATAGCAATACAGAAATGAGGAACGATACCCATCCTTACTTATCATCATATATTGCAATACGGAAATGAGGAACGATACCCATCCTTACTTATCATCATATATTGCAATACGGAAATGAGGAACGATACCCATCCTTACTTATCATCATATATTGCAATACGGAAATGAGGAACGATACCCATCCTTACTTATCATCAGTGATACATTGTGTATCGTAATATATTGCAATACGGAAATGAGGAACGATACCCATCCTTACTTATCATCATATATTGCAATACGGAAATGAGGAACGATACCCATCCTTTCTTATCATCATATATTGCAATACGGAAATGAGGAACGATACCCATCCTTACTTATCATCAGTGATACATTGTGTATCGTAATATATTGCAATACGGAAATGAGGAACGATACCCATCCTTACTTATCATCATATATTGCAATACGGAAATGAGGAACGATACCCATCCTTACTTATCATCATATATTGCAATACGGAAATGAGGAACGATACCCATCCTTACTTATCATCAGTGATACATTGTGTATCGTAATATATTGCAATACGGAAATGAGGAACGATACCCATCCTTACTTATCATCAGTGATACATTGTGTATCGTAATAAATAGCAATACAGAAATGAGGAACGATACCCATCCTTACTTATCATCATATATTGCAATACGGAAATGAGGAACGATACCCATCCTTACTTATCATCATATATTGCAATACGGAAATGAGGAACGATACCCATCCTTACTTATCATCATATATTGCAATACGGAAATGAGGAACGATACCCATCCTTACTTATCATCAGTGATACATTGTGTATCGTAATATATAGCAATACAGAAATGAGGAACGATACCCATCCTTACTTATCATCATATATTGCAATACGGAAATGAGGAACGATACCCATCCTTACTTATCATCATATATTGCAATACGGAAATGAGGAACGATACCCATCCTTACTTATCATCATATATTGCAATACGGAAATGAGGAACGATACCCATCCTTACTTATCATCATATATTGCAATACGGAAATGAGGAACGATACCCATCCTTACTTATCATCATATATTGCAATACGGAAATGAGGAACGATACCCATCCTTACTTATCATCAGTGATACATTGTGTATCGTAATATATTGCAATACGGAAATGAGGAACGATACCCATCCTTACTTATCATCAGTGATACATTGTGTATCGTAATATATTGCAATACGGAAATGAGGAACGATACCCATCCTTACTTATCATCAGTGATACATTGTGTATCGTAATATATAGCAATACAGAAATGAGGAACGATACCCATCCTTACTTATCATCAGTGATACATTGTGTATCGTAATATATTGCAACACGGAAATGAGGAACGATACCCATCCTTACTTATCATCATATATTGCAATACGGAAATGAGGAACGATACCCATTCTTACTTATCATCATATATTGCAATACGGAAATGAGGAACGATACCCATCCTTTCTTATCATCATATATTGCAATACGGAAATGAGGAACGATACCCATCCTTACTTATCATCATATATTGCAATACGGAAATGAGGAACGATACCCATCCTTACTTATCATCATATATTGCAATACGGAAATGAGGAACGATACCCATCCTTACTTATCATCAGTGATACATTGTGTATCGTAATATATTGCAAAACAGAAATGTGGAGCGATACCCATCCTTACTTATCATCGGTGATACATTGTGTATCGTAATATATTGCAACACGGAAATGAGGAACGATACCCATCCTTACTTATCATCATATATTGCAATACGGAAATGAGGAACGATACCCATCCTTACTTATCATCATATATTGCAATACGGAAATGAGGAACGATACCCATCCTTACTTATCATCATATATTGCAATACGGAAATGAGGAACGATACCCATCCTTACTTATCATCAGTGATACATTGTGTATCGTAATATATTGCAATACGGAAATGAGGAACGATACCCATCCTTACTTATCATCAGTGATACATTGTGTATCGTAATATATTGCAATACAGAAATGAGGAACGATACCCATCCTTACTTATCATCAGTGATACATTGTGTATCGTAATATATTGCAATACGGAAATGAGGAACGATACCCATCTTTACTTATCATCAGTGATACAGTGTGTATCGTAATGTATTGCAATACAGAAATGAGGAACGATACCCATCCTTACTTATCATCAGTGATACATTGTGTATCGTTATATATTGCAATACGGAAATGAGGAACGATACCCATCCTTACTTATCATCAGTGATACATTGTGTATCGTAATATATTGCAATACGGAAATGAGGAGCGATACCCATCCTTATTTATCATCAGTGATACATTGTGTATCGTAATATATTGCAATACAGAAATGAGGAACGATACCCATCCCTAGTTATCATCAGTGATACATTGTGTATCGTAATATATTGCAATACGGAAATGAGAAACGATACCCATCCCTAGTTATCATCAGTGATACATTGTGGATCGTAATTTATTGCAATACAGAAATGAGGAACGATACCCATCCTTACTTATCATCAGTGATACATTGTGTATCGTAATATATTGCAATACGGAAATGAGGAGCGATACCCATCCTTACTTATAATCAGTGATACATTGTGTATCGTAATATATTGCAATACGGAAATGAGGAACGATACCCATCCTTACTTATCATCAGTGATACATTGTGTGTCGTAATATATTGCAATACGGAAATGAGGAGCGATACTCATCCTTACTTATCATCAGTGATACATTGTGTATCGTAATATATTGCAATACAGAAATGAGAAACGATATCCATCCTTACTTATCATCAGTGATACATTGTGTATCGTAATATATTGCAATACGGAAATGAGGAACGATACCCATCCTTACTTATCATCAGTGATACATTGTGTATCGTAATATATTGCAATACGGAAATGAGGAACGATACCCATCCTTACTTATCATCAGTGATACATTGTGTATCGTAATATATTGCAATACAGAAATGAGGAACGATACCCATCCCTAGTTATCATCAGTGATACATTGTGTATCGTAATTTATTGCAATACAGAAATGAGGAACGATACCCATCCTTACTTATCATCAGTGATACATTGTGTATCGTAATATATTGCAATACGGAAATGAGGAACGATACCCATCCTTACTTATCATCAGTGATACATTGTGTATCGTAATATATTGCAATACGGAAATGAGGAACGATACCCATCCTTACTTATCATCAGTGATACATTGTGTGTCGTAATATATTGCAATACGGAAATGAGGAGCGATACTCATCCTTACTTATCATCAGTGATACATTGTGTATCGTAATATATTGCAATACAGAAATGAGAAACGATATCCATCCTTACTTATCATCAGTGATACATTGTGTATCGTAATATATTGCAATACGGAAATGAGGAACGATACCCATCCTTACTTATCATCAGTGATACATTGTGTATCGTAATATATTGCAATACGGAAATGAGGAACGATACCCATCCTTACTTATCATCGGTGATACATTGTGTATCGTAATATATTGCAATACGGAAATGAGGAACGATACCCATCCTTACTTATCATCGGTGATACATTGTGTATCGTAATATATTGCAATACGGAAATGAGGAACGATACCCATCCTTACTTATCATCAGTGATACATTGTGTATCATCATATATTGCAATACGGAAATGAGGAGCGATACCCATCCTTACTTATCATCAGTGATACATTGTGTATCGTAATGTATTGCAATACGGAAATGAGGAGCGATACCCATCCTTACTTATCATCAGTGATAAATTGTGTATCATCATATATTGCAATACGGAAATGAGGAACGATACCCATCCTTACTTATCATCGGTGATACATTGTGTATCGTAATATATTGCAATACGGAAATGAGGAACGATACCCATCCTTACTTATCATCAGTGATAAATTGTGTATCGTAATATTTTGCAATACGGAAATGAGGAGCGATACCCATCCTTATTTATCATCAGTGATACATTGTGTATCGTAATATATTGCAATACAGAAATGAGGAACGATACCCATCCCTAGTTATCATCAGTGATACATTGTGTATCGTAATATATTGCAATACGGAAATGAGGAACGATACCCATCCTTACTTATCATCAGTGATACATTGTGTATCGTAATATATTGCAATACGGAAATGAGGAACGATACCCATCCTTACTTATCATCAGTGATATATTGTGTATCGTAATATATAGCAATACAGAAATGAGGAACGATACCCATCCTTACTTATCATCATATATTGCAATACGGAAATGAGGAACGATACCCATCCTTACTTATCATCATATATTGCAATACGGAAATGAGGAACGATACCCATCCTTACTTATCATCATATATTGCAATACGGAAATGAGGAACGATACCCATCCTTACTTATCATCAGTGATACATTGTGTATCGTAATATATAGCAATACAGAAATGAGGAACGATACCCATCCTTACTTATCATCATATATTGCAATACGGAAATGAGGAACGATAGCCATCCTTACTTATCATCATATATTGCAATACGGAAATGAGGAACGATACCCATCCTTACTTATCATCATATATTGCAATACGGAAATGAGGAACGATACCCATCCTTACTTATCATCATATATTGCAATACGGAAATGAGGAACGATACCCATCCTTACTTATCATCATATATTGCAATACGGAAATGAGGAACGATACCCATCCTTACTTATCATCAGTGATACATTGTGTATCGTAATATATTGCAATACGGAAATGAGGAACGATACCCATCCTTACTTATCATCAGTGATACATTGTGTATCGTAATATATTGCAATACGGAAATGAGGAACGATACCCATCCTTACTTATCATCAGTGATACATTGTGTATCGTAATATATAGCAATACAGAAATGAGGAACGATACCCATCCTTACTTATCATCAGTGATACATTGTGTATCGTAATATATTGCAACACGGAAATGAGGAACGATACCCATCCTTACTTATCATCATATATTGCAATACGGAAATGAGGAACGATACCCATTCTTACTTATCATCATATATTGCAATACGGAAATGAGGAACGATACCCATCCTTTCTTATCATCATATATTGCAATACGGAAATGAGGAACGATACCCATCCTTACTTATCATCATATATTGCAATACGGAAATGAGGAACGATACCCATCCTTACTTATCATCATATATTGCAATACGGAAATGAGGAACGATACCCATCCTTACTTATCATCATATATTGCAATACGGAAATGAGGAACGATACCCATCCTTACTTATCATCAGTGATACATTGTGTATCGTAATATATTGCAATACGGAAATGAGGAACGATACCCATCCTTACTTATCATCAGTGATACATTGTGTATCGTAATATATTGCAATACAGAAATGAGGAACGATACCCATCCTTACTTATCATCAGTGATACATTGTGTATCGTAATATATTGCAATACGGAAATGAGGAACGATACCCATCTTTACTTATCATCAGTGATACAGTGTGTATCGTAATGTATTGCAATACAGAAATGAGGAACGATACCCATCCTTACTTATCATCAGTGATACATTGTGTATCGTAATATATTGCAATACGGAAATGAGGAACGATACCCATCCTTACTTATCATCAGTGATACATTGTGTATCGTAATATATTGCAATACGGAAATGAGGAGCGATACCCATCCTTATTTATCATCAGTGATACATTGTGTATCGTAATATATTGCAATACAGAAATGAGGAACGATACCCATCCCTAGTTATCATCAGTGATACATTGTGTATCGTAATTTATTGCAATACAGAAATGAGGAACGATACCCATCCTTACTTATCATCAGTGATACATTGTGTATCGTAATATATTGCAATACGGAAATGAGGAGCGATACCCATCCTTACTTATAATCAGTGATACATTGTGTATCGTAATATATTGCAATACGGAAATGAGGAACGATACCCATCCTTACTTATCATCAGTGATACATTGTGTATCGTAATATATTGCAATACGGAAATGAGGAGCGATACTCATCCTTACTTATCATCAGTGATACATTGTGTATCGTAATATATTGCAATACAGAAATGAGAAACGATATCCATCCTTACTTATCATCAGTGATACATTGTGTATCGTAATATATTGCAATACGGAAATGAGGAACGATACCCATCCTTACTTATCATCAGTGATACATTGTGTATCGTAATATATTGCAATACGGAAATGAGGAACGATACCCATCCTTACTTATCATCAGTGATACATTGTGTATCGTAATATATTGCAATACGGAAATGAGGAGCGATACCCATCCTTATTTATCATCAGTGATACATTGTGTATCGTAATATATTGCAATACAGAAATGAGGAACGATACCCATCCCTAGTTATCATCAGTGATACATTGTGTATCGTAATTTATTGCAATACAGAAATGAGGAACGATACCCATCCTTACTTATCATCAGTGATACATTGTGTATCGTAATATATTGCAATACGGAAATGAGGAGCGATACCCATCCTTACTTATAATCAGTGATACATTGTGTATCGTAATATATTGCAATACGGAAATGAGGAACGATACCCATCCTTACTTATCATCAGTGATACATTGTGTGTCGTAATATATTGCAATACGGAAATGAGGAGCGATACTCATCCTTACTTATCATCAGTGATACATTGTGTATCGTAATATATTGCAATACAGAAATGAGAAACGATATCCATCCTTACTTATCATCAGTGATACATTGTGTATCGTAATATATTGCAATACGGAAATGAGGAACGATACCCATCCTTACTTATCATCAGTGATACATTGTGTATCGTAATATATTGCAATACGGAAATGAGGAACGATACCCATCCTTACTTATCATCAGTGATACATTGTGTATCGTAATATATTGCAATACAGAAATGAGGAACGATACCCATCCCTAGTTATCATCAGTGATACATTGTGTATCGTAATTTATTGCAATACAGAAATGAGGAACGATACCCATCCTTACTTATCATCAGTGATACATTGTGTATCGTAATATATTGCAATACGGAAATGAGGAGCGATACCCATCCTTACTTATAATCAGTGATACATTGTGTATCGTAATATATTGCAATACGGAAATGAGGAACGATACCCATCCTTACTTATCATCAGTGATACATTGTGTGTCGTAATATATTGCAATACGGAAATGAGGAGCGATACTCATCCTTACTTATCATCAGTGATACATTGTGTATCGTAATATATTGCAATACAGAAATGAGAAACGATATCCATCCTTACTTATCATCAGTGATACATTGTGTATCGTAATATATTGCAATACGGAAATGAGGAACGATACCCATCCTTACTTATCATCGGTGATACATTGTGTATCGTAATATATTGCAATACGGAAATGAGGAACGATACCCATCCTTACTTATCATCGGTGATACATTGTGTATCGTAATATATTGCAATACGGAAATGAGGAACGATACCCATCCTTACTTATCATCAGTGATACATTGTGTATCATCATATATTGCAATACGGAAATGAGGAGCGATACCCATCCTTACTTATCATCAGTGATACATTGTGTATCGTAATGTATTGCAATACGGAAATGAGGAGCGATACCCATCCTTACTTATCATCAGTGATAAATTGTGTATCATCATATATTGCAATACGGAAATGAGGAACGATACCCATCCTTACTTATCATCGGTGATACATTGTGTATCGTAATATATTGCAATACGGAAATGAGGAACGATACCCATCCTTACTTATCATCAGTGATACATTGTGTATCGTAATATATTGCAATACGGAAATGAGGAGCGATACCCATCCTTATTTATCATCAGTGATACATTGTGTATCGTAATATATTGCAATACAGAAATGAGGAACGATACCCATCCCTAGTTATCATCAGTGATACATTGTGTATCGTAATATATTGCAATACGGAAATGAGGAACGATACCCATCCTTACTTATCATCAGTGATACATTGTGTATCGTAATATATTGCAATACGGAAATGAGGAACGATACCCATCCTTACTTATCATCGGTGATACATTGTGTATCGTAATATATTGCAATACGGAAATGAGAAACGATACCCATCCTTACTTATCATCAGTGATACAGTGTGTATCGTAATATATTGCAATACGGAAATGAGGAACGATACCCATCCTTACTTATCATCGGTGATACATTGTGTATCGTAATATATTGCAATACGGAAATGAGAAACGATACCCATCCTTACTTATCATCAGTGATACAGTGTGTATCGTAATATATTGCAATACGGAAATGAGGAACGATACCCATCCTTACTTATCATCAGTGATATATTGTGTATCATCATATATTGCAATACGGAAATGAGAAACGATACCCATCCTTACTTATCATCAGTGATACAGTGTGTATCGTAATATATTGCAATACGGAAATGAGGAACGATACCCATCCTTACTTATCATCGGTGATACATTGTGTATCGTAATATATTGCAATACGGAAATGAGAAACGATACCCATCCTTATTTATCATCAGTGATACATTGTGTATCATCATATATTGCAATACGGAAATGAGGAGCGATACCCTTCCTTACTTATCATCAGTGATACATTGTGTATCGTAATATATTGCAATACGGAAATGAGGAACGATACCCATCCTTACTTATCATCAGTGATACATTGTGTATCGTAATATATTGCAATACGGAAATGAGGAACGATACCCATCCTTACTTATCATCGGTGATACATTGTGTATCGTAATATATTGCAATACGGAAATGAGAAACGATACCCATCCTTACTTATCATCAGTGATACAGTGTGTATCGTAATATATTGCAATACGGAAATGAGGAACGATACCCATCCTTACTTATCATCAGTGATACATTGTGTATCGTAATATATTGCAATACGGAAATGAGGAACGATACCCATCCTTACTTATCATCAGTGATACATTGTGTATCGTAATATATTGCAATACGGAAATGAGGAACGATACCCATCCTTACTTATCATCGGTGATACATTGTGTATCGTAATATATTGCAATACGGAAATGAGAAACGATACCCATCCTTACTTATCATCAGTGATACAGTGTGTATCGTAATATATTGCAATACGGAAATGAGAAACGATACCCATCCTTACTTATCATCAGTGATACAGTGTGTATCGTAATAGATTGCAATACGGAAATGAGGAACGATACCCATCCTTACTTATCATCGGTGATACATTGTGTATCGTAATATATTGCAATACGGAAATGAGAAACGATACCCATCCTTACTTATCATCAGTGATACAGTGTGTATCGTAATAGATTGCAATACGGAAATGAGGAACGATACCCATCCTTACTTATCATCAGTGATACATTGTGTATCGTAATATATTGCAATACGGAAATGAGAAACGATACCCATCCTTACTTATCATCAGTGATACAGTGTGTATCGTAATGTATTGCAATACAGAAATGAGGAGCGATACCCATCCTGTATCGTAATATATTGCAATACGGAAATGAGGAGCGATACCCATCCTTACTTATCATCAGTGATACATTGTGTATCGTAATATATTGCAATACAGAAATGAGGAGCGATACCCATCCTGTATCGTAATATATTGCAATACGGAAATGAGGAATGATACCCATCCTTACTTATCATCAGTGATACATTGTGTATCGTAATATATTGCAATACGGAAATGAGGAGCGATACCAAACCTGTATCGTAATATATTGCAATACAGAAATGAGGAGCGATACCCATCCTTACTTATCATCAGTGATACATTGTGTATCGTAATATATTGCAATACAGAAATGAGGAGCGATACCCATCCTTACTTATCATCAGTGATACATTGTGTATCGTAATATATTGCAATACAGAAATGAGGAGCGATACCCATCCTTACTTATCATCAGTGACACATTGTGTATCGTAATATATTGCAATACGGAAATGAGGAACGATACCCATCCTTACTTATCATCAGTGATACATTGTGTATCGTAATATATTGCAATACGGAAATGAGGAACGATACCCATCCTTACTTATCATCATATATTGCAATACGGAAATGAGGAACGATACCCATCCTTACTTATCATCAGTGATACATTGTGTATCGTAATATATTGCAATACGGAAATGAGGAGCGATACCCATCCTTAGTTATCATCAGTAATACATTGTGTATCGTAATATATTGCAATACGGAAATGAGGAACGATATCCATCCTTACTTATCATCAGTGATACATTGTGTATCGTAATATATTGCAATACGGAAATGAGGAACGATATCCATCCTTACTTATCATCATATATTGCAATACGGAAATGAGGAACGATATCCATCCTTACTTATCATCATATATTGCAATACGGAAATGAGGAACGATACCCATCCTTACTTATCATCAGTGACACATTGTGTATCGTAATATATTGCAATACGGAAATGAGGAACGATACCCATCCTTACTTACCATCAGTGATACATTGTGTATCGTAATATATTGCAATACGGAAATGAGGAGCGATACCCATCTTTACTTATCATCAGAAAACTGTAAGTTGACAGTCGTCAAGGACACACAAATATTATATATTTATACAAAAGTTTATATATTGGACAGACTACAAATCGTATCCGCGTTGAACATAAACTTTGTTGAATGCACGTTTTATGATTTCCCCTAACGTGTATTGTTTATTGTGGGCTTAAACAGAAGAATTTGAATTCAATGTATGTTACCAAAATCTCCTCACTTAGACAATTGACAAAAGAAAATGAAATGTGTAGCTTCTTACTGAACATAAGCATTAAACATTTAGAGTTTAATTCGGTTTCTAATATCAAAACATACAATGCTGGGACTCTGCAAGAATGCGTATATTCCATTTTTCCTTTGTGAAAGCAGTTTTTATCAATATTAGGTAAAAAAATAAAAAATAAAATAATTCAATGAACATGCTATTTAACACTAACAATAATGCTTATTTCTTTGTTTTTCGTTGATTTGTCATAACACCTGATTGTCTTGAACAATCAAAGCATACGATTTCACCTTGTGATCATCATTAGGGTATGTTTTCAGTCTGATTAAAATCGACTGTGATTCGAGGGAAAAAAGTGTAAAGATATTGTCCCTAGTGGGGTTCGAACTTCAACCAGCCCGGCTTTCCTCTCATTCACAGGAGAGGTTGCTCTGGCTGGTTCGAGCCCCGATAGAGACAATATTTTTGATATTTTATTCCTCGGAGTACGGTCGATTTTAATCAGACTGGGTATGTTTTGGAATTCAAATGTAAACCCAGTCCAAGTAAACCTAGCCTCAATATTACCCGTTTCTCTCAGGTAGCCACCACTGGACTCATTACCTTATCGTGGTGTGGTGGTTTCTGTGCTTCGGCAACCCTGGAGCTTCCCGTGGCCACCTTTAAATTGTTACTCAAGAAAATGAACTATTTTTCCTGGGGCTGAGACGTCAGTTATCTGTGTATTTGGTATAGGATTAAGATAAACCAAGGACTCTTTAAAAGGGCAATCTTCCAACGCAAAGACTAAAAGGACAGTTTCCAAACTGTCATTTTATGCCTTGCTGCAGAGACTTTACTTTTCTGTGCTGCTATAGTGCCCCTACAGTCTAGAGAGCAAGCACAGAAAACTCAAGGCTATGCAGCAAGGCATAAAACTGACAGTTTGGAAACTGGCCTTTTAGGCTCTGCGTAGGAAGATGGCTGCTGGTAGGGTCACCCAAACTGGACAGGTCGACGGGTAGAAGCCAGATCAAATGTGAGTCCTTCTAAAACCTGCTTTCTATCTCTTACAAAGCCTTTCTAAAAAAGTTTCTTTCCGTCTTTTCTTTCATCCTTTCGACCCATTTCTCCCTGACCTGTCTTCTCTCTTTTGGATTGCAACATGTTAAATAGCTGAAAAACTGCTGATAACCACAATTCACACAAATCACGAACAAAATATCTCACGAAGAATCATATATTCATTGCAATCAGGAGATACTGATAATCTGTAACAAACGAGTGAAATTTACTACGTTTAGACAGATCGAAAGACGTCTTTAAAGAAAATATGACAGTTGGGGAAAGCTTATATAGTATCTTGTTTCACGACTGTTTGCCAAATAACTTCACCACCAACGGTGAATGCGAGTCCATGAACCCAGAAATCATCTTCATAACAGATCAAAACCAATCACTCTTTGCTCGCTTATTATGGGTACTTATTATGGGTACTACTCCCCGCAGATATCATCAGGTGACCTCATGTAACCTTTTCTCACCGGCCAATCAGCTACAAGCCTAGGAATGCCTTACCGTATGTTATTTAGCGGCCTTCCAAAAAATGAATTTATGAAGTAAGGCTCACTTCATCTTACCCGCTTAGAAGCAGTAAACTAGAAGAAACACAGTGAGGTATGATCGAGGTTTGATCTGATTTTAATGAGATAGTGATTTCAGATTGAGTATTAAAGGAAACATGACCGCTCATCTTCCCGTCCCGTGACCACCTTTAAATTGTTACTCAAGAAAATTTTTCCTGGGGCTGAGAGGTCAGTTATCTGTGTATTTGGTATAGGTTTAAGATAAACCAAGGACTCTTAGCACGTTTTTTGATAATTTTGTATTTTAAAATTTTCATTGATGATTGTAAGTTAATGCTAAATGTATTATTTTGACAGTGTCCAAAATCTCATTACACAAGCCAATCAGCCATAGTCAGAGGGCAAAGTATGAAGATTCACATAAAATCAATTGGCGTCTTGTGTGAACACCTTTAATTCATTTTGTGTAAGAAAAGGTTTTCCCATTGCTAAACTTTACGTTACATTTTTGAATTATTACTGCTCAAGTTAGTTTAAGTTAGTTTAAATACATTGTCTTTCAATTGGAACCATTAATTTTCATTTTCCAGACATCACCTTATATCCCCCCTAAAAACGTGCTACTGCCCCTTTAAAAGGGCAATCTTCCAACGCAAAGACTAAAACGCCAGTTTCCAATATGTTATTTTATGCCTTGCTGCAGATCCTTTACTTTTCTGTGCTGCTATAGTGCCCCTACAGACTAGAGAGCAAGCACAGAAAACTCAAGGGTCAGCAGCAAGGCATAAAACTGACAGTTCAGAAACTGATGTTTTAGGCTTTGTGTAGGAAGATGTAAAAGGCCTGGATAAAGCTATTTTCAGGTTCTTATGAGAAAAGAAATAAGGCTGTTAAATTGAAGACAATGGTGATTTCTGAGTCGAAAATAATGTACATGTATAAGCCTTTTGTATTGTTTCATATTCGTTCAGTGAAATCAAAGGCATTACTAGTCCAGATTTACCTGATGAACAGTCCAAGGGGTTTTAAAGTATAGAGTATCCAAACAGAAAGTCCATGCTACTGTTTGCCATTGTATCAAATACTATCTATAGCTCATCAGGCTTCATATTCAATTATACCAATCCTAAAATTAAGTATATAGGCGATAAATTGCAGTTTTCCAGACCTTAAACTTCTGGAGATGAAAATGAAAATAGTTTTTAAGGGTGTGGTCAGGGCCAGAAGAGCTACAATTCATAATCCTCACTAGGAATCAGTACACAAGGTTTCAGCGTTCTAGGCCTTATGCTTCTGGAGAAGAAGTCGAAAATGTACAAAATTTATGTACGGACGGACGGACACCGGACACCATGCCATAAGCCAATCTGGTTTTACAGGCCAGATGAGCTAAAAATATATCCAGGAACATAGATACAAGAACAGCAGGCCGGGAACAAGAACAAGTTCAAATCTCAAAACAATTTCTTTATTTCAAAATAATACCAACAATGTAAAAAATCATAACTGATTGAATAACATCTTTAAAACATTAACAGGAACAATACAGAAATTTCACTCAACTAAGAAAGAAGTGAAACCTAATTAACAAGAGTTGTAATCATAATTGGTATATTTTTGACAAAATCTAATAATATCCAAAGACACCATTAGAAACAATGTGAAAAGTAATTCCAATTTATCTTAATCATATCTTTTGAATGGTAATTACCACCAGACAAAGTAGCCAATAGCATTGACATTGGTTTATCTTTACCGTTATCTAAACTATTTTTAATTTATTACTTGTTGAGTCACTTTTGTGATAATAAGTGACACCTCGTAGTCAGGCAAAATCACAAGCTGATAAACCATCATCAAAATAAACTCTAAACCACTGTGAATGATACTTACTAGTGAATGGCTCTGTAGCTCATCAGGCTTCATCATCAATTATGCTGTAGAGTGTGGCCAATGTGATTCCCCCTTTGTAGAGGCCACAGGGGCACCAATCATAAAATTAAGTATATATAGGTGACAAGTTTCAGTTTTCTAGGCCTTATACTTCAGGAGAAGAAGATGAAAATAGATTTGAAGGACGTTCCTGTTGCCTTTATTAGGGGCAACAGGGTCACCAAAGCTACAATTCATAATCCTCACTAGTCAAGGAGTCTGTACACAACGTTTCAGCTGTCTAGGCCTTATGCTTCTGGAAAAGACGATGAAAATAGGTTTTTAGGGCATGGCATCTGTGGCCCTTATTAGGGGTCACAGGGCCACCAAAGCTACAATTTATAATCCTCACTAGCCAAGGAGTCTGCAAACAAAGTTTCAGCTTTCTAGGCCTTATGGTTCTGGAGAAGTTTACGGACGAACGGACGGACAGATGAGCTAATAAAACAGTAAAATTACTTTTAAAATGGGTCTTTAAGAGTTAATATATCTCAATCACAGAATAAGCTCCTGTTACATTGGAGTAAACATTTAAAAACAACAAGGTTGATTAATCAAAGCTGCTGTTTCATTGGAGCTAACATTTTGAAAACTCTTCTATAATATATTATATTAAAGGGGCAGTAGCACGTTTTTAAGGGGAATATAAGTTGATGTCAGGAAAATTAAAATTAATAGTTCTGATTGAAAGAAAATGTATCAAAACTAAATGGAGCAGTAATAATTCAAATATATAACGTAAAGTTTAGCCATGCAATTCCTTTTCTTACCCAAAATGAATTAAAGGTGTTAACACAAAATGGCCACCAATGGATTTTATGTGAAGCCTCATACTTTATCCTCTGACTATGGGTGATAGTCTTGTGTAATGAGATTTTTGACACTGTCAAAATATTACATTTAACATTAACTTACAATTATCAGTGAAAATTTTAAAATATAAAATTATCAAAAAACGTGCTACTGCCCCTTTAAGAGCCAAAGTTGATCAATGAAACTGTTGGGCCCTACAAGCAGGGCATGGTGACTGTGAGGGATGACTGCTTCTTGTTGAATTTTGCTGTCGACTCGTCTTCATCCACTCTCTGTGGCAAGGTCACGTGTAGATCATACTTGTCTCTCACTTGTAACGAGATGTCGTCCTGCAATAGATGAAGATTATCATCAACGCAATTATTTCATATTCTTTAAAGATGCTTGCATCAGTTCAGGCTGAAATTTAGCTATTGAGAAAAAAAATACATCACTTTGTAGAAAAATCTTTCGTCGAAATTTTGATATCATATTTAGATTGTTTAATTAACAATAACATACTTATTTCGACGCCCAAAGCACTGTACCCCTTGTAGAAAGGGCATAACGAACCCGCTTTCGGTGACGTAATCATTATGCGTGTAGGATTTACACCGTGTCACAACTAGCGTATTTGCATTCGATGGGTATCAACTTTGGCAGCAACGAATACCTTATTCAGAGAAAAAGAAAAGAAAATCTAGTCGTGCGTGACAAAGACGGTTTTCAACCATATATTTAGAGACCAAAAGTTGTGAGATGGCCACACTTGATTTGCCTTAATGATAGCTGCGGTATTGGTAACTTTTGGTAAATTATCTCATATTTAATAAATTTTGGTCCGATTTTCCCTAGGTTGGTCGCTAAGTTTTTTGAAAAATACAATGAATACATTAAAAATAATTTTAAAAATATTGCAAGTATGATACAGCATCTTTAAAGAATAATCCTATCAGTATATACTCTCACTTGTCAGGAGATGTCGTCCTGGAATAGATGAAGATTATCATGAACTGATTTATTTAATATTCTTTTAAAGAATCATCCTATACATCATCCCCTGATTGAGGATTTGTAATTAGCGGCCATTGTGATTTATAAATTATGTATATTTTGGAGTAGAAATAGTTAACATCGACATACTAGAGTATCCCTAACCATCATGTGTTGTGCACTAAAGAGCTTGGCCTCAGGCTTTACATATGACAGGGATGGCAATGGTGAATTTGAAAAACAGCTGAAATGCATGGAATTTAGGTTCTTAGATGGTCGTTTATGAATAAAACTACAGTAAGGACAATCTGATCAGCTGAAAATAATCCCTATTGAGATACAAATTCCTATGCACGAGGTCTGACAACTGTTCTTCAGGTCACATGATTTTTAACAGTTTAGTGCAGTCCAGTCGTTAGCGGACCAATCAAATCATTCCAGTCGTTAGCGGACCAATCAAATCATTCCAGTCGTTAGCAGACCAAACAAATCATTCCAGTCGTTAGCGAACCAATCAAATCATTCCAGTCGTTAGCGAACCAATCAAATCATTCCAGTCGTTAGCGAACCAATCAAATCATTGCACAACTGAGGACTCTAGCAGTTATTGTGAAATCATGATACAAGAAGTTACTTGCCCCTAAGTACTAATGCCCGTACTTAGAGGTGTGACGATATATCGTGGTATTCATGAATCGCAATACTTAATTTGACAATACACGTATCGTAATACATTCTCTGTATCGTGGAACGTATCGTTGACTTTTAAATGGCATATTATTCCTTAAAATGAGATTTACTCATAAAAAAGAAAAGATCTATTTTGTTATAAAAAAAAATTGAAATAGCGTATCGTGATGGGTATGGTATCGAAATGTATCGCCATAAAATATTGTGATACGTATCGTATCGTGAAAAATCTGTATTGTCACACCTCTTCTTAGCACTAATGTCAGACAGGCAGTGTCTACTGGGCTGTGAAATGAAACCTATTAACAGAACGAGTTAAATTCTCAACAGAGTTAGTAATAAGAAACTCTTATTCCTCGGAATTTTGATCAAACTGTGAACTTACCTGTGAGATTTCTAAATCACATTGTCCGACACCTGAAACACCAGGCAGAATTATCTTAACTTGAATACTTTGAGTACCAGATTCATCCGTCACAGTGTCCAAAGAAAATTCCGGTTTCTTAACATTTGGGATCTCCTGAATAAGGTTTGCCTTTGGTTTCACATTGTCAAATGGCATTTTGATCTCTGATTGGCTGGATTCAGATTTCCTTGATTCTGATTGGCTGTCAGTGACACTTATATTAGCCAATTGCTGCAAGAGGCCATCTTTGCTGCCTGCCCCTAAAGGACCAAAGTTTTTTTCAAGATGGTCTAGACCATTTTCAAACTGTTTGTCATCTGATGATTTCTTGGTAAAACTAGTCTGGATGTGTTTGATGCAGCCCTTGTGTGGCATATCTTCTGCCAGTATGTTGTAACTCCTTGATACTTTGACAGAATGTTGATCTTCAATGTAGTCGATGGCAAGATTTATTAGTGTATCTCGATCGGCCAGACTGTCTGCTTTTCGGCCATATTTGTCCAGAACGTCAGGATTGAAGGCAACAGAAGTCATCTGGTAAGTGCCTGCCAAACAAAAAATTGGAAATCATAAGCATTTCAACAGAAAGATAAAACAATCAGGATTAAAGGGGCAGTAGCACGTGTTTTAGAGGGAATATAAGGTGATGTCAGGAAAATGAAAATTATTGGCTCCAATCTCAAGACAATGTATTAAAACTAAATGAAGCAGTAATAAATCAAATATATAATGTTAAGTTAAGCCATGTGATTCCTTTTCTTACACAAAATGAATTAAAGGTGTTCACACAAAAATGGCAGCCAATGGATTTTATGTGAATCTTTATAATGTTTTCTCTGACTATGGATGATTGGTTTGTGTAGTTAGAATTTTGATACTATCAAAGTAATACATTTAGTATTTATGTACAATTGTCAGTGAAAAAATGAAAACATAGTATTGTCAATAAACGTGCTACTGCCCCTTTAAAAGACCTTCTTCAGCTTCAGGGTATGAGCGTTACATTACTGTACAGATTAGTGGAGTTAGAGTAACCTTTGTACCCTGAGACAGGATGGGAAGTTTGTCTGAAAGTCAAGAAAGTTTATATGGTCAACTGAAACTGAAAAAGAGGCAAGTTATTGCAATAAAGGTCATCTGATGACTGCCTGCCACAAAAAATGGAAATCATAAGCATTTCAACAGTAGGATAAAACAAATCTGGTTAAAAGACCTGTTCGTGCATGGACGTTCCACAGCTTTTTGCACAAGTGATGGAAGTTTAAACATTGTGATACTTGCGATTACACTATCTTGAATAGTGAAGATTCTTACTCTGTCTCAGGACAAGTCCCATGCAGGATTCGAACCCTCAGAGTCAGGCAACACCGCCAGCAATGACCTTACCAACAGCTAACCCACACCCTCAGAGTCAGGCAACACCGCCAGCAATGACCTTACCAACAGCTAACCCACACCCTCAGAGTCAGGCAACACCGCCAGCAATGACCTTACCAACAGCTAACCCACACCCTCAGAGTCAGGCAACACCGCCAGCAATGACCTTATCAACAGCTAACCCACACCCTCAGAGTCAGGCAACACCGCCAGCAATGACCTTACCAACAGCTAACCCACACCCTCAGAGTCAGACAACACTGTCAGCAATGACCTTACCAACAGCTAACCCACACCCTCAGAGCCAGGCAAAACCGCCAGCAATGACCATTTCATCAGCTTACCGACAACCACACCCAACAGCTAACCAACTCACCCGTTTCGCCATCCAAAAATATATATACATTTGCATTTATCTCATGAGAGTTTGTCTGAAAGTCAGGAAAGTTTACATAGTCAACTGTTTAGAGGCAAGTTATTGACTTTTTGTATTGTCTTTTCAGTTAAGTCAAAGGAAAAATTTGGTCGATCAGTAAAAGGAAATTACAGTTTTCATAACCTCTGAACAATTAACAATATCAGTAATTCATAAATCACAAATGATACTTACCAGATTTATCCTCCATCTTGTCAATACTGACACCGAGGACAGGAACTGGATCATCACTTGTCTTCGGACCAGGAACTTTTTGCCAGGAGCAGAAGTTGATAAATAAACTTCCCTTACTTGGTTTCTACAAAAACATAAATTACATTTTCAACTTTAGAAGGTTAGAAGGGTCATCTTCCTACGCAAAGCTTAAAACGCCAGTTTCTGATCTGTCAGTTTTATGCCTTACTGCAGACCTTTGACTTTTCTGTGCATGCTCTCTAGCTTACTATGTGAGAAAGCAATAGACCAATCAGAAAATAACTTGAGGTTGCTAACAATCACATGTGGGAGGGCTGATATCTTCACAGGCAATTCAAGGGTCAGCAGCAAGGCATAAAACTGACAGTTCTCAAACTTGGGTTTTATTTTTTTGTTGGAAGATGGTAATTAGAGGTTATAACATGTCACTTTTCATATCATACCTAATATCAGCCCGAGACCCCCATATCAGCCCAAGTGACATTTTGTAACATTTTTATCATATATCAAACTTTTTCTCTCTACAACAATTTTATTTTTAAAAAGTTATGGATAAATTGTTTTGAAAAAAATGTAGGCCTATTACCATGAAAAAGTCAAAACGATCATGCTTTTAAGAGTTAAGTTTGAGAAAGATACTGTGAGTTAACTAAGCTCCACTTTTTCAAATTTGATCTTTTAAAAGAAAATTAACAGTTAAAAGCATCAACAACATTGTTTTTTATTGAATTTAACATACAACTCACTATGTATGCAGAAAATGATGTTACACTTCAAAGGGAGATAACTCTAACCAAAAGTCCCCCCGGGCTGATATTGATATTGATTTGCGGATTGGTCTGATATGGCTGATATGGATTTGCGGACCGGGCGGCAATATGGGTGCTGTGTCCTTGCCTCTATCATACATGCAAAACAGCCCATATTATTGTTAGATATATGATAAAGGGTATTATTCTTCTGATTTGGCATGACTCAATGAGTCTAATCAGTCCCATCTCTCATGTATATTTGGATTATTAGCCACAGAAAATTGAAAATAATCAAAATTTCAAAGTAAACATGTAGATAATAATACCCGATCCTAGTCACGAGCCAAGTCAAGATTTCATTGTTTTACTTCGAATACTATTATAGAGATAGACAACATGGTGCACAATGGTTTTCTCTGTGCTGGCTGTGAAGAAAGAAACGAGTGGATCCAGGTGAGAGAGTGACTGAGTTGTAATGATTTCTAGCCATTTGTGAATGAATTAAAATATAAAAATAAAAAAGTTATGGTCCTGTGTGAAGCTCATCAGTATAGTTCAGCAACAATGAGGGTGGCTTACTGGATGAGTGGGTTACCAGCTCATTGCTGAATGAACTGAGAGTTTGAAGTGTTGATTCCCTGCCCAATCCTAAGACACGAGTTGAGAAAATTGTGGTGTAACCCTGGGCAAAAAAACTTTTTTTCAAAATGTGCCGCTTTTCACCCAGCAGGAAATGGGTACCTGGTAAAGACTAGTCACTTACGTTGGTGGTGACCTTGTAGGGACAAATTGCTGCTAATGGCTGAAATATTGCTCAAGCGGCATAAAACAATAACTGACTTTAGGGACAAATATGTCAGCTTAGGTAAGACCAGGGTTATAATGATGGGGCCTTGAGCATGCACTAGTGGGTGGTAATGTGCGACTAATAAATACTCATTATTATTATTATATTGTATATGAGAAGCTAACCAGAAGCGTAGTCTTCACGGCCATATGGGGACTGAGTCATTATTATTATTATATTATATATATGAGGAGCTAACCATAAGCGTAGTCTTCACGGCCATATGGGGAGCAGGGGGGGCAAGAGCAGCCTTTCCCTCCGAGATCTGTTTGTCTATAAACGCCTTGTACGCAGCAGGACTGTTGGTAGCCATTTCATCCAGCATCGTCCATATACTCTGTGCTTGCTTCAGTAGGGCTTCGTTGTCCAGACCTGGGATCGGAGCAGCCATTTTGTTATCCACTTGTCCCTGTCAGAAAATAATAAAATAAAATTATCAGACAGACAGACATTTTATTCAGTAAAAGGCCATTAGGGCTGTGCAATATTATCGCAATACCAATATATTGCAATACAGATTGTTCAATACAATTATTGCAATATTATTTTCATTTAACAATATATTGCAATATTATGAAACAAACTAATATCAAGTCAAATTGATTACAAAATCTTGTTTTAAGCCACAGTAACATGTTAAACAAGAAAGAAAGTTCCTTTGGCGTGCAAGAATATGTGTTGAGCTGTTGAAAAAATTTTAGTAATCATCTTTTTATATGCATGTCATCAACATTTAATTCAAATTTTACCTCTCTGAGTGATAGTCCATATTTCAAATGATTTGAAGTGCAGTGACTTAAATGTATTATGTTTAAAATTGCATGAAAAAGTATGAAACGTTGCTCACAGAGTTCATGCAATATATTGCAATATTATCGCAATACATGAGCTGCATATCACAATATATTGCAATATGAAATTTTATGCAATATCCAGCCCTAAAGGCCATATTGGACCATAATACATACACACAATGATTATTTGCGTGAGCTTACATAAACACATTTGAATTTCTAATTTTGCTTACTTGATGTAAAAATAGACATACATTTTTGATAATTTCTATATTTGTTGAGGACATAAGATTTGCAATAGCATATTGTGACAGTGGTTTTTTTAAATATCTATCAAGAAATAAAATTATCATAGCAGCATGAACAACTTTGTTTATGGTCTAAAAATCATTGAGTCAACAGGTGAGTGAAAATCTTGATGCTTCAAAAGTTCAATGGTAAATTCTGGTTGAATGTTTTACTGAAGTAGTTCAAAGTATAAGGAGTAAATGCTACAAGATTTTGTGATGGCATATAATTTTTTTTAAATCTGCTGTCTTAGGTTATATTTCAACTGAGTTTGCCAGGTGTCAACCATATTACTGTCTGGGTATATAATGGGTGATTTCACAACTAGAGGCCCATTTGCAATGTTGAAATTTGCTAATTATTTTTTGTAAACCACCACATTTTGTATGTTATATGTAAAGATAGAGTATGAAGGTGGTCCCTATTATCGTGGGTCTTATTGTTTCACGTGTATATTTCCCTCTAAATGAGTACAATCTAAATATTGTTTCTTGTTTTTTTAACTGTGCACATATATCCTTCAAAAATATGTTAATTAAACTTCTATCTTTGGAAAATATATTTTTGGACATAGATATAAAAAATCTGATCTGTGTGATGTATTTTATCTGAAGTGTCTCTATTATCAAGGTAATTAGTATATGATTAATAAATTATTCTCTGTAGATATAATCACCAATGGAGGATTATTATTTACAAATTGAATATAAATTGATTTGAAATAAGGATATTAAAAACAATATTTGCATAGCTGTAACAAGAAAATTCTAATAAAAAGACGCCTTGTCGCAGCTTTACCTGACAGCCATTTTTGATGAGTGATTTGAACACTATCTTAACAAAATGCCATTTTTTACTAAAAAAGTATACATATAATATTTAAGTTACATTGGTCCTGACAAGTGAGATCATTGTTTTCACATTTTTTGTCCCTATAAAATGAAAAGAGAATGTTGCAATCTATTTTGAGCTCATTAATAACCTACTTTAATATGGCGAAAAGGTACTAATTTTAGGGTTTGTGTCTTATTTTCGCCGTAAATGTAATTCTTCATTAAACATCTTTGAAACCATCAATACATTTTCTTTTCATACTTTTCTGTTTGTTATCTATCAAACTATTCACATACAAAATAAAAAAACTCTCGGACAATATTTCGTGAAGACAGGGTCGTTTTTTTAATTAATTGCACATGCAGTTAATATTTTATAAATGAAAATGATACTCAATATTTCAGATCACTGAAAATGTGAGAAAATAATACTGAACATTTGAAAAATTGTTTTTTTTTAGATGCCTCAGTATTTAGTTTATTCATGTATGATGTGCTTTGCAAATATTAATATTCCTTGTAGGCATTGGAGACTGAAATGAGTTTACCACGATAATAGGGTTACCACGATAATAGGGTAACTAGCCATACCCATTTCTGATGTGTGAATGGTGGTTGCTCACACACTTTAAATGAATTTTTTTTAAATCATTTTCAGCAGCTGTAAATAGGCAAGTCCTTATGAATTTCGTTTCCACTAAAAAATACCCCGCTGGAATGATAGATTTCATTTCGAAATTGTGAAGTTTACTAAAAATTTACTGCAGACGTTCAGTCATTCGATCTTCGTGGAAAACATTCCATCGACTAGACTCTATAGTAAAAAAAACCCACAAGAAATCTGATTGAGTTTTGTTGAAAACAGACCTTTCACTTCCTCAACCCTGTATGTTTTTCTCTTCGATTTTGGAAACTTTGACTTGGTCACAAAAATTACGTGAAACTATGCGTGCGAGCACCTGTCACCAACGAACAGCGTCCTTAGCTTGCGCACTACGACATACACAAAATATGATGACGTATTACGGCGGAAGTTGTGAAAACGTACATAGTGTGAACACAAGAAGATTGGTTTCACTTGAATTACTCTCTGATTGTATCTAATAAGGTAAAGGTTTTATAATATGAATTTATTTAATATTAAAATTAATACTCGCGTATATGAATTATGTGAAAAATGTATTTCTCAAGAGTTTAATTGTATCTTCGCTCATATTTGATTTGGGATGTTTCGTTTGGAAAAGAATCACCAACTGACTAAGTGAGAAATTTAGTGGTAACATACATTCGCGGTATTTATGAATGGTACATATGATCATATATGTTTTTAAAACATTTAATCTTATATCAACTATATACATGAAAATATTATGAACTTTGTCTTATCAAATTTTTTTTATTAAATTGTCTTGTGACTAGAATCTTATGTTTGCTTAGTTCAGATAACCTAAACTTCGCTTTATGTGCGATAACTGCGCGCACGACGTAGTAAGAGGTCTCGAATGATGGACTAATGTTTGCTTAAAGGCACCATTCGAGCGACTTTCATCCGCCATTTTGAAAGGTTAGCATTGCGAGAAAACAATTGTGCTATAATATGCTTATTCATCAACAAAATTAAGTAATAACTACTTGATTGATAGAAGAGAAGCATATTTACAAATAATCCTTAATAAAAGTTAACAGTTACGACAGCATTTTGTAGTAGTAGTGCATTACACGATCGTAGCTTCGATGATTGGCTTCATTTCACGATGTTTTTATTTTGCGACCAATACACTTATGTTTGTCAAATTGTCAAATCCTTAACAACTGAAATGATTATTTCACAAACATATATGAAATTAAGTGTGAAATTATCATGTAAAATCATATAAAATTGTAAACAGGAAAGTCCTCTTGAATTTCGTTTCCACAAAAAATACCCCGCTCGAATGGTCACTTTAAGTCAATATGATTGATTAGTTAATTACTCTTGAACATTTGTGTCCACATATTCTGAAGGTCACTTTTATCAAAGGAAATTAGAAACAGTTCACCCCTTCATCGTTTCTGGATGTCAGTTTGCTACTCACTAAAATGTTTTCATCTCTTATTCAGATCCCCAAAAATGTTTTCTAAAACAACTAAACAGATGCTTCGAAATGTCATTCGACATACTGGAACACACAATCGGGTAAGAGAAGGACCCTTACTTGTACACTTATACTCAAACTGATTAAAATATCACTGAGTTCTAGGGAAAAGCAATGAATATTTCTTCATACAGTCAGTAGAACACGGATATAACAAACTCGGATATAGCGAAAAATCGGATATAGAGAACAGTTCCGTCAAGAACCCTATGCATGGCGGCGAAACGTGAGTAGGGAACACCGGATATTACGAACTAAATTTTTGGTCCCTTGGAGTTTGTTATATCCGTGTTCTACTGTAAAAATATGATACTAATTTCCCTTCTTAAATTACCAGTAAAGAAATACCTTGAAATAAGTAGGAAATATCTAAGTCTTAATTTTTACCAACACTTATTGTCATTTTTTTCGCATGCCCTGGCGAAAAGGATAATTAATTTATTTTCAAAAACAATTAAGCTAACAACATAATTCAGAAAATACCAACCATAAATATTTAGTAAAGATATTGTTTTAAATCTTCATACTTCAAACACAATTTCACAGATGGTTGAGGAGAGTGAAATGTGGAAACAACTCGAGTCAACAAAGGAGCGAAATGATAGATCACCCCGGAAGTCTTTTCTTTACGACCAGCGGTCTGATGACTATGACGACAAGCCGAGGAGGACAGAGCGGTCAGCTCACATGGATTCAGACGGCGACGATGTCCGTAGGTCGAAGAGTACTTACTGGACACAACAGTTGCAAAAATTTGAAGAGGCTGATCCAGATAGGTACCTTATATATATAGATAGAGGATATCTTTTGTTTTGAGTGTGATTTCACTTATCTCTCATCAAGTGACAGGGTAGAGCCAGTATTTTCATTAGTGGCGCAGAAAATATAGGCTGTAACCCGTCATGAGAAGAGAGATAAGTGATATCACTCTCAAAACAAAAGATATTATGTTTATTATATGCCTCTGTGGTCGAAAATGTGGTAATTTATGTCCAAAAGGTCTTGACTCGAGAGTTTTCTGTCGACGTCATACCATTGTTGGTCGTTACTTAGCGACGGCGATGACGTCATGTTGATTGTAGAAGTGCACATGTACACATGACGTAATTCCCTCTGTGATATCACACTCAGTGGCGAGAACACTTTTCTAGAACTGAGAAAACTCAGTCTCTCACTGCTTGGCATGAAATAAAGAGGATATTTGTTGAGTGATCATGACACAAGTGCCTAGATAGTAGTATTTGCTGATTGACCAAAGGATATACTGATAATAATGCACGAGCGTCGCAAACATAGTATGTCATGGGGCAAAAATTCATATTATGTTTATTATCATAGTCTCAAAATTGATGAGAATACTCAAAACGTATTTCTAAGCACAGGCGGACTAGCCGCTAACCGGCCTGTATAGATTGTGACCTCATAAGTGAACCATGATGTCATTGCATTGTTAATAAAGTGACCTCTCAATGAACAAGTTATATTTTGCCAAAGGGCAACACATAATACATATGAACCTTGGTACACTGCCCTCGTACAAATTAGATTGAGTCTTTTCAATTTTGGAAGAAGGAACAATCCGACAGCTCATTGGACAATTCTTGATTTATCTTTTTGTTTTTGAGTTGACTGCTCATACTGGTTTGAAAATAGTGGATTCAAAAGTTAACAGATTAAGACAAATCTTGATTCATAAGTGTTTGTAGCCAACAATCCAATGATTGCTTTTTCAGAATTTTCCTTGTTTTGCTGGTAAAAAAGCAGCAAGCAAGTTACCTAAAATTGCTAGATATGCTGGCCAAGATGAAAGGCCAGATAATAAGCGTTTACATACGAAAAACAGAGACACTTGGTAGTGGAAAGAAACAACTCCTTGCAGACAATCATCAGATTGTTGCAGTCTGATTAAAATCGACCATGTTTCGAGAGAAGAAATTAAATATGTATCAGGGCTTTCCTCTCCACAATGGTCTGAAAGCACCCAATCAAGGCGCTTGTTCAACAACAGTTAAGCGCAGACAAAACCTAGTCACAAGCGGACGAATCACATGATTGGCTAGATGAGCTGACGTCAGAACGTGGTTAATGGGAGACTGTGAATGAGAGGAAAGCCGGGCTGGGTGTGCCCACTAGAGATAATAATTTTACACCCTTTTTTTCCCTAATAAGGGCCTCAGGGGCCACACCCTTTAACATAATTTCATCTTTTTCTCAAGAAGCATCAGGCCTAGAAAGCTGAAACTTTGTGTGCAAACTCCCAAGTTACATAAGGATGAATCTAAATTGTACATTTGGTGACCCTGTTGTCCAAAGTAAGGGAGGAACCACATTTGCCACACCCTTAAGCAAAATTGATATGAACCCTGATGAGCTACAGAGCCACTGGCTCTATTTTTTTCCAAGAATAGTCGATTTTAATCAGACTGGGGATTGTTGAAGCTTTGTTGATGGAAACATGCTGATGAAGCAGGTTGCAGAAGCTGTTTATGACTTTATTAACTTAAACTTAAACTGATGTTGCATATTTGTCATACAGGTGGGGACACAGCGGTTTCAAGGAGCTCTATCCTGATGATTTCAATCCCAACCAGTCGAGTCGGAGGACCAAGCATGGAAGGGATAAACATCATGATAATGCAGAGAAGAGGAGAAGTAAAAAGTATGTTAATACTCCTTTCTGGCAATATACAAATGAACAGGTATTTTTAGCTCACCTTTACAAAGTAAATGTGAGCTTATGTCATGGCGCTTCGTCCGTCGTCCGTCTGTCTGTCCGTCTGTCCGTCTGTCCGTCCGTCCGTCTGTCCGTAAACTTTCACGAAAAAGACTACTCCTCCTAAAAAAATTCAGACATCATTCTGAAATTGTAGTATGTTATACCCATGGTGATTCCCCACAGAAAGGTAGACGTTTCAGTTTTGAGAATCCAAGATGGCCGCCATGACAGCCATATTGAATTTTCAAGTAGATTTCATGAAAAAGACTACTCCTTCTAAACGAATACAGATATCATTCTGAAATTGTAATATGTTATGGCCATGGTGATTCCTCACAGAAAGGTAGACGTTTCAGTTTTGAGAATCCAAGATGGCCGCCATGACAGCCATATTGAATTTTCAATTAGATTTTATGAAAAAGACTACTCCTTCTAAACGAATACAGATATCATTCTGAAATTGTAGTATGTTATACCTATGGTGATTCCGCACAGAAAGGTAGACGTTAAAGTTTTGAGAATCCAATATGGCCGCCATGGCAGCCATATTGAATTTTCAATTAGATTTCATGACAAAGACTATTTCTCCTAAACCAATCTAGATATCATTTTTAGCTCACCTTTACAAAGTAAATGTGAGCTTATGTCATGGCGCTTCGTCCGTCGTCCGTCTGTCTGTCCGTCCGTCCGTCCGTCTGTCCGTCCGTCCGTCCGTAAACTTTCACGAAAAAGACTACTCCTCCTAAACTAATTCAGATATCATTCTGAAATTGTAGTATGTTATACCCATGGTGATTCCCCACAGAAAGGTAGACGTTTCAGTTTTGAGAATCCAAGATGGCCGCCATGACAGCCATATTGAATTTTCAATTAGATTTCATGAAAAAGACTACTCCTTCTAAATGAATACAGATATCATTCTGAAATTGTAGTATGTTATACCCATGGCGATTCCTCACAGAAAGGTAGACGTTTCAGTTTTGAGAATCCAAGATGGCCGCCATGACAGCCATATTGAATTTTCAATTAGATTTCATGAAAAAGACTACTCCTTCTAAACGAATACAGATATCATTCTGAAATTGTAGTATGTTATACCCATGGCGATTCCTCACAGAAAGGTAGACGTTTCAGTTTTGAGAATCCAAGATGGCCGCCATGACAGCCATATTGAATTTTCAATTAGATTTCATGAAAAAGACTACTCCTTCTAAACGAATACAGATATCATTCTGAAATTGTAGTATGTTATACCCATGGTGATTCCGCACAGAAAGGTAGACGTTAAAGTTTTGAGAATCCAATATGGCCGCCATGGCAGCCATATTGAATTTTAAATTAGATTTCATGACAAAGACTATTTCTCCTAAACCAATCTAGATATCATTGTTATATTGTAGTATGTTATACCTATAGTGATTCCGCACAGAAAGGTAGATGTTTCAGTTTTGAGAATCCAAGATGGCCGCAATAGCAGCCATATTGACTTTTCAGCTGCAGATGACACATCATTATTATTAAATTTTATGCTTCCATCAAGTGATCACTGGCACCATATTAATTCTCTAATTTGAACTTACTAATCATAATATTATATATATGATATGGTAGAGCATTATGCTATATGGCCATGGCCCTAGACTTATATTTAGTCTCTGAATTTTTTTTTTTTTAACATTATTTTATTAAATTTTCAAAAGGAGCCTCAGACAAATGGAGATTTTCAGATCTAGACTTGCTTCCATGGGGTGAATTATATGCTCAAGGGTCTGTGCATAAGACTACCATGGCCCATGTGTATGCAATAAAAGTTATGGACTTGTATTCTCATGACAGTGATATGTTCTTTCTAAGAATAACAACTTACACAAAAATTGTCTACAATAAGCTTTGTGTTTAGCAATCTACATGATAAGTTGATGTGGAATAAATATGCAGATGAAAATCGAAAAGGGTTTAGTAAGAAAAGTAAGGAAATTTGATTTGTCATATCTCTCTGTTGATTTGACAATGCAAAAATATTACCATTATAGTACTGTATGAGTGTTGAATAAATTGATACTTTAATGAAAGACATCTCATGGTCACTTGACATGTAAATATTATGTGAACAAAATAAACGTGTCTTATGCATTGCTGTGTTTATGACTTTCCTCTCAATCAGTCATTCATTTTCCTTGAAAAGTCTGTACTTTTGGGATTCTCAATATCCCATGCAGCATAACCATCAGTGAAATAATCTTGAAATCATATTAATGATTCACTACAAAACAAATGTAAGTGCCCACCATCCTGTAAGTAATGAATGACATTTAAATGGATACACCTAAACCAATCAAGATATCATAATGAAATTAATACGGATGCCCACATAAAAGTAGCATTTTGAAGATTAAAAAGTACAAGATGGTCACCAATTCAGCCATAGATATACAAAAAAGTTATACAAAAACCTACTGCTTGTTAACTTATCATGATTATATCATTCGTGTATTAATGTTTGTTCAAGCTCTAGTCGTTTCCAAAAGAAGACTAGTATTTTAAAAGATAAAGAAATCATGATGGCAGCCATAATCAATTGTATAAAAGATGGTTACATGTATAATTAAACCATTTTACCACATCATTCATTTTAAGGTGAGCTTCTGTACCCTCGGTACTTTTATTAATAAAGATAGGGATTTTGAAACCACAAAATAATGTTACCTATTTCTTGACCATGTTACTAAAAATATAACCAGTTCTTAAACAAAAGCTTTAGCTTTATGAATGCATTTCTTAATAAAAAAATGATCCAAAGGTGTTCACATAAAAAAAATGTTTCATGAAATGTTTTCTTGATATGTGACACATCTTTCTTGACTACAAAAAATCAGAATATTCTTTACCATCCTTGAGCTATATCCTTTCCAAAACTTATCAAACTTGGAATTTACTACTTATTACTTTTACTACTCACATTTATTACTTAACATGTAAATGAGAATTATCGATATAAGGCTGTTTCTTAATTGAAAACAAGAATATATATCCAACGTGGAGATGAACATAAAGTCTTAGTGAGATGATTTGGTCTCAGTTTAGGGCTTTTATTATTACGTATAAGAATAATATTAATATTTATATGGCGCACATATCCATCCACTCATAGTTGCTCAAGGCGCTTAGATTGTTTCCCCTGGTCAATGGCATTCTTTCATCGTTCGATTTTTTTTCCAATTCAACTCCCTGGGGAGTATTCAACCGGCATCCATATGTGGCGCTCAGGTTAGGGACCATTCTATGTCTCACAGGGTACCCATTCACAGCTGGGTGAACTGAGACACATAGTCACAGCAGTTTGTCTAACACTGCTGAACACTGATAACCGACAGCTCGGCGTATGCACGAGTTCATGTATCCACCATTCAGCCACTGACATGAATTCGTGGGATCTTTTAAGTGCGCAGTTTTTGTTGCATACACACTAGGGCTCCAGGCTGACACATATAGAGTTTTAGCAGAGGTGAACTCTAGGTTTTTACACCTTGGCCTGGATGGGATTCGATCTCAGCAACGTGAGACCGGCGCTCTTGCTGACTGAGCTATCCCGTACCCCGGGCTTATGGTATTTTGGTATTAGTTCAAGTCACATTAAGATTTTCTGGCCTTTTGGAAATTTTTTAGATGGGCTCACTTCTTTTCCAAAGTCTTCTTTGACAATCATTGTACCGTATCCTCGCGGTTATAAGACCAGGGGGCCCGGCAAACAAATATCTTGAAAATAGGGGAATGGGCTGTAAACCGCGAGAGACCCCAACCAAGAAAATTATTGATGCGAGTTGCAGTGAAAACTGACATCGATACTTTTGACAGTCGAACAGGTCTTCTTAAATATCAAGTGACACATTTTTCCAGACGTATATTATTAAAAAGAATCATAAAAGAAATTGCACATGCTAACTTACATTGTTTGTTGTTTGTTTTAATCAGATAACATAATATTTAGTTGACAGCTTTTTCTGCATGTGTTAACGGGTAGCGAGATATTTTCAAGAAAGAAAAGTCAGATAAAAACTTTTTTCATTGCCAAAATCCCGTTGGAGACACCAAAAATTTATGACTTGGATCTCATTCTGTGTTGTGTCCCTGGGCAAGACACTTCATCCACTCAGTTCACCCAGCTGTACAAATAGCACCTGAACAAAAATACTTTGTCATGGATATATGCGCGGTATAAGAAAGCTATTATTATTATATTATTATTATTTGCTCTATTTCATAGGAAGAAGAAGGAGAAAAAACACAAGAAGAACAAAAAGAAAGAAAGAAGACGAGAAGTGAGGAGAGAAGATGATTCAGATTCGGAGTCTTACTCTCGGAGCAGAAGAGAGACACACAAGAAGCACCGAGGTCGTGGCAAGTATCGGAGAGACTCGGAGAGTGATTCGCCGGAGAGATCTCATCCAGATAGTCACAGAAAAACTAAAGAGGACAAACAGACGAGGAGGTATACCTCTGATAGTGACTCCGCCGGAAGTTCTGACAATGATCGTCATCGGAAAACTAAAGAGGACAAACAGACGAGGAGGTATACCTCTGATAGTGACTCCGGTGGAAGTTCTGACAATGATCGTCATCGGAAAACTTCGAAACGGAAACATTGGAGGGAGGATCATTCAGGTAGTGACAGTTCAGATCAAGATCACCAGAAAATAATTAAAAAGCGAAAACACAGAACAGAGAATAATTCAGAAAGTGACTCCAGTGAAAGTTCCGAACACGAACCTCGTCACAGAAAGATGAAAAAACGGAAACGTCAAAATAGCATAATTGAAAATGGAAATTCCAAGAAAAAGAAATACAGGAGATAATGAAATGTAGATCTAGTGTGTAATGTACTTTGCTTTTATGCACATAACATTGACTGCTCCTGATTTAACTTTATGATCAGCAGAAACTGCTTTTATCTATGAAGTGACATATCATGATTGTTAATGTGATAGTTGAAGTAAGTATTAGTATTATAGGGAAATAAAACAGTGTATATATAGAGATTATTACCTGATGAGGTGTGACATTACTTTTCAAAACGAGTATGAATTTTTGTATTACCTGTGCGAGAGTGAGGGTTATACACAAATTTGCATGAGTTTTGTAAAATTCATATGAAGGTATGAAGAACTTTATTCAGTATAAAGGCCACAGGCCCATGTACATTGTATACATTACAGATTATAATAATTTACGGTTTTGGTGCAAGATAATGAAACATCCTTATATTTAACAGGTTAATGAAATTTAAGTATACAACTAAAGTAATGAAGAGCGTAACATAAAAGCTTCTTTGATATAGTTTGCATACAAATATAGACAATTTACATGTTCTTTTTGCATTAGAGAAATTAGAGATGCATTACTTTTACATTGAATACTAGGCAAATATTTCATTCTTACTTCTTTATATAAAGGACACAAAAGCATAAAATGTAATTCGTCTTCTAAAACATTTTTACAGAAAGGACAAAATCCATATGACACACTTCCGAGGGTAAAAATTTCTTTATAACAGATTATTTCCATTTTAACATGTTAGAAATTTCCAAGGAATAAGCCACTTCCCTTGCGACGGTTGTGTACAGCGACGTCACGAACCATGATGTTATGACGTCACAGGCGAAAAAATACAGAAGCTAGCGTTTTAACAATCGTTGCTAGGCAAAAGTAATATGTGCACTAGTGCTCATATTGAGAATATGTCACTACTTATTTTAACCCATATGGGTAATAAATTCTTTTATCAGGTAACGATCTGGCACAAGCCATAACTATGTTTTTTTGTGTGCCAATTTCAGTGAAATGAAGGTTTAGATAATGATAAAAAATATTTGATATATTTTTTGCAGCATTTGGGAGCAAGTGAATATGAGAAAAACTAAAAAGAGTGCTGGAATGATAAATTCATTTTATAACCTTTTTATTACCATTAAACAGGAGATGGACTTGTGTTCTTGTCCTTTTTAGTTTTCATTAATGTTCTTGTATTTCATCAACAAGTTAAGATGGAAGTTTAAACATTTTTTTAACAACTGATTGTTTTGTTGTATTTAAACCTGTTCGATTCCATAAAAAAGCTGATATTTGGATACCTCTTGCAAAAACCTTGTTAGCAATGGTAAATAGTCATTAAAGGGGGTCTCCAACTTCTAATTTTTAACTTCCAGTATTTTACTAGCGAGGCCCCGAGAGGGTCGGAGAGGGCTTCGCTAATAAAACACTGGAAGTTAAAACTTTGAAGTTGGAGACCCCCTTTAATTGTTAGCTGTCAACCCCTGCATTGGATTTGAATAAATGCATCTTTCTCACCAAGCTTAAAAAGATCAATTAAAGCCTTGCTGCCGACATGTGACTTTTCGGTGCTTGTTTTTTGAGGGACTGGCTTACTGTAGGGAAAATCATGGTCCAATCAGGAAGCTCTTTCAAAAACTACATCAGATTGTAAGACATGGCTGTCTTTCTTCTGAGAATAATCTTAAGTGCAGATTGATATATTTTACTTAATTTCACGTTTGATCAATCAGTGCAAGTGTTGTATCATCGAAAACAACAACCTAGAAAATAATTGTTTGAAAAGATTTGACAAACTTGATTAATGGAGGTCAACCGACATAAGACACCAAACAAAGAGGTTGAAGCAAGGTGAAAACGTATCGAGCAACTCCTCGTTAAGACCTTGCCATCACAAGATAGAAAACTGGTGATCCGGAGCAGCGACACCTATCGTGATCATGAGTTACGCCCCTTACCAGCTCTTTCAACAATAGCCAATGAAATTGCCGTTTACATTCGGAACAAATTCAAAATTCTAACAGACGATCTTTTTGAAAACTATCCGAGTGAAATTTAGTTTTAAACTTCAGTCCGCATGGTTGTTTTCATGTTTTTGATGAGCACCGAGAATGCAGAGAAGACAAACATCAGGGTTTTACATAATCAATCAAAACCGAGAGTCCTGGGGACTCAGAGCATATATTTTTAGGAGTCCATTTCCTATTTCAGGAGTCCTGAAAAACATTATAGAAGTTTCATACTTAATGGAAAGGTTGATAAAGATTGCCTTTAATGGGATAGTTATTGGTTGATGATTTAATACCATCTTGACATGAAAATCATACTGAAATGTGTTTTCATTGAAAAATTAGATATTCGTATCAGAATAATACTGAGTCACAGAGGACCCACATGATTAGTTTTGGGGGGTCCTCCTGACATTTTCTGCATCAAATACTCAGGAAAGTTGCATCCCGTAAAACCCCGAAACATTAATGTATCACTCAAATAAAGTGTTTATCTCCCTTGTAAAAAAAAGTATTTGTTAAAATCGGTCCATTTAACATGCTGTCATCAGATCTGATTGGACTATTCTACTTCCGTGCAATGGGTTGAAATGCTAGCACAGAAATTACGACCAATGATGTCAAGGAAGGAATGTGAAGGTTTAGAAACTTTTTCGTTTCGCCCGTGACGTTGTGAAGATGGGGAGGTAACAAGTTATCAGTGGAGAGGGCACTGTAAGCAATCCAGAAAAGTCGAGGGTCAGTTGATCCAGGTCCTTGACCTTCCTGCCTCAGGGTACGAACATTACGCTAACTCTATTTATCATCCAAAACTGTGTTCCACAGGAGATATCGCTTTGACAGTAGATTTTTGAACAATGCCCTGTCAACAGAAGGAACATGACATCACAAACGTTTTTCATCATCAGAAATGACGTCACAATGCTATGATGTCATGAACACCGTCACGTAACAGTGCTATGACATCACTGGTATAGGAGTTTTAGAGCTATGCAGTATTCAAAGATGTACATTTTTCAAGCAAATGTGATAAAAAATTATTTTGGATGATAAATAGCCTCGGTTATTTGTACTTTTATGAACTTGTATGGATATATTTGATATCGGAAGACACTTGGGTGAGATTCTCTATTTATCTGTTCCCTGGTCTCAGAACATAGCTTTGCTCGCGCGAACAAAAATTGGGATATAGCCAATCAAATCAATTTCTCGCCACCTTCTCGATACAATTTCAGTTTTGATTGGCAATATCCTAAATCAGGCTGCGCGAGCGAATCTAGCTTCTGAGACCAGGGTAGAGATTAGTAGAGTTAGGGTAATGTTCGTAGCAAGAGACAGGATGGTCCTTGATTGGCCTTTGCATAAGATGATTTAAGTGATGCAGCTCATGCCCGAGAAATTTGAATATGTGCACATAACAGTTTTTCAGTGTCATTTAGAAAGTCCTGTATGTTGAGCATCATAAAGACTCAACCTTGACATTCATTTTCATCAAAAGTGATAACTGTAAAAACAACTTTTGTGCTATTCTGTATGCTGCAAGGTGATGATTTCTGCTTCATTAATTTTCTGATAAAAAGTAAGAAATAATATCCTTCCTTCCAGGTCACTTTGGGGGGGGGGGGGGGGGGGGGGAAACATCAGAGAATCATTTAAATATTTTAGAAAGTTTAATCAGTCAAAATGTAAAGAAACCTGTTGTATTGCTCTTTGTCATTGTCCTTTTCACCAACAGTCGTGTTACTATATTGTTAATTAGTTGCATTTATAAATTGACTTCAAAATTTATTAAGTTCATGGAGGTAAAAACTTAAAAACCGCTGTGCAAACTGTGTAAATCCGCGTATGAACTGAATTTCTGTTACACTGTTCAGCGAATCAGATACACGGATAGCAAATGACATTTATTTATTTATAAATTGATTGAGATTCATTGTTTTTCAACATCCGCATACTTGGAGTAATTAACAGGTTTTATTTAACAAAATAAACCAACTTATCAATATCCTTTTATTATTCTTCATATAGGCATTCTGATGCCGTTTTAAACATTGATTTATATATAATGCCTGATATTCCCTGGAAAATATTTCCTGTAATGATATTTGTTAAAAATTTTAAAACTTCATGATCACATCATTGACCTAAAATAAATAATTGTCTGGTCAAAACGAAGT
The DNA here is from genome assembly GCA_916613615.1 of Steromphala cineraria. NCBI lineage: Eukaryota > Metazoa > Mollusca > Gastropoda > Trochida > Trochidae > Steromphala > Steromphala cineraria. The sequence goes on from OU744737.1 coordinate 428,406, forward strand.
TCTAAATTGATAAAGCCTGGCTATTATTCAAGGATTTAAAGTATTTATTATTAGGTATTGATTTTATACGGCTATCTCTTTCAAAATTTGCTGTCACCTTTAAATCATGCAAGCTTTTTCATAAAGGTGTTCCCATACTGGATGTCATGAAAGCCAATTGTAACATTGTCAGAACAGCAGCGTCACTGTCATAAAGGTCTGGGCAAGTTTAAAGATGGACTGAAATGCTATATGGCAACTTTCAGGATTCGTGAAATAGTGATTACAATTTGACATTGACTAAACTTTAAATTACTGAAATCGACCTAGAAACGGCTTAATTACGACTGTATACATAACACCGCCTAATTAGGCCGGCGAACAGAATAAAACGCACTGAAGCGTGACTACCTCGTGACGTGTTAGTAGGCGATGTGATACCCCGTTGTGTGCCCTCGTTATGTAAAACAACACAAGCTAACAGTACAGCTCAATGTTTAACCGTTGATTAAACACCCTAAACAACATCCCAACATCTCACACCTTCAATAAATCGGTAGTTTATTTATTCAACTGGCAATTTGTATTGATGTAAACGTAAGACCCTGATTAAAAACGAAGTTGTGCGCATAATGCTACAGCATGTAGGCCTAGATGGTCTCGCTTTGCGCAATGTTGTCATAAGACTGCACGTGAGAACCCGGATGTATATGTAAACAATTGCTCCCGTGTGAACTGTTTTATCTTCGTGCACAGTTGGTGGTTGTTATTGAATATTACTTTAGTAGCACAGCAGAAAGGATGTAATTATACAATACTATTTTATTTTTACATTTTAACCATTTTTTTAGAATTGCCTTTAACTTCATTTTGTAACAGGACAAAAAATATATACGTTTTTCTTAGTTATTTCATTTAGTGATGGACAAGTTACAATTCTCAATGAAAGACATGTATTGGATGATCACTGATGTCTTGTTTAAAACATTATTTTAATAGGGCATTTCACTGAAAATCTTAATGTTTTCACTCTTGTACATAGAGGTGATATTTTCTACAACAATACCCGATACATGACCAAACAGAATGAAGATTTATTAAATGAACCTTATCCAAAATAATTATCAGATAGAGCAAAAACGGTATTCCTAATTTCAGGTTAATAGGTTATAATTTACCAATCGGAGAAAAAAGGGATGTTAAGGAATACAATTGCTATTTGATGTTACCTAATTAACTGATGTCATAAAATAGCCAGGTGTTGATGATTGTGCATTATATAACCTACCTGCTATAGTCATCATTTGATATCATCTAATTAGGAAACAGACAGGAAATACGATAGACAGTAAAGTAATTGTGTAATAAGTGAGTATCTGATCTAAAGAAAGTAAGTAACACCTGCAGACCAATGTCATTGTTTATTCAACCTTTTTACACAACGTTCAAATCTAAATGTGAGCATTGTATATTCGGATTATTACCATAAATCAGCCCAATACTTTGTGCTATGTTTTACATTTTACTAATCTCCCTTTTCTCTGCATGTCAAACTGTTCATTCAGTGAAAATGCGAGCTCGAAGCAGAAAATCGGTGTAGTGATCGGAACACGTGAGTTCGATGTAGATTGTCACATTGCTCTGTTTGACCTAACACAGCGGGTCAATTTGGCGTGAAACCATCAATATGATGGGAATTTGTCTACGGAGACTTCATCAGGAGATATTCTAGGACAGTTGACAGCAACACAATGATATAGCATACTGTTAATCGCTTTGAAAAGGCAGAACTGCGGATTTCGCCTATCATTTTCCATATAAGCAGACGAACGCTTCGCCTACTGCCACGTCACTTCCGGTATCCCTTGCCCGTGGCCTCTCAGCCTTGTTTTGGTTTGTCGCTGGACGGCGACAAGCAGACGCCTTGTTACGCAATGTTTACTTAGCTGTAGCTTCATTGAGAAACTGTGTATCGTTGCTGTTTTGGCCTAATATTTATGTTATATAGTTATTTGACCAAAATCTTTTGAAAAATAAATCAAAAAAAGGTTATACAGCGGCTCTTTAAGATATAGAGAATACTTAAAGACCTTCAATTTAATATTTTTTTTATAACACAAGTTAATGATTTTGTACTAAACGAGTGAAAGTGAGTTTGATGCCAAATCATTCACAAGTTTAAGAAAATAGTTTTAAATGGAAGGAAGTTTAGTATTCTGTTTATTACTTGCCATACAAATCACACAAACTTGCATTTAAAAACTGATTGTGATTCATTGTTTTTCAACATCCGCCAATTTAAACATTTTAACCTTGAGCATTAAGCAATGAAACTCGGCAAGCAGCTCCTGTTAACCATGCTTGAAAGTGATCGTCGCCAGCGGTGTTATAAGCTAGATGATGTTAGTGGTCTGCTAAAGACTAGGTTTCGGCTGCACTTACGGGTATTAAACACGTGAGGTACACGGGTGCAGTCAGACCTAGTGTAGAGGATTCAATATATCTGTACAGTTAATATTTGAATATTTTATTCCCGGGTGCTAGGACAAGTTTAATCAGACTATTATCATCTGATGATTAGCCTGAAAGGGGAGGATGCGTCTCGTCACAAGAAGGTTCAAGATGACATCTTAATGAACCAACTTCCATCCTTCATTCCAAATCTTAGGAATTGAAATACATGTTCAAAGAAACGAAAAGGAATTCATATTCGGAGGATCACAAGGACAAGGTTCAGTATGACATCTTAATCTTTTAGGAATTGAAATACATTTTCAAATAAAAACAAAAAGGAATATATATATATATACAATGTTTATTTCTTTATGATAACTGACATGAAATATACTCATGAATAACTTGCAAGAGACCATCAACTGAACATCAGAGAATAGAAGAACACAATTCAGAGAGCTGACAGACAATACTGCTGGTCTAAAGTAGGGAAGACAAACCATACAAACTTCAACAGAAATTCATACCAAATTTTAAGTAAGATACAAAAAATCATACTGTGTTGGTTGGAAGCTGTAACTATTGATATCATAATTAAATGGTTCAGTGAACAGGACGGGGCCTAGATTTTCGAAGCTCTCTTTGTGCTAAGATAGTCATTGGCCAGTGTTAATCAAAGGTATTTACGACAATCTTAGCACTTAGAGAGATTGAAAATCAAGGCCCTAAGTTTTCAGATAGCAATTCCTAAGTTTGCAGTTACCAATTCCTCATCATTGACCTCAAATTGACGGAGCCCTAAGAGTAATAATGCTGTATCCCCCTTCCCCCTGGTAGTGTTGCCCCCCCCTAGTCTGCGGTCTCCCCATCCTCAGCTGTCTCCGGTGCCGTCTCCCCCTCCGCCGCCTGCTCCCCCTCGGTCTCTTCCCCCTGGTAGTGTTGCCCCCCTTAGTCTGCGGTCTCCCCATCTTCAGCTGTCTCCGGTGCCGTCTCCCCCTCGGCCGCCTGCTCCCCCTCGGTCTCCTCCTCCTGTGTCTCGCTCTGCTCCGTGGTAGGCTCCTCTGTCTTCTCATGGTCTGCCGTCTGCTCACCTCCCGGAGTTGTCTCCCCCTCCTTCTCTGTCTGCTCAGTAGATGGCTCTGCTTCTTCTTCTGGAAAATTATGATTCAAAGATTTCAAACTCTTTCTCTGATCTTGTCAAGGCAAACACGAAAATGATAGTAGCCTCATGTCACCAAATCTCTTACTGATGTCATTGTCTTCATGGCTTGGGATACTGTTCTTTGAAATTAAATAACGATTTATTTAGTACACGCAAAATCAGAATGTTTTGGCAAAATGTCAAAAGAATGAATGAATGATGTAAGTGATAACATTTTGATTGAGATATATTGCTATTGCTTTGCCAAACTGACTCGTACGCTTTTCAGACTGTTCAGCGACTGTTCAGTTTATGACAATTCAGCTCCCATTTGTATGCATCAAGAGATTTTACAATGCATGTTCTCTTTGAAAGGATGATCATATTACCGGTAAGGGGAATTAGTCGTTTTAGTTTCTGGCAGAAAGAATTATAGTTCTTGAAATAAAATTTGCATATTGTCTAAATTTCTTTTCTAACAAATCATTTACTGTACAACACAGAGATGAACAATATTGATACGTCTTCAAAAGTCAAAACAATGGAACAACACTGAATTGGGTTAAAAAAATAAATAGCTGGTAACAGGAATAAAGAAGTTTACAACTGGGAAATAATATCAAACAGGGTAACAATCTTGAAACTTGGTAAACATATGAAACTGTAAACAATATGTAAACAGGCAACAATAGAAGCGGGTAACAATAGAAACGGCTAACAGTAGAAACGGGTAACAATAGAAACGGGTAACAATAGAAACGGGTAACAATATCACAACTTGGTAACAACATCCAACACTGAAGTTCCTACCTGTTTAACAATCTGTTGTGTCAGACAAAACAAGTTGAGAATCAGAAAGGTTATCTAAAGTTTTCTAACATTTTTTCTAATCACGACGAAGTTTCAAACCAATTTTGATATAAGATTAAACAAATTGTTCACATAGAGTTAGATATTCCATAATTGAAATATGGTAGTCGCAAATACTAATCAAAATTATCATTAAGATGTATTTGGCAAGCCATATATATTTGAACTAGTACATTCAAGCAAATATATCTTTAAAAAAAAATAGCTTTAATGAGCTACTGCTTGCATCGATGCCTGGTGTAACATGTTATGATAAAGATTACATGTTTTAACTCTAGCAGCATTCACCCCTCCTCCTTGTCATCCCCACTTCACTTCCACTCTTCTCAACCAATCTTCCCCAGCACACATTAACCCCCTCTGTGCCGAGGACTACCAGAGACTTGACTCCTCACCTTGTGCAATCACCTCCTCCCCTTTCAACGACCACATTTCTTGTAACTAAACCGTCCCCACCCCTCCAACTATTGACAAACCAAAGTTATACCACAGTCCCAAAAAAAACACGACCTCCCCAACTCCTCGCTCCACATTAACCTCCTGGGTGCCGAGGACTACCGGAGACTTGACTCCTCACCTTGAGCAGCAGCCACCTCCTCCCCTTTCAACGACCACATTTCTTGTAACTAAACCGTCCCCACCCCTCCAACTATTGACAAACCAAAGTTCCACCACAATCCCTAAACACCACCTCCCCAACTCCTCGCTCCACATTAACCCCCTGGCTGCCGAGGACTACCAAAGACTGGACTCCTCAGTTTGTGCAACCTCCTCCTCCCCTTTCTCGACACACTCCACCCTTTCAAAGACCACATTTCTTTTAACTAAACCGTACCCACCCCTCCAACTATTGACAAACCAAAGTTCCACCACAATCCCTAAACACGACCTCCCCAACTCCTCGCTCCACATTAACCCCCTGGGTGCCGAGGACTACCAGAGACTTGACTCCTCACCTTGAGCAGCAGCCACCTCCTCCCCGGCTGGTGTCTGCTCCTCCTCTGCCTTCTCCTCCTGCTCCTCATCCTCCTCAGTGCGCAGATGGATTCCCGTGATGGGACCCGCCTTCCACTTGGGGATAACGTTGGCAGTTGGTTCTTCCTCTTCCTGTTTGTCTTCACGCTCCTGCAGAGGAATGGAAAAATGTTTCAGTATTGACAGTCTAAGTAAACCTAAGCTTAATAATACTCGCTACACTCTCATACTGAGTCTAGCGAGATACAGTTAGAGGTCACGACAGCCGAAATATTAGCGAAAACAGATTATTGCGCCATGGTAAGCCGACGCGAGCTGTTACTACACCTAGTTAGACTCGATATGGGAGTATAGCAAGTATTATTGAGGCTCTTAGACTGCATTCATTCATAGTTAAAAATTAGAATTGGGGCTGAGCGTTGAAATGTGTGGTCTATGACAGAATTAAAGAAAAAGGCTTGACAGACTTGTAAAACTTAGTTTGAACACTGTAAATGAATGAGGCTGTGTCAAAATGAAACAGTGGGTTCTGAATGATCCTAAGTAGAAATTACAATTATTACTAAATGTTAATGTCCTATGCAGAAAAAGAGAACTGAAATCAGCTTAAAAATTATCCTCCCTTAAAACACTGTCACAATATGATATATATATCAGATTCTCACCTGTTCAATGGGAATATACTCGCCATGTTGTTCACAGCCGATATCGAAGACGTATTTTCCTTTGCCCTCGGTCTGTAAACATAAATGATAACTTTTCTGTCATGGCATTTATTTATCATGGACACATTTTACATGAATCCTAAAGCCAAAAGGAGATGATAAATATTTCCCATATGTATACTCAGAAGGTTAAGTTTGATCAGGATTGTTTTTCCTTACATGACTAACTAATTTGGAGATAAGAAAATAACTCTGTATCCCCGTAATAAAAGCTGCTGCTCATTTTTACCCACACACTAAAATGTTTCGCCCAAAATAATCGGTTCATCACCTAAAAGTTATGCCTGTCCATAGATCACAAGATATAAGGGATTATATATTTCATTAAAATTTCATTAAAATATAACCCCTCAACTCCTTGGAAATGGAGAATCAAATATCTTACCCTGTCCTCCTTGAATGTGCCCACATATTTGTGGTTGGCGTGAACAAGTTCTCCGTGCCCCTCCCTCTTTCCATCGACCCACGTGCCCACGTACTTGGTGCCCGTTGCATTGTAGGTGTAGGTGCCCTGGCCGTGACGAACATGTTTCTGCCATTCTCCCTCATATGTGTCACTGTTCACGTAGAAATATTTACCAAAACCGCACCTCTGATCCTCGACCCAGCTGCCTGCAAATATATTATCATCCAATCAATGTCTTGTATAACAGGGAGAAATATATCATCATTGTGTTATCAATGTCTTGTATAACAGGGAGAAATATATCATCATTGTGTTATCAATGTCTTGTATAACAGGGAGAGAGGCATGAAAACACTTGTCATTCTGAAGGAAATATATCATCATTGTGTTATCAATGTCTTGTATAACAGGGAGAGAGGCATGAAAACACTTGTCATTCTGAAGGAAGTGAAAGCTGCAATTACCTTGAATTCCCAACCATAGCTTTATCTTCAACACAGAGGTAGCTCCAGTCATACATTCCTCATTTTGCAATTGCTGGTATTAAGTTATGCTTGGGTTTTCAAAACCTGAGGAAGGAAAGCTGAGCGGAAAGTAAGACCAAAAGCAAAGCTTGAAGTCTTACTTTCTCGCGAAGCTTTCTTTAACTAAACTTTTAACTAACTTAGATACCGTTATTAAACATCTATTAACAACCCGCAATCATTTGTCTATTTTGTAGTATTTGTTATCATATTTTTAGACTGATCATAAAAATTGAGAAAAAAACAACAAATATCAAGGATTTATTTGTCGGTTTGTTTTAAAAAATATTATTGCATTACATTACTTTATACTGTCGCTTTAATTCTGAAAAAAACCCTATTAAAATGAGTTTCCTTCAAAATAAGCAGTGTGTTCAAACGACTATTTGACATTGACATAGCACAAAATGCACGAGCAAAGCATTCTTCGAGGTGTAAGGTTTTACAAATGACAATCGACAAGTCACGTGGTTGATACCGTTTGGATCCTTTAATTTATCACAAGTATAAAGGTGTAACACTGTTGATATCAATATGAATGTTTGTATGCTTTTAAAATTGGAATTAAAGTGCTATTGGATGTCATAATGCTTTAGGACTGACTTTTTTATATGAAATCTGAACTTCAATCAATAGATTGTTTAACATTATAAGTGGAACAAAGGTAGAACAATTCAAATATCAAATGATTTTGGAACTTCAAATTATATGGTGTCTGACTTTTAATCATGAAACTTGCTTCTGCCTGGCCCTAAGATCCTACAACCAGTAAATAGACGTTGTCTTACCTTCATATTTTGAGCCATCAGGGTAGATGAATGTTCCTTGCCCATGTTTCTTGTTTTTAGAATAATCTCCAATATACCTTGCTCCGTTTTTAAACCTGTATAGTGAGATATTGTCCATATCAGTCTTTTGATGAAAAAAAAATAATTATCAAGCTTGGGAAACCTACAATTCATTTTGTTCACAACAGACTCTGATAAGTTTACATTATATAACTACCATATATTGTCCAGTTGTTTTGTTTTACCTGGCTAATGGCTGGCTTCATATTGTCACTTGATAAAATCGGCTCAAGATCTTTTTTTTTATTAAATCATACCATTAATTATTTAAGGATGAACGACTCTCACCAAACAGAGTTTATTTATTTTATTTATATCATTTTTAAGTATTCAAGCTGGAGGGTAATAAAAAAGGAAACATTCTATAGATTGGCACACTCACCTGTAAACTCCTTGTCCATTTCGTTTTCCATTTTCATAATTCCCTTCATAGGTATCTCCGTTTGGCAATGTTGCTTTACCCAAACCATGACGCTCTTCTCGCTCATTTCGCGCCCCCTCATACTCCTGTAAGGTCGTGTAATCAACATTTGTGAAATTGTGAGATGTGACATGAAGTAAATGCTAAGCCTTGAATAATTGCCCAGCTGTAATAATTTAATAAATTTCAATCATAAATTTGATCCGACCATGGCATATGTCAAGGCAGGCTATAATTCATTCCAACTAATTGTACGATAACAGCAGGGTTTTACGGGACTCGACTTTCCTGAGTATTTGACGCAGAAAATGTCAGGAGCACCCCAAAAATATAATCATGTGGGTCCTCTATGACTCAGTATTATTCTGATTTTTCATGTCAAGATGGTATTAAAACATCAATAACCATCCCATTATGGACAATTTCGGCGAAACCGCATTATCGGTGGTTGGGCCTTTTCTAAGGGAAGTAACTCTGTTTTCCCACTTTCATGCGGAGCTACGGCCGTTGTTGACGTAGTCACGCGCGCAATGGATACTAATGGCGTGTCTGTATCCTATCTCCGTTACATTTTCCTTGATTTCTTGGTAAAATGACACTTACAGTCGACAATAAATGTGATTTAGGGTGAGTAGTTTTCCTAAGATTATGAGTATGTTTTGGGATAGTTCGTGTGACAATTCCTAACTGCAGAATGATTGTTTCAAATGTGGGCCCACTGATTTTCATTCCCCTTATGCTCAATCGACAGTGGGACCACAATTACAGAATTCGAATTTTTCGAGAGGTTCAACGATTCTGTTATACTTGTGATATATTGACATTCTATATATTTCCCATCAAGTAATTTTGATGGAAAAGGTTCACCGATATGCAATATTTCTGATGAAATATTAACGTGACTAATTCAAATAGTATTGGTGGAAAAGATTCAACATTCTAAAATATTTATGATTAAATACTGACGAGGCAATTTCAAATAGTTTTGATGGAAAAGGTTCATATCATTCTATGATATTTTCCATCATGTAATTTTGATTGAAAAGGTTCAACATTCTAAAATATTTATGATTAAATCCTGACGAGGCAAATTCAAATAGTTTTGATGGAAAATTAAGGTTCATGTTATTCTATGATATTTTCCATCAATAAACTTTGATGGAAAAGTTTCAACAACATCACTAGAACATTTCAGAGAAATTGATCATAAAATAAAGTATTTTGGTAAAGGTGGGCCCATTCGTTTCGACCTCTATAAGGAGCTCCCGAAGTCGTTAAATTTTGACTAAACAAATTTAATTAGTTTTGATGGAAAAGGTTCAACATTCTAGATGATATTTCCCATCAAGATCAATAATCTAAAATGTGGGCCCACTTCGGCCGCTCCCTATAAGAGACCAAACGAGTGGGCCCACATTTACCGAAAGACATTATTTTGTGATCAATATCTCTAACATGGTCGATATATACGTAGAATCAATGTCACGACCCTTGACCTAGGTCCTGACCTTTGATGTGACCAATGACAGGACATCACTCATTAATATGCATGAGCTGTGTCTTCTTTTCGCGGAGAATTTTAATGTCGTTTCTGATGGGAAAAAAACAAGAATAATATTCATTGGTAATGTTTATTTCGTATGAGAACATAAGAGTACTGTTTCTAGAATGTTTCCCCTCCAAATAAGTTACTTTTTCTACTGTTACACGCTTGTCAAATATGCGAAATCGTCGGTAGACCGTGATGATAACAAATGTGGGCCCACGTATCTCGGCTCTATATAGGAACCAGTTCAAGTGGGCCCACATTTACGATTACCCAGAAGATGAGGGAACTTTGCTGATAAAGTCACTATTACTAAATAAGAAAACATGATAAACGTACTTAGTACTAGCATGTCTTAATTTACTTGTAATCAATTATTTAATTGTGAATACGGAACTAAGTGGCATAGCTTCCATAGGTTCAATCAGAGTTACTTCCCTTAGAAAGTCCCCAACCACCGCTAATGCGGTTTCGCCACAATTTCTTTATCAACCTTTTTATCAAGTATGAAACTACTATAATGTTTTAAGGACTCCTGAAATAGGAAAAGGACTCCCAAAAATATATACTCTGAATCCCCAGGACTCTCATTTTTCATTGACTGTGTAAAACCCTGTAATAGTTCTTCAAGACAACATTATACATGCCTGGCGAATATTCAAGGAATTGGTGTAGCAATTATGTTGTAAATAATGAGTGCGATTGATAGGAATATTTCTTCTCTTTTTAAGTTCTGTTTCAAGTACAGCAAAATGTCTATTGTTGTTATTCAATTGAAATAGTTCTGACTCACTGTTACTACTTCAGTAGTACTGTTGAAATATGATTGTTCAGAACTGTCAGGTTTCATTGACTAACGGATATCGGATAGGTTCAGATTTTGCTGTTTTAGTGTCGAACACTCTACACACTCATTCTGCAACGGTTACCAAGTGCACGAAAACTGAGCATCTTCCTATGCATGCATAAAAACATCGTCAAAATAAATTAAATATAAAGCTGATATATCTCACTTACGCCTAAATAAGGCCCCTGCTCCTCTTCCATCTCTTCTGAACCAATGTCCGACATGTCTGTTGATAGTGCAGCTCACGTTCCGTAAAATGAAAGAACCACTTGAGTTTACGCTTGTCGCTGCCACTACCGGTTTACATATGGCGGAGTCCTTAACAACCGTTGCCATGTAACGGCAAACACACGCCCCCTAATGGCCAAAGTTTAGAACTATTCCCTTTTGCCGAAAGCGTGCCGGGTCACGTTCGAATCATGGTAATCTTTGGGTTTTAATATTATTATTTTAAAACTGAAAAAAGACAATTTTCATAATAATTATTTTTTTATTTCTATATTGTATAATAGTAAAATACCTGTTCATGATTAATCTAACGTAAAAATATTCCAGATAAAACTGTGGACTTCAACCATTGACATAGGACATGATTTCTATATTGTACAATAGTAAAATACCTGTTCATTATTAATGTAACGTAAAAATATTCCAGATAAAATTGTGGACTTCAACCATTGACATAGGACATGATTTCTATATTGTACAATAGTAAAATACCTGTTCATTATTAATGTAACGTAAAAATATTCCAAATAAAATTGTGGACTTCAACCATTGACATAGGACATGATTTCTATATTGTACAATAGTAAAATACCTGTTCATTATTAATGTAACGTAAAAATATTCCAAATAAAATTGTGGACTTCAACCATTGACATAGATATGATATACACATTATTATCATTGGCAATGAAGTCAAAGAGTATACATGTTTATTCATGACATAAGTTATTAAACTACATCACAATGGACATGCGGTATTATAACATAAATTTAGATCAAGTAGTAATCAGGATTCTAGCGTAAACTAATTAATAATTTATGTCAATTAATACTTTAGATAAAGAAAGCGGCTTAACTTGGGGAACGTGATTTCGTAGACAAAAAGGGTTCGTAGACGGGGTGTTTTCGTAGAGACGGTGGGTTCGCAAGCGATGGGTTCGGTTCGCACTTTCGTAGACAGATAAAATGAATATTTTCAACACATTATATTTTGTTACAACCTAGCATTTATTATTACGTTTAATTTTTACATGTTTATTAGAAAATATGGTTATCTTGTGAGTATGATTTTTTAAATCCGAAACAGTGTTGGGAGAAAGCGGCCTTCGCTACAAGCAATTGCTTATAAAATGAATGTTTTTGAAACCATGATTCGTCCAATATTATACACAAAGTACAAATATTAAACAAAATATATTCTGCGATGAAGTAAGTCCATCCTATGTTTAACTTGATGTCTGGCCGTTAGTCGACAATCAGACAAAAGTAGCCTAATTGGTCGTAATTAATCAATTAATTCAAGGTATTGTTATTTTCTTCGTAATAATTGGTCATTGTTGTCTAATTAATGTCATGGGTGCATGTTGTCTAATTGTCAACTTGATATTCCAATAGACTGCCAACTGAAATTGTTTGATAACCTTGTCAAGCCTAGTAGTATATCTTTGCTGTCTTCAGGATCCACCCGATCCACCCGATCCACCCGATCCACCTATGTCCCCTGATCCCCTCGATCCCCTCAAAGTTTACCATAGGGCTTATTTTCTTTGTGATCCCCCCGATCCCCCTGCATAGTCTCGGCTATCTTCGGCTATCTTCGTGATCCCCATGGTGATGCTATTTTTAGACACTAGTAATCCCTTTCCATACAGGTGAGGGGTTTTACGTGGACGAGGGATTGAGGGGGGTGGGGGGTAAGAGACGATAGATATGTAGGTGCTTGCTCTCATTGAAAGGAAAGGGGATGTGATTGTCTAGATTATGGAAAGAGGAAGGGAGGGAGGGAAGGAGGACGGAGGGAGGAATGAAGGGGTTGATAGAAACGCTAGAGCAAGGAAAGAGAGGGCAGAGGCAGCTTTTGAAACGAACGCGAGAATAAAATTATGGCACTACACATTCGCCATATATTAGATGAAGTACGAGTATATAATTGAGTATGAAAATGTTATTTGGAATATTAAACGCGTGAATGAAACATTAAAAAACGGAGAATTGATAAGGAAAATTTTTATGGAAACTAAAATATTGATTTACAGAGTGAAAATACATGTTTAAAAAAATTCATATATTGAAAGTAATTGCATTTTATTTCCATATCGCATATAATTTTAAAAACAATAATCAAATCGAAAGTATAATTATTACATGTAAATTTCAATGAGTTTATTCACTTCAGATATTAATAAGAAAATCAACATTGTATGTATCAAAAAAAATAAAATTTTGAAATAAACATGAGAATTTAATTATGACACTACACACTCACTGTATATTAGATGAAGTAGGAGTACATAACTAGGTATGAAAAATAATTATTGGAATATCAAACATGTGAATGAAACATTGATAATAAATACAACTTTACAGAGAGCTTGAAGAATAAATTGAGGGAATTCATAAAACAAATCTTTTTAATAATATTTTTTACAAATTGAATGTAACATTAAAACATGTAAATGAAAATGAGGTATTACTTCTAAAAATGGAAACATTAAAAGCTTAAAAGAATACATTGAGGGAGTAAAAAGAAAAGCACTTTTTTACATAGATAAAAAGATTTCACTGTCCGAAATTATACTCTTTCAAAAGACAACTAAAAATGTAAGAAAAGTCATTTTCTAGCATTGAGCCCTTCATTAAACATTCTAGACTTTGTTCTTTGGAAAAAGATGACAATTCAGATTTGAATGATACTGATAGTCAGATAGGTGGAGGGAAAGACGACGAGAAGATTCATTGACCTCTAAAGTCTCCACAGAAAAGAACAAAGAAATCTAAACCACGAGAGAAATGCTCAAAATGGATATGTACAAGAATTTGACTTTATACCAGAAGGAGACCAAGGGATGGATCCAATGTTTTTCATGATATTTCATCAATCTGAAGTCATTGATATATTAAATTCAGAAATTGATCAAAAGAAATGTATTAAATGGGCTCTATGCATTCATGCGAAATATGGGGAAACAGGACCAGATGGAACTAGATGTTACACAGATCCATATTTTCAAACAAAAATGACAAGTTGTACACAGATTGATGACCCAGAATATCTATATGCAAAATTAGAAGAATTGATAACTTTGAGGGGGACTCTTCAAATCTTGAATTTGAAACTATCATCAACATAAAACTGTCTGTGACAAAGTTTCAACCACTTGAAGCTTCTTCATTCATACCCTTGCCAGACACCTTGTCACACAAAAGGAGTATTTTGAACATTAGGAATTTGAATGATGATCTATGTTTTGTATATTCAATACTGGCACATTGGCATCCCTCACCAAACAAATGGAAAGATTTACCTTCAGAATATGAACAATATTTAGAAGAATTGGACCTTACTGGATTTTCTTTTCCTATGCCTTTTAAAGACATCACCAGATTTGAACCAATCAATCGCTTATGTATTAACCTTTACGGGTTTGAGAAGAAAACAATATATCGGATAAGAGTGAGTGACAATACAGGTGTTACCAAAGAACGACATATTGATCTCATGTATTTGACATCTGATACAGATGAAGAGCATGACAATGACTTGGATAATAGCTTTGATGATATTAACAATACTGATGAAATGTTTGTACAAACTAATATTGCTTAATCACCAACATGAGTTCCTTTTTGAGGAAAAAGAGGGGAAATTATACTAAACATGTTTGTCGAAAATGTCTTTGGTGTTATTCCTCTCAAACAAGGCTAGAGGCACATAAACCATACTGCTAGGACAAAGCACAGACTGTGTTAAAACCATCTGAAGACAAAGCGACTCGCAACTTTGGTTTAGGTAAATTACTTCACACTGTAGAAATGCCATTTGTGATCTATGCAGATTTTGAAACAGTCCTTGAACCCTTACCCGAACAAAGTGATGATCAGAGAGAAATTGAAAAAAAATCACAAATACATACCATGTGGATATGGTTATAAAACTGTCTCAAGAAATGAAAAATACACTAAACCATTGGAAGTTTACAGTGGGGAAGATGCAGCAGAGCATTTCATGGAAAGTTTATTGAAATACTATGAAGAAATAAAAGAAATATTAAATAACCCAATCCCTCTGCAGCTCACAGATGAGGACAGAGCTCTTATGGACTCTACTTCTGCATGCTATTTATGCAAAAAAAAAGCTTTGAAAAGGAGGATCAAAAGGTATTTGACCACGATCACTTGGATGGAAGACTAAGAGGTGTGTGTCATAACACATGCACATTATAAAGAGAGGAAAGAAATCCCGATGGTGCTTCACAATGCATCGAGATATGATAGCAAGTTGATATTACAAGCCAGCAATAAATTTTCTGATAGGAAAATTAAGTGCATACCACAAAATATTGAGCATTTTCTGAAGTTTTCCATTGATGACCTCATCTGTTTGAACACTTTTCAATTCCTGTCAGCATCCCAAAAAAACCACTTACGGATAACTTGCTTAAGAAAGGTTTAGATAAATTCAAACATCTAGGCAGTCATTTTCCTGAACATCTGAGTCTTCTAACCAAGACATTACCATACTTTTATGAATATATTCGAAAATGTCTTTGGTGTTATTCCTCTCAAACAAGGCTAGAGGCACATAAACCATACTGCTACGACAAAGCACAGACTGTGTTAAAGCCATCTGAAGACAAAGCGACTAGCAACTTTGGTTTAGGTAAATTACTTCACACTGTAGAAATGCCATTTGTGATCTATGCAGATTTTGAAACAGTCCTTGAACCCTTACCCGAACAAAGTGATGATCAGAGAGAAATTGAAAAAACTCACAAATACATACCATGTGGATATGGTTATAAAATTGTCTCAAGAAATGAAAAATACACTAAACCATTGAAAGTTTACAGTGGGGAAGATGCAGCAGAGCATTTCATGGAAAGTTTTTTGAAAGACTATGAAGAAATAAAAGAAATATTAAACAACCAATCCCTCTGCAGCTCACAGATGAGGACAAATCTCTGATGGACTCTACTTTTGCATGCTATTTATGCAAAAAAAAAAGCCTTTGAAAAGGAGGATCAAAAGGTATTTGACCATGGTCACTTGGATGGAAGACTAAGAGGTGTGTGTCATAACACATGCACATTATAAAGAGAGGAAAGAAATCTCGATGGTGCTTCACAATGCATCGAGATATGATAGCAAGTTGATTTTACAAGCCAGCAATAAATTTTCTGATAGGTAAATTAAGTGCATACCACAAAATATTGAGCATTTTCTGAAGTTTTCCATTGATGACCTCATCTGTTTGAACTCTTTTAAATTCCTGTCAACATCCCTACAAACACTTACGGATAACTTGCTTAAGAAAGGTTTAGATACATTCAAACATCTAGGCAGTCATTTTCCTGAACATCCGAGTCTTCTAACCAAGAAATTACCATACTTTTATGAATATATCACAGATTTTTCAAAACTAGAGGAGATTACATGTCCTAGCAGAGATAAATTTTATTCTTCACTCACAGAAGAGACAATTACAGAAAAGGATCATGATTTTGTGGAAAATTTTTGGGATGTATTTAATATTAAATCCATTCACGCGTTCATGCATCTATATTTATCAGTGGATGTATTGACACTCACAGACACAATGGAAGAATTCAGGAGAATGACTCGAGAGTTTTATGGATTAGAGTGTTTTTCATATTCATATTCATGTTTTTCTCATTACCTGGATTGACCTCAGATGCTTGCTTGAAAATGCCTTGAGTTAGCATTGATCTTCTAGCTGACATATACAAATATCTTCTGTTGGAAGGAGCTGTTAGAGGAGGTCTATATGTCATTGGCCATCGACATGCAAAAGGGAATGACAGATACATGGATGACTATGATGATTAAATATTGTATTGGGATATCAACAATCTATATGGATGTGCTATGTCTGATATGCTTCTAAAAGCCAATTTTAATTTTTTGACAGAAGAAGAATTTGCAATTATTGACTGGTCTACCATTGGTACAGAAAACAGCCTTGGTCATATTCTGGCAGTAGACCTAATTTACCCTCCGCATTTACATCGGCTTCATGCATCCTTACCTCTTGCACATACCAAAGAAAGTATACCATATGAGGATTTTTCTCAATACCATAAGTAATCACTGACAGACATGAGAATCAAGAGAAAAGGACCTTTAGTGATGAAGCTATTTGCAACCCTCAAAGATAAGGAGAATTATGTTGTACATGTTGCAACTTTGAAGCTGTACCTCAAGCTAGGGTTAAAATTAGGAAAAATTCACAGAGTTCTATCATTTGAACAATCGAAATGGATGAAACCTTTTATAGATTTCAATACTGAAAGACGAAAGGAAGCTACTGATGATTTCTCGAAAGATTTTTGGAAATTGTGTACAAATGCTACTTATGGAAAACATTAACAAAATGTACGAAAATATGAAAGGGTTGAGCTGGTTGCCAATAAACAAAGATTGACTAAGTACACCAACAAACCAAATTTTTAATATTTTAAGATTTATTCTGAAGACCTAGTGGCTATCAAAATGGAAAAACTTGAAATGAAATAAAAATATAAAAAGAATAAAAAAATGGAAAAGCTTTCTGTGACCTTGAATCAAAATGTAGCTACTTCATTTACTGTTCTCGAACATGCGAAGCAGAAATTATATTCTTTCCATTACGAAGTGATGCTGGAACAATATGAAGACAAACTCAAACTCCTCATGAGCGACACAGATAGCTTGTTTTATTTGTGAGATATCAAATCAAGTGGACAGACCTATCTCTGATTTTAATCCATATGTATTCACGAAAAGACATTTGAATTTATTTGACACTTCAAACTATCCACAAGATCATTTTTTTCACTCAATGACAAGGCATAAGATATTAGGCAGGATGAAAGATGAAGCTGAAGGGAAAATAATCATTGAAATTCTTGAATTTCTGGGAATTAGAGCCAAAAATTACAGTTTCATTTTCGAACAGAGTCCCAGTGAACTTAAATAGAAAAAACAGCAAAGGGTGTGAAAAAAACGATTAAAAAAACATGACACATGCTATGTACAAAGATTGTTTGTTTAAAAAAAGCAAACCAAGGCTACTTTCCATTTAATCAGGAGCTATTCAAATCAGTTGTTTACAATTAGAACAACAAAAATGCTCTTTCTCCCCTAGATGACATGAGATATCTTTTGGAAGATGGAATGACACATGTTTACCATATGGGTTTCAGGGGTAAAGTCAAATATTACTAGTACTATTGCGATCAGCATACAGTAAAGAGCATGATATAGGATATGTAAGATGTGAACATAAAAAAAAAATTAAAAAAATTATTTCAATAATATTAAGATAATTTTCAAGATATAGTGCAAAATTCCCTACAAAATGATGTGCATTTCTTCTGAGTTGTTTTGTTTATGGATATTAATCTTACCTCCAGTATCTTTCCACCCGTGTCATTTGAAAAGCCTCCACTGCCTTCACATCAGAGAAATGCACATCATTTTGTAGGGAATTTTGCAATATATCTTGATAATTATCTTAATATTATTGAAATCATTTTTTTTTTTTTATGTTCACATCTTTCATATCCTATATCATGCTCTTTACTGTATGCTGATCGCAATAGTACTAGTAATATTTGACTTTACCCCTGAAACCCATATGGTAAACTTGTGTCATTCCATCTTCCAAAAGATATCTCATGTCATCTAGGGGAGAAAGAGCATTTTTGTTGTTCTAATTTTAAACAACTGATTTGAATAGCTTTTTTTAAACAAACAATCTTTGTACATAGCATGTGTCATGTTTTTTTAATCGTTTTTTTCACACCCTTTGCTGTTTTTTCTATTTAAGTTCACTGGGACTCTGTTCGAAAATGAAACTGTAATTTTTGGCTCTAATTCCCAGAAATTCAAGAATTTCAATGATTATTTTCCCTTCAGCTTCATCTTTCATCCTGCCTAATATCTTATGCCTTGTCATTGAGTGAAAAAAATGATCTTGTGGATAGTTTGAAGTGTCAAATAAATTCAAATGTCTTTTCGTGAATACATATGGATTAAAATCAGAGATAGGTCTGTCCACTTGATTTGATATCTCACAAATAAAACAAGCTATCTGTGTCGCTCATGAGGAGTTTGAGTTTGTCTTCATATTGTTCCAGCATCACTTCGTAATGGAAAGAATATAATTTCTGCTTCGCATGTTCGAGAACAGTAAATGAAGTAGCTACATTTTGATTCAAGGTCACAGAAAGCTTTTCCATTTTTTTATTCTTTTTATATTTTTATTTCATTTCAAGTTTTTCCATTTTGATAGCCACTAGGTCTTCAGAATAAATCTTAAAATATTAAAAATTTGGTTTGTTGGTGTACTTAGTCAATCTTTGTTTATTGGCAACCAGCTCAACCCTTTCATATTTTCGTACATTTTGTTAATGTTTTCCATAAGTAGCATTTGTACACAATTTCCAAAAATCTTTCGAGAAATCATCAGTAGCTTCCTTTCGTCTTTCAGTATTGAAATCTATAAAAGGTTTCATCCATTTCGATTGTTCAAATGATAGAACTCTGTGAATTTTTCCTAATTTTAACCCTAGCTTGAGGTACAGCTTCAAAGTTGCAACATGTACAACATAATTCTCCTTATCTTTGAGGGTTGCAAATAGCTTCATCACTAAAGGTCCTTTTCTCTTGATTCTCATGTCTGTCAGTGATTACTTATGGTATTGAGAAAAATCCTCATATGGTATACTTTCTTTGGTATGTGCAAGAGGTAAGGATGCATGAAGCCGATGTAAATGCGGAGGGTAAATTAGGTCTACTGCCAGAATATGACCAAGGCTGTTTTCTGTACCAATGGTAGACCAGTCAATAATTGCAAATTCTTCTTCTGTCAAAAAATTAAAATTGGCTTTTAGAAGCATATCAGACATAGCACATCCATATAGATTGTTGATATCCCAATACAATATTTAATCATCATAGTCATCCATGTATCTGTCATTCCCTTTTGCATGTCGATGGCCAATGACATATAGACCTCCTCTAACAGCTCCTTCCAACAGAAGATATTTGTATATGTCAGCTAGAAGATCAATGCTAACTCAAGGCATTTTCAAGCAAGCATCTGAGGTCAATCCAGGTAATGAGAAAAACATGAATATGAATATGAAAAACACTCTAATCCATAAAACTCTCGAGTCATTCTCCTGAATTCTTCCATTGTGTCTGTGAGTGTCAATACATCCACTGATAAATATAGATGCATGAACGCGTGAATGGATTTAATATTAAATACATCCCAAAAATTTTCCACAAAATCATGATCCTTTTCTGTAATTGTCTCTTCTGTGAGTGAAGAATAAAATTTATCTCTGCTAGGACATGTAATCTCCTCTAGTTTTGAAAAATCTGTGATATATTCATAAAAGTATGGTAATTTCTTGGTTAGAAGACTCGGATGTTCAGGAAAATGACTGCCTAGATGTTTGAATGTATCTAAACCTTTCTTAAGCAAGTTATCCGTAAGTGTTTGTAGGGATGTTGACAGGAATTTAAAAGAGTTCAAACAGATGAGGTCATCAATGGAAAACTTCAGAAAATGCTCAATATTTTGTGGTATGCACTTAATTTACCTATCAGAAAATTTATTGCTGGCTTGTAAAATCAACTTGCTATCATATCTCGATGCATTGTGAAGCACCATCGAGATTTCTTTCCTCTCTTTATAATGTGCATGTGTTATGACACACACCTCTTAGTCTTCCATCCAAGTGACCATGGTCAAATACCTTTTGATCCTCCTTTTCAAAGGCTTTTTTTTTTGCATAAATAGCATGCAGAAGTAGAGTCCATCAGAGATTTGTCCTCATCTGTGAGCTGCAGAGGGATTGGTTGTTTAATATTTCTTTTATTTCTTCATAGTCTTTCAAAAAACTTTCCATGAAATGCTCTGCTGCATCTTCCCCACTGTAAACTTTCAATGGTTTAGTGTATTTTTCATTTCTTGAGACAATTTTATAACCATATCCACATGGTATGTATTTGTGAGTTTTTTCAATTTCTCTCTGATCATCACTTTGTTCGGGTAAGGGTTCAAGGACTGTTTCAAAATCTGCATAGATCACAAATGGCATTTCTACAGTGTGAAGTAATTTACCTAAACCAAAGTTGCTAGTCGCTTTGTCTTCAGATGGCTTTAACACAGTCTGTGCTTTGTCGTAGCAGTATGGTTTATGTGCCTCTAGCCTTGTTTGAGAGGAATAACACCAAAGACATTTTCGAATATATTCATAAAAGTATGGTAATGTCTTGGTTAGAAGACTCAGATGTTCAGGAAAATGACTGCCTAGATGTTTGAATTTATCTAAACCTTTCTTAAGCAAGTTATCCGTAAGTGTTTTTTTTGGGATGCTGACAGGAATTGAAAAGTGTTCAAACAGATGAGGTCATCAATGGAAAACTTCAGAAAATGCTCAATATTTTGTGGTATGCACTTAATTTTCCTATCAGAAAATTTATTGCTGGCTTGTAATATCAACTTGCTATCATATCTCGATGCATTGTGAAGCACCATCGGGATTTCTTTCCTCTCTCTTTATAATGTGCATGTGTTATGACACACACCTCTTAGTCTTCCATCCAAGTGATCGTGGTCAAATACCTTTTGATCCTCCTTTTCAAAGCTTTTTTTTTGCATAAATAGCATGCAGAAGTAGAGTCCATAAGAGCTCTGTCCTCATCTGTGAGCTGCAGAGGGATTGGGTTATTTAATATTTCTTTTATTTCTTCATAGTATTTCAATAAACTTTCCATGAAATGCTCTGCTGCATCTTCCCCACTGTAAACTTTCAATGGTTTAG
This sequence comes from Steromphala cineraria, assembly GCA_916613615.1. Taxonomy (NCBI): domain Eukaryota; kingdom Metazoa; phylum Mollusca; class Gastropoda; order Trochida; family Trochidae; genus Steromphala; species Steromphala cineraria. Next base: position 450,208 of record OU744737.1, read on the forward strand.
TGTATTTTTCATTTCTTGAGACAGTTTTATAACCATATCCACATGGTATGTATTTGTGATTTTTTTTCAATTTCTCTCTGATCATCACTTTGTTCGGGTAAGGGTTCAAGGACTGTTTCAAAATCTGCATAGATCACAAATGGCATTTCTACAGTGTGAAGTAATTTACCTAAACCAAAGTTGCGAGTCGCTTTGTCTTCAGATGGTTTTAACACAGTCTGTGCTTTGTCCTAGCAGTATGGTTTATGTGCCTCTAGCCTTGTTTGAGAGGAATAACACCAAAGACATTTTCGACAAACATGTTTAGTATAATTTCCCCTCTTTTTCCTCAATAAGGAACTCATGTTGGTGATTAAGCAATATTAGTTTGTACAAACATTTCATCAGTATTGTTAATATCATCAAAGCTATTATCCAAGTCATTGTCATGCTCTTCATCTGTATCAGATGTCAAATACATGAGATCAATATGTCGTTCTTTGGTAACACCTGTATTGTCACTCACTCTTATCCGATATATTGTTTTCTTCTCAAACCCGTAAAGGTTAATACATAAGCGATTGATTGGTTCAAATCTGGTGATGTCTTTAAAAGGCATAGGAAAAGAAAATCCAGTAAGGTCCAATTCTTCTAAATATTGTTCATATTCTGAAGGTAAATCTTTCCATTTGTTTGGTGAGGGATGCCAATGTGCCAGTATTGAATATACAAAACATAGATCATCATTCAAATTCCTAATGTTCAAAATACTCCTTTTGTGTGACAAGGTGTCTGGCAAGGGTATGAATGAAGAAGCTTCAAGTGGTTGAAACTTTGTCACAGACAGTTTTATGTTGATGATAGTTTCAAATTCAAGATTTGAAGAGTCCCCCTCAAAGTTATCAATTCTTCTAATTTTGCATATAGATATTCTGGGTCATCAATCTGTGTACAACTTGTCATTTTTGTTTGAAAATATGGATCTGTGTAACATCTAGTTCCATCTGGTCCTGTTTCCCCATATTTCGCATGAATGCATAGAGCCCATTTAATACATTTCTTTTGATCAATTTCTGAATTTAATATATCAATGACTTCAGATTGATGAAATATCATGAAAAACATTGGATCCATCCCTTGGTCTCCTTCTGGTATAAAGTCAAATTCTTGTACATATCCATTTTGAGCATTTCTCTCGTGGTTTAGATTTCTTTGTTCTTTTCTGTGGAGACTTTAGAGGTCAATGAATCTTCTCGTCGTCTTTCCCTCCACCTATCTGACTATCAGTATCATTCAAATCTGAATTGTCATCTTTTTCCAAAGAACAAAGTCTAGAATGTTTAATGAAGGGCTCAATGCTAGAAAATGACTTTTCTTACATTTTTAGTTGTCTTTTGAAAGAGTATAATTTCGGACAGTGAAATCTTTTTATCTATGTAAAAAAGTGCTTTTCTTTTTACTCCCTCAATGTATTCTTTTAAGCTTTTAATGTTTCCATTTTTAGAAGTAATACCTCATTTTCATTTTCATGTTTTAATGTTACATTCAATTTGTAAAAAATATTATTAAAAAGATTTGTTTTATGAATTCCCTCAATTTATTCTTCAAGCTCTCTGTAAAGTTGTATTTATTATCAATGTTTCATTCACATGTTTGATATTCCAATAATTATTTTTCATACCTAGTTATGTACTCCTACTTCATCTAATATACAGTGAGTGTGTAGTGTCATAATTAAATTCTCGTGTTTATTTCAAGATTTTATTTTTTTCATACATACAATGTTGATTTTCTTATTAATATCTGAAGTGAATAAACTCAATGAAATTTACATGTAATAATTATACTTTCGATTTGATTATTGTTTTTAAAATTATATGCGCTTTGGAAATAAAATGCAATTACTTTCAATATATGAATATTTTTAAACATGTATTTTCACTCTGTAAATCAAGGGCTCAATGCTAGAAAATGACTTTTTCTTACATTTTTAGTTGTCTTTTGAAAGAGTATCATTTCGGACAGTGAAATCTTTTTATCTATGTAAAAAAGTGCTTTTCTTTTTACTCCCTCAATGTATTCTTTTAAGCTTTTAATGTTTCCATTTTTAGAAGTAATACCTCATTTTCATTTACATGTTTTAATGTTACATTCAATTTGTAAAAAATATTATTAAAAAGATTTGTTTTATGAATTCCCTCAATTTATTCTTCAAGCTCTCTGCAAAGTTGTATTTATTATCAATGTTTCATTCACATGTTTGATATTCCAATAATTATGTTTCATACCTAGTTATGTACTCCTACTTCATCTTATATACAGTGAGTGTGTAGTGTCATAATTAAATTCTCATGTTTATTTCAAAATTTTATTTTTTTTGATACATACAATGTTGATTTTCTTATTAATATCTGAAGTGAATAAACTCATTGAAATTTACATGTAATAATTATACTTTCGATTTGATTATTGTTTTTAAAATTATATGCGATATGGAAATAAAATGCAATTACTTTCAATATATGAATTTTTTTAAACATGTATTTTCACTCTGTAAATCAATATTTTAGTTTCCATAAAAATTTTCCTTATCAATTCTCCGTTTTTTAATGTTTCATTCACGCGTTTAATATTCCAAATAACATTTTCATACTCAATTATATACTCGTACTTCATCTAATATATGGCGAATGTGTAGTGCCATAATTTTATTCTCGCGTTCGTTTCAAAAGCTGCCTCTGCCCTCTCTTTCCTTGCTCTAGCGTTTCTATCAACCCCTTCATTCCTCCCTCCGTCCTCCTTCCCTCCCTCCCTTCCTCTTTCCATAATCTAGACAATCACATCCCCTTTCCTTTCAATGAGAGCAAGCACCTACATATCTATCGTCTCTTACCCCCCACCCCCCTCAATCCCTCGTCCACGTAAAACCCCTCACCTGTATGGAAAGGGATTACTAGTGTCTAAAAATAGCATCACCATGGGGATCACGAAGATAGCCGAAGATAGCCGAGACTATGCAGGGGGATCGGGGGGATCACAAAGAAAATAAGCCCTATGGTAAACTTTGAGGGGATCGAGGGGATCAGGGGACATAGGTGGATCGGGTGGATCGGGTGGATCGGGTGGATCCTGAAGACAGCAAAGATATACTACTAAGCCTATTCTCCTTTACGGAGCCGAAGTTTGGGGGTTTGAAAATGTTACCATCATCGAACGTGTCCATCTTAAATTTTGCAAATATATTTTAAATGTAAAGCAATCAACTCCAGATTTCATGGTTTACGGTGAACTAGGTAGATACCCTATCAGTATATATGTAAAAGTTAAAATTATATCAAATTGGGCTAAATTTAAAATAATATGTTTTAATGGCAAATTAAATAGAATTTTTTATAATGTGATGTACAATTTGTATTCTTCAAATTCGAATTTAAATGTTCCATTATTGTCAAATGTTAAGCATATCCTAGAGGAAACTGGACTGTATTATATTTGGCTCTCCCAGTCTGTACCTAGCATTGTTTGGCTTAAAACTAATGTACAATTACTCTCATTGATCAGTTTAAGCAATTATGGTGGCGCTCTGCTGTTGAGTCGTCAAATGGTTATTACTACACAATGTACAAGCAATCAATGTTTCAAGAACCATATTTGTTACAATTACCTTACCATTACAGACGCTGGTTAACTAAGTTTAGAATTTCAAACCATAGGCTTCCCATTGAAACAGGACGCTGGTCCGGCATTCAAAAATGTAATAGAACCTGCCAATTTTGTACAACTATTGTATGCGATGAACTTCACTTTTTATTATACTGCCCAGCACTACATTCCTTCAGATGTCAATTCCTTCCCCAATATTTCTGTAAACATCCTCATATTGACAAATTTGTATATTTAATGAAATGTGATTATCCGCCACTTAACACGAAAATTGCTCAATTTATCAAAACTGGACTTTGTACACTGTTTTAGTATGTATGTAAATGCTGTATGTTCTCTATGTCGCTTTGTGCGATTCTCGAGAATACAAAATTTCTGTTCTGTTCTGTCTAATTAATGTCATGGGTGCATGTTGTCTAATTAGTAGCCTGCTTAATCAAACACTAGTAATTGTGCTGACAATTATAGGCAATTAGATCGTTTGATCTAATTAGTTTATTTATATAATTATGGGCATTACCATTATCGTAAGAATTTAAAGCAACATTTCGTATTTTCAAGAAAAAATATTTTTCTGTGGCTTTGATTCGTACCATAGTATCATTTGTGCTGAGTTCGGTCGAAATCATCTCCGTCATCGTGCATAGTCATCTTGAATTCTCAATATACAATAATCTCTTGTTTGAAACTGCTTTGTGTATATGTAGGCTATATATACCAAACATAAATATATACATAAAAAAGCTGAAATCATTCGCCCCATTTACTTGTATACGAGATAAGATAGATAAATTAGATAGATTGCCCGTTAAAGAATTTGTGTTACATTTAAATGAGCATGAAATTCTAAAGTATATACATAATATTAAACATAATTACAAACCATATATACAAATGAAATTTACAAATATTTACAAATGAACAAATAGTGTGATAGTGAGCAATTAACGATGATTAAGAATTGAAACGGACAAGGGCACAAATGACATTTTATAGCGTTTGTTTTTGCACGTCGGCACGACAACCGAATGGTAAAAGTTCACAATATTCAAGCAATTCATGTTTTATAAATACCAATATAACCATCGAACTGATGGTTCTGTAAGTTTCTATTTATTATACATTTATATACTATTTATCTTCTTCCCTTGCTTTAGCTAATTCGCATAAAGCGTCACTAAAATCAATACCGTATCTACTTACTTCAAAATCATCTGAAAATCTAACAAAGTTATAGCCTTTCTTTAATTTAATGGAGGGTAATTCTAGCTCAATTCGACCAAAGCCTCCCAGTTGATGACACCGATTTGTTTCATTTTCACACCAAACATAGTACATATATAGGACATTACAAAAATAAATTATTTTTCGGATATTCGTATTGGTTTTGCCGTAAGGGTTGTTTAATTGAGGCACCTATCGTCATTCTATCAAATATACCACTTGCAGAAAACTGTCCGCAAAACAACAAATTCTGCCTGCTCATTGTCATTTTTTGTATATAAGTTGTTGATATAATTCTGAAGCAGCATGCGTTTACAGTTTGCAGATATTAGGAAAATACCCTGAGTTACGCTAATGTCAAATTTGGCCATATTTTAAGCGATTTCTCGGTTGGGTCCATTTTCAAAAAGCAGTATCAAAGAAATGTGGTGACTTGAGTGATAATAATTTGCATGAATAATGAAAGTATCAATCGAACAGTCCAGAACCTAAATAATACATACTTTCACTTTCCCAGCCGTATTGAGTTTGAGTCATGGTTTTTTTACAGCATATACCTCATTTTATAAACTCTAACATATGAAAACATCACGAGGGTAAAATTTCTAGTTTTCAAGAAATATAGGTTTTTAGACATAGCACATTAAACCCTAAGTAGAGATTTTAAGGATGCTTCATTCAGTAAAATATAACGTTTCTACGTAATGAAAGGATGCAAAAATAGTCCTGTAACAGAATATTTAACTCTTGAGTTCTTAAAGGAGACGATTGGTGAACAATTTCCGCGAAGCAGTTACGTTCAGGCGAATGTGTCTGTCACCTACATATCTCCATAAACAATGCCCCTGCTGTTTAAACGTTCATCACTTTCCCGACCGCTAATACGCAAAGTTAATTATACCGAAACGTACCCTGATTCGGGGAAAACCTAGGGTCCCAGATTCTATTTTGCTCACCAACTTCATCAATATATTATATTAAGAGTTCGACAATATTTTGAACATGACAACATGTCTAAGCTGTGTCCAGCCATGAAGGAGTTCGAAAACAAAGAGACACAAGTTCCAAGAGAAATGTATGTTTCTTTCAAAGAAGAGACAAGAAACCTCTTCAAAAATTCTTTTTTTATTTTTTATTTTGAATCGTGGTGTATTCCTTCTCTTGGTTACATTCAGTGTGTGTATGTCAGACACATCACAATGTCAAACTGATGCTCGTTGCATTGCCTGGGTTGAAATTGAACATTCGGAAACTTCTTCAGAGGGCTGTATGCACAAGAATGCATGTTGTACCGCTATGATAACTGGAATTGAAATCGTTATGGAATAATATCTCGAGGATGAAGGTCTAGATACAGAGAATGAAATCTCATATAAAACTGGGGTACATATAGATGGGGAAAAAACCTTATCCTCAGACTTTGTTTATGTTCTCTTGCACAAGATTGACGATTTGACAGGTCACCATTTGACTGTGAAAACTCAGTCAGCCTTCGCGAGGCTAAAAGATCAATTGAAACTGCAATAAGTCTTCTTTATTTTGCGGAGAATTATTCCTTTGTGGTACACAACACATGGGAAATTTTACCCCCGCCAAATTTTGATATGTTGTTGTCCTGACTATGAGCTACACATGTGCAAAATATGAAGTCTCTAGGAGGTGCGCCTTTTTCTACAGACAGCTTTAAACAGGGGGCTTTTTGACATTTTTTCGAACAGTAGGTAGATATAAACAGCTATTGTAACATTAGAACGAAATATATTGTCACGAATTCTTAACGTCCAACTCTTGATACATCAAGGAGACGAATCATAGCATGTTTGGTGCACCACATCCCTTCTACTTCACAAACAAGTAAATACAAAATTGCCAAAAAACGAAAAAACTGCATTTTGCAAATGAAATTTAGCATTTTTGTCAAGCCAATTAAACGATATAAATACAAAATTACTTTCAAATGTTTTATATATTTTTTGAGACATCATTTAATATTCTTTTTAATGTAGAAATTTTAAACCTTTAAGTCTAGAGATCTCAATGTAAGAGACATCGAAACGTATCAAGGGTTTTGCTCAATAACGTCACATTTGGAAGACCCCTGTCTCCTAAAACACTATGGCAAACACAAATATTTTGAGTATAAACAAAATTTGTGTATTTCCCTTCTCTGAAGATACAGAAGCATCTATTAAAATTGAAAATTCCAAAATCCATGATGTCAACTGGGGCGATCCCCAGATTTTGGTCGATTTGAAATGGAATGACACTGGATGGATTAAATACAAATATATTTTCAGGTTATTCAATCATTGTTATTGTGATCTGGTTGGTAAGATCGACTGTATGCTTGAGAGAGAAAAGGTTCCGAACTAGACAACATGTACATCGCTGTTTTATAACTGTATTTATTGAAATGAAATCTCAATAAAAAAACTCGATTGATTATTTGAACCATTTCAATTCATTCCACCAGTAAAAGGGTAACAGCAGTTCCTACAGAGCGCCAGACAACCAGCCTGATAAAGTTTATTAGAAAAACACAGAAATCCTAATAATATGCTTTATACGTTTGTGGTCATGTTTTGTTTAGCTCACCTTTACAAAGTAAATGTGAGCTTATGTCGTGGCGCTTCGTCCGTCGTCCGTCTGTCTGTCCGTCCGTAAACTTTCACGAAAAAAACTACTCTTCCTAAACGAATCCAGATATCATTCTGAAATTGTAGTATGTTATACCCATGGTGATTCCTCACAGAAAGGTATACGTTTCAGTTTTGAGAATCCAAGATGGCCGCCATGGCAGCCATATTGAATTTTCAATTAGATTTCATGAAAAAGACTACTTCTCCTAAACCAATCTATTTATCATTTTTAAATTTTAGTATGTTATACCTATAGTGATTCCGCACAGAAACGTAGACGTTTCAGTTTTGAGAATCCAAGATGGCCACGATAGCAGCCATATTGACTTTTCAGCTGCAGATGACACATCATTATTATTAAATTTTAAGCTTTCATCAAGTGATCACTCGCACCATATAAATTCTCTAATTTGAACTTACTAATCATACTATTATCTTGAATATGGAATATTTAAGATTGTCATGCAAGTTGTTCTATATTTTTAAGTGTTTCTAAAATAAATTAAGATTAAAGACAAACATAATTAATTAATTTGTGTAAAATCTTTATGGCAACTAACTGCAAAAACCCAATCACATTAAACATCATGTTAAATTTTAAACAATGGTATCTCCCTTATATTCCTTTAAATACCACACAGTCATAAGGGGTCAACCAGAGTTCAGATATTCCTGTTGAGGCCACTATGCTTTTCTAATACACATCTCAATACAGGCTGCTAGCATAACAGTCTCAGCTGCTAGTCTGTCGCATAATCAAGCTGACCCAATTGATTATGCTATATGGCCATACGTATGCAATAAGAGTTATGGAAATTAGACTTGTATTCTCATGACAGTGATCTGTTCTTTCTAAGAATAACAACTTACACAAAACTTTTCAACAATAAGCTTTGTGTTTAGCAATCTACATGATAAGTTGATGTGGAAAGAGTTATTTTGCATCAGGTTCCAGTTCCTGTGTATTCATATTTGTACCATTTCTTTATCTAACAGAAGTTCAAAATCAATTTAGGACATACGCTTACTATGTTTTGTGAAATTATATATATTTTTCAAAACAATGCATGTTCTCTCCCGTCAAGTCTTTAAATACCACACATAAGGGCTTAGCCAGAGTTCAGGTTTACATGCTCAGCACACTATGCTTCTCCAAATACACAAAGCCAAATACACAAATTGCTACACTCTCCTAAAAAACATGATGGCAGCCATAATCAATTATCATATAAAAGATGGTTACACAATTAAAACATATTACCACATCATTCATTTTAAGGTGAGCTTCTGTACCCTCGGTACTTTTATGACATACAAGACTATATTTGTCCTATATAAGACCTTATTTGTCATTTTATTTTGAGTTAAAAAAAAAACATCTTTGAGAGACATTTTAGTATTTTTTAATTCCAATTTATGTGATATAAAGGCAATATATAAATGTTTTAGCTTCAGAGCAACAGAGGCAGATCAAGTCATGAAACGTTGATACACCCTCTGTACTATTACGCCGACTTTGTGGAATAGAATGGGAGATGCCTGATTGGAGGCAATCAAAGTTAGTTGTGCAATCAGCGACGCTGTTCTAAAATCATCATTTTGGCTACTGAATCATGGCAAAAGCATAGTGAAAAGAACCACCCTTTCCATGGGAGAAGCGTTGTCATTTGATAAAGAAATTCTAATGTATCGTGGTGCATTTTTTCCGCCAGGGGAAACTGCCGGAACCAACGGATTTCGGCAAGTTAGAATAGAGGCTGTATCAACAAATCATGACTTGATCTGCCTCTGTGGGGAGAGAATGACAGCCAAGTTGCTTTTCAACATTGACAATAAAAAACTCTTGGAACATGAATAATTGAAAGGAATTTACATAGAGTCTATCATGCATTTTTTTACATTATTAACAGAAAACACAAGTGCTGATATTCAACAAATGTATTCGCACTGTATCATCATTTCCATATACTTACAAGTTACAAGTGTGGCAGGGTTTTCAAATTCAAACAACTAATGTCAATTAATGAAACCAAAAAATTGAAAAAAAGTATCAAAATTTATAAAGATCATCATAACTATATCCTGATTCACATTTCTTGTACAATAACTGTGACTATGAATGTTTTAATCAATGCTTATACCAATCTTCAGTCTCTTGTTATTCGCTTAATGAAAATTTCCTCTGTTCATCTTGGAAACTATGAAATTTTCTTTGTTATATATTTCTATGCTCATGTCTACGGAAAATTAATGCATTTGGGGCTCAAAGTGTTCACCGTGCGTACGGGTAGTCATAATGGACACTTAGTCCAGCCATGGACACTTGATAAATTTTTTCCGACTTTAATGTTAATTGCAATATTAAGTTACAAAACAAGCGAAAGAAATTATAAAAGTGTTTAAGATATAATCCTAATAAAAGAGAAAAAATACCTATTATTCATTTGAATCATAAGCTCGAACAGATAATCTGTTTTTTGGCCCGATCAGTTAAACAAGAACCATTTGCGATTAGAGTATTTTAGGGGAAGGACTAATTAGACCGCCACAACTCGACACGACTAAATATAAACGGCTTACGATTCAATCCGAATACATTAGACTTGGTTACGAGTCACGTGGGATTGATCATGACTTAATAACTTCAATGTAATTTCTTGAATTCCCGTCGAAAAGTACGAATCTCGCCCGACCCGACTCGCCCAGACTCTTCGCGAATTTTAAAGACTTGTCCGAGCTAGCCGGCGATTCGGAGACGATTCTATACGCGTTGAGGAAGATCTATAACATGGCCTACATTCAGTCGGCAACGACTCGTAGCTCAGTGAAATGGGCAATTGTATTTTAAAATGTTTCCCCTCATTGGGATAGCTCAGTCTTTTGCATGTTCGGCTTCGGATCAATAGGCCCGTGGTTCGAATCCCGCCATGAGGGGCTCAGTAACTTTGTCTGCAGAAGAGAACTGTTCTACACAGTCAGGTTTGGGTGCAATGTTACACTGAATTTCAGTGCAGTACCACCAATGGTTCGCTAGTTCCAGCCGATGTTCGCAGGTTTCATCGCATTACATAGCCATATCCCTGCAATATAACTAGCAGCCGCGATATAAGTGAAATACTCTTGAAAGCGGCGATAAACCCCAAATAACCCTACCTTCAACTGGATTGTGTAATTTTCATGTATTTATACATAATATGTATAAACTGGAATGACCCCCTTAAATTTCAATTCCACAAAAAAAATCCTCTTTAAAAGAAAAAAACCATGTTGTTTAATACTTGAAACATAGAAGAGTCGTTTGGCTTGAATTATGAAATGATGAAGGTTTTGTATGATATTATTTTTCTTGTAAGTGTGATATAAATTGAAGACGGATATTTAGAAAAAGGTCAAAAGTATTACTTCTTTACAAATACACATTCAAAATACACATACCAATTTGTCTAACAGTTTTCAAGCATTTTTGTATTTCCTATAGAAATCGACACAATTCATATAAAATTGTGTCATGTTGAAAGAATTCTTCCAATAATAAAATACCTGTAGGGCAGTGTTGTGTCACCATCAATTTGTCGTAGATTATCTTTGACCCTTAACCATTCAAAAACTTATCGGGATAATTCAAACTGTATCATGATTCAATCATATATATTCTGTTTCCCAAAATCTGTCTCCATTTCTAGAATTCAACTTACATGATATTGTTAAACAAGTGTTGAAAATCTAAAAGTGTTTGTTTTATTTTGTATCTCTGATTTATAATTTAAAAGTTGAGAAAACTTTCATTATACATATCTTTAATTTGATGGAAGGAAATGATTAGATGAAAGCGTCATTGTCAAAAGATTTGCTTTGTACATGTTATCGTCAATAAGTAAACTCCGGTTGTAGCGTTACCATGGTTACTGACTAAAAAGGCAGTAGCGTTCTGTCTGGAATAACCAGGAAGTAAGCTTACTGACTACTTTTATTTCAAGATATTCCTCTTGTTGCCAGCGGTATTAGCGTTACTGCAAAATACCTTGTAAAGGCTTGATATCTTGCTTTGATTAAAATTTTGTACTGACTTGACATAAATATATTACTTTTATTTCTTTATACTCTCCATGCTGCTCAGACCTCTCTTCAGTATAGCCGTTGACGTCGTCATATGTCCGTAGCCTTAGAGCCGTTGACGTCGTCATATGTCCGTAGCCTTGAGTAGTAAGAAAGTCCACAGTTCCGGACAATCAAAGACATTCCTTTAAACAATAGCATTCCACAGCAAAACAAAGAGAATTAGCCCTAAATTAGCCCTAAAATTTTAGGGCTACCTGTGGAATTTAGGGCTAATACATTCCATAGCTCGCGAAGATAGGAATGTGAAGTATTTAGAATGTCAGGTATTTAAAGGTAGGAAAAAATTCTTTCAACAAAAGCATTCCACAGCAGACAAAAGACATCAGCCCTAAATTGTTAGGAATGTAGCTCTTGGAATTTAGGGCTAATACATTCCATAATTCATACAGATAGGAATGTGAAGTATTTAGAATGTCAGGTATTCAGTGGTAGATACATACCTATGACTCACGCGAAAAGGAATGTGAAATATTTAGTCGGGTCAACAAGGAACAGTCTATTTAGAATTTGAATAACATTCCGACATTAAAGGTAAAGTTCCAATGCATATGACTCACCCGGTTAGTGATGTATAGTATTTTAGTTAAGATTAACAAAGAAGCTCTAATTTAAAACGAACAGCACCCTATATGTAATTTATTCAGACAAAATCTGGTTAGACTATGCATAACAGCTATTGCTTATTTAATAAGTGGTAAAAAAAGAAGCTTTGAATAACATTTCAAGATTGATATTGACACAAAAATTAGAAATCAGAATATGTTTACTTCAACTATCATTTAATATTAGATATAAATTATGAATGATTCTAAGTCTCCTTTCATCAGTATTTACCGGTATGTTATTATTATTAGAATAAATGAATACCTTTTCAGTGAAGTATTTTAATCAATCTAATTAGATTAGATTCCTATACAGTGTTGATTAGGTGACAATTTCCCAAGACTTGTTTAACACAGCTGACCTACAGCTGTGTTGCGGCGAATGTTCATTGTAATTTTGAACGTGCAAAAATTAAAATTATCATTATTTGAGACTTAATTTTAGACTTAATTAAGATCTAATTAGGTTTTATCATTTTTTGTTTTCATGATGTCATTTGTATCATATATATTACACTACTTGATAGCAGTTATTAGAAACGGAGAAAATGTTGAAACTCTCCACCTCGCTGACCTTCATTCTGAATAGCAGATGTTTTGAATCACTAGATTGTGTTAGCAGAAAGAGACCCACACACTTCAACACCTCCCACGCTTTCTTTTGTTTTTCTAAACCATTGTACTGCCCTGCCCCCTCGCCGCCTTGTACCCCTGATTAAATAAACCTGTACTCCGATGATTAAATAAACCTGTACTCCGACGTCAAAAAAGGATGGTGGATGGGATAAGCAACTTTCACAAAGCATTTACATTTTTTTTTTACAACCTACAGATATTATTTATGCCTACACACATCCGTCCTCAAATCTTTTTATAAAATATCAATCACGACGTGTACAGTATAAATATTCAAGCTTCTGTATTGCTTTTACCAACATATATCAGCTGATTTTCCCCGCCCTCCATATTACCATGCTATAATTCACATATACCAAGAACAGAATCACACAAGGTGTCAGAAAGTGTCAGACAGTGTCTGAAAGTTTATGCAGTTGACTATTGATAATACGTGGAAAATAATAATAATATTTTGTTGCAAGACTGAAGAATGTCAAGTGTGTTTCACCAAGTCAAGTCAATAAACAGTGTCCCTGAAAGTTTAGTTCATTTCTAGATGGTTGCAATAAAATGATATTTTGACAAATAGAATTGTTTTTTGTCTATTACTTTTCATTGGTTAATCTTTGTCTCACAAAGCAAGTCTCAGGTTACTTAAAAAGTCATAATATAAGAAACCTTACCTTTTATAAATGTCCGTATTTCCTCAGAAAATCAAGCGTTCCAAACTACGCAGGAGCACCAAGACACATTCTGACAAGGTTTTTCATGTCTACAAGAGAAAGAATCACAATATTTGGTGTAGTATTGTTCCAGATTTAGAGACTTTCCAACGCTCTGTCAAAGACAAATACTGTGCCATATGACCTTCGTTCCAGGGGGCTGCAGTAGTTAAGATTTACTATTCTTCCTCTATAGTTGATTAATTCATCAAAATAGTCTGTAAAAATATTCGGTACTGTTGTGCAAACTTGATAATTTAGAAGTAAATCTCCCTCAATCTCTATTTCAATTCGTCCATGTGAAAGATTCCTTATTTGAAAATTCATATTTTCTCTCTAACTTACATCCATGTAGTTTTTAAAAGTGAGGAACAAATCTTTGGGCATGAAGTTATATGAAATGCAATAACAAGAAAATGAATAACATACTAGAAAGAACAATACACTGTTCATGAACCCTTTTTAAGGCTTTTAAATTTACCCATTGTTTCCTCCTTTCAGGTCCTAACCCCTCTCAAACATTTATTTGCATTCACAACAATGTCAACACATGTTTTCCATTTACTGTCTGTGTTGGGAAAAATATACACTTCATTTTTAAAAAAAGGAACATTTGATAATTTATAAAATTTGTATGACTTTCAAATACTTATATAGTAGTAGTAGTAGTAGCAGTAGTAGTAGAAGTAGTAATGGTAGTAGAAGTAGTAACGGTAGTAGTAGTAGTAGTACAAGTAGTAATAGTAATTGTTGTAGTGGTAGTAGTAAAAGTAGTAGTAGTAGTAACCTGGTCATGTTATTACTTTTTACCAAAGTAAATAGATCATTTAACTATTTTAGCAAATCTAAGGGGAAGAGTTTATTAGTAATAGTGACCTAGTAGAAATAGTAACAGTAACACTAGTAGAAATAAGAATAAGTGGTAGTTATAGTCAAACACTGGGTGAAATGAAGATATTTATTACCTTTACAAGATATATATTATTTGTAAATATTATCTTTACAAGATATTTATTTCTTTGTAAATATCATCTTTAATCCTTTGTAAATGTTTGTAAATATTTGTAAATTTTTGTAAATTTTTGTAAATATTTGTAAATATCATCTTTAATCTGTAATTAATATTCGCAAATATCATATTTATCTTTTGTAAATATTTGAGAATATCATGTTTAATTTAATATCGTAACAATTTAGTTAGTGTTGACAATATCATCTCCAATCAGTGTGCGTATGTGACATGTAGTCATGCTTGTTATTGTGTTTCATTTTATAACTTTTGGAGGCCAGAAATATGTATTTTGGATGTTTGGGTTGTACGGGTAAAATGTTATATGATGTATTGATAATGTAAAGAAAAGTTGGATAAGAATTGTATTTGTGGTGTATTTGAAGGCTTTCGAACATGTTTTGATAACGAGAGAATGCAATGTCATTTTGCACATTTGTGCACTCAATTGACTCAAAATTGCCAAATACCTTATTTAATTCCAAATTAAGTTATAACAATTTGATCAAATGGTAACTTTGAAAAATACAAATTTTATGAGATGTTGACTTTAAAAAGTGAGGATTTCATAAAATGTTGACTTTGAAAAGAAATACAAGATGAGTTGTTGAGTTTGAAGAGAAATATAATTTTGTGAAATGTTGGCTTTGAAAAGAAATAATTTGTTTAAATGATGACTCTGAATAGGAATTATTTTGGTGAAATGATGACTTGAAGAGGAATCATTTGATGAAAGGATAATTTTGAAGAGAAATAATTAGTGAAATGATGACATTGGAAACTAATAGGTTGGTGAAATAGTGAAAAATACTTTGAAAAGTAATAATTTAATGAAATGTTGAATTTGAAAAGAAATAATTGGTGAAATGATGACTTTGAGAGGAAATGATTTGATGAAATAGTGACTTTGAAAAGTGATAATTTTATGAGATGTTTACTTTGAAACGTGAACATTTTATAAGATGTTGACTTTGAAAAGAAGTAATTTGGTTAAATGATGACTTTGAAGAGGAATAATTTGGTGAAATTATGACTTGAAGAGGAAGCATTAGTGAAATGATGACTTTGGGAACTTATACGTTTTGTTAAATGTTGACTTTGGAAAGTAATAATGGATGATATGAAGACTTTGAAAACGTATAAGTTTGGTGAAATAATTACTTTGAAAAGTAATAATTTGATGACATTTTGACTTTTAAAAAAAAAAAAAAAATTTGTGCAATTTGTGAATGATGACTTAAAAGAAATAATTTGATAAATTTCCATATTTTAACTGATATGAATAATAAATACAGTGTTGAAGAATGAAAACAGCTTGTTGGAAATTATTTCCACTCATTAGGTTGTAGCTTAACGAATACACTTGCTAAATAACTCATTAGTCAGGGTGTAGATTGTCTATTGAGTGACAATGCTGTTACATAATCAGTTCGATGTATTCATTACGCCTTTAATGGGTGTTAATTTTTCAGATGGAATATTAACTTTTAAGGAAAAATTGATAATTTCAAATGTTGACCTTGGTAAAACATAGACTTATAAAATCCATTGTGTTGTTGAATGAAGATTTGTAATGGTGATTTCGTTGAAACGGTTTTTGATGAAAAATTAATATATAATCATGAGATACTGGAAATGTTTACTGTTGTGAAATATTTTCTCATTTTCATAAGAAAAAGAAAAACTAATCACTGATTTGAGGAATCCAAACATCATTCTAGAAGTTAAATTCCCCTCACTTGTAGGTAGCTTAACGAATACACCTGTTGGAATATCTCATTAATTAGGATGTTGATTGTGTATTGAATGGCAATGCCGTTAGCTCATGCTTGATATGCTTCATGGCTCAACGCCTGGATCAACACTCAGCGTAAAAGCCTACCCTAGCACTGTTCATTGGGATCGACCATCTTGTATGCCGAGCAAATGTTGTTTTATGTATATGGTGCCAATTTTTATGTATACGACATGTCAACATTTGCGTGACACAATAATAAAATAATTAAAAAAATATCTCATTGCAGTTTTTAATTTCCTGTCGGTGAGGTGTCCATCAATAGTTTATTCACGCTTACATAGACACCTTACACTGCAATAGATCTTTAAAACTTGTTTGAGTGTAAATGTGTTTAAATGTTAAACATCATATAACCACAAACATAAGTTATGTTGCTATTTTCTTTTGAATATAAATATGTCTGATTAAATATTTTATAGTGCGTCAAAGGTCGCTACTCAATTATGTTCAGTTTAGTAACTAAAGCCGTTTTTGAATGCCGACTTGATGGGCAGCTAGATCAACATTTTAATAACATAAAGGTTAATTATCACATACCCTTTGTTGTTTCTGAAGTAACCAGTAATTTATTTGATCGTTTTATCTTTATTTTGAAAGAATCTATTTCTAATGTAAATGCCCAAACTTGTAAAGGAGGTAATAAGTTAAGAACTTATACTACTTTTAAAGATGAATATCGCCCTGAATCTTATGTACTATGTCAAATGCCTCGCGCTTATAGACGTGCCTTAGCACTTTTTAGATGTGGTGTTGCTCCTCTAAGAGTTGAAACTGGAAGATATAATTGTACTCCTTTACAGGAAAGAACATGTTTTCATTGTGAGGCTTTTGTTGAAGATGAGCGCCATGTTTTATTGCACTGTCCTCTTTATTCTTTTGAAAGAGATGTCCTTTTTAGAAAATGTCAAGAATTTAATGCTACGTTTATGTCCTTTAACGAATTTGATAAGGTAATATTTTTACTATCCAATCCACAAGTGTCTTTTAATACAGCCAAAACCTGCTATCTTATTTTAAAGCGACGACAGAACCTTTTATATGGTTAACTTATATTGTAAATAGTTGTATTATATACCCTGTATTCCTTTTGTTTCTTAATTTATACGTTATTAGTCTCTCATAAATCTGTAAAGATTGGCTCAACATTTTAACTCGATTCTTTTTTATGCATGTATTACATTGTACTTTACCTGTATTTATTATGTTGAGGTGAGACTCAAATAAAATATCTGTCTGTCTGTCTGTCTGTCTGTCTAGATCTGTCTCGCGACAGACCCGTGAATGCATGACTGGTCACACGCCATTTTTGAGACGTCATATACAGAATGATTGCACCGAGCTCTATACATCTATCATAACAAGATCACCAAATAAACCCATTCATTAACGATTTTCAGAAAATGTTAAACACGACAGACAGACAGACAGACAATTGTTTATTTAAGTCTCACTTCTGTACAGCAAAACAATAAATACATATTGGCATAAAACACGGATAAAAGTATAGAACCACTCAATATGAGTTATGAGAGACTATCATATATACATATCGTAGAAATTACATGAACTTTAGAAAAAAAAGGAGAAATATTTTAGGAAAATAGAAGGCGTTTCCTTCTTTGTAATATTAAAAAGCAGGTTTTGGCAAAATAGTAAAACATATCAGCACTTTGACATAACAGCATTTTTTCAAAAATCTGTTAGAATAAAAACATTAACATCATGGGAAGATATATACGTAAAAAGTGTTTCTCTAAGATAGTTTCTTGACGTATACATAAAACACCTTATACTGCAATAGATCCTAAAACTTGTTTTTAGTCTATATGTGTTTAAACGTTAAATATATAGTAGGTATTAGAAATTGTCAATGATAATGCTAGATATTAATGTAATTTACAATAACTAATTATAATTAATCAAGATGGTATAGTTGATACGGCGCCGGATACCCCACCGGATCCTCACCCAGGCATAAGAGTAGACAATAATGAAAGAATGAAAGGTTTTTCGTCATTTGGTGCATTCTCTACCTGATGTAGACCTATTGTTAGAAAAACCAAGTATTAAATAGTTAACATGATTTATCTAATGATTTTTAGAAATAGGTTGAATCAATGAATTGACGATTTCTTTTACATGTAGCTTTACACTTTTAGATAATATATTTATAACATATTTTTAAAAAAAGCGCAACCCGTGACCTCACTGACAATGAAAAAAGAAGCAATGACAATCAAACATTGCCAAGATTCTACATGTCAAGGATTCAGCCAAAGGCTCGTTAAGTCTTCATGCATGCATACCACTTTACTACCTAATAAACACAGTGTCACTGCACCTGTTATGTTATTGTTAGTGCAATAAACTAAATAATGAGAATCAAATATCTTTACCCATTAAAAGCTCATCGAATGTATAGTACAAAAATCCTTAATTTGCCACACACACAAAAAATGAGGAGATAAATCCTAATTTCTTAAATAATGATTCTATTGAAATGTTGACTTTGGAAGCAATTAGGTTCAGTTGAATATTAACTTATCGTTTATGTTATTGTTAATCATAGTTCGGGTATTGATTCTGTGTTGTTTAAAATTAGTGATCAGCAAGATATACTGTAGTACTTGTCTTTGTCTGGGTGACATATTCACATTGATAGTATATTACACTATATCATATTACCATGTAAATCATGGTGTCAATGATATTTTTTATTATGAAAGACATACTGCTTCATGTGTAACATTTACCAATTCAAATTCAACCATATAATGTTGAGGCCACTTTGTCCCGTCAAAGGGATATCAATGCTCTTAGCATCATTCTATAGTCTGCTACCTGCTCTGACTCCAATACCTGTCTTGTTAAGTTTAACGACATTCAATCAAAACACAAGATGATAATACATGAATGTACAAACAATTGACATGTAACTACTTGACTATCAAGCTTGGAGAGTTTTAATCAATGTTTATCTTGGAGAAGTTAACGCTCAGACAAAGTGAAAATTTGAAATTCTGACTTTCAAATATAATTGAATTTGGTGTACTTTATTGGCTCTGAAGCTGTCATATTGTTCAAAGGTTATTTCCAAAGTATAGTCCGTATAATAAAGGGCTAGTTTGAGGGTTTATAATTTTGATGAAGTGTTTACTTCGAAATATAGTTTGATGTTGTTGACATGCTAGTTCAGAATTTTTTTTTATTTGTGAACGTTTAATCTATCTTTATTATCTATTTTTATTATGTAACCAGCGAGTGCCAGTTGAAAAGATATCATAGTCTTTCAGTTTGTCTGTATTACAATTGTTGTGATAACTACTTTGTGAACATATTGATGATGTATTGTTTCAGCTTCAGCTTCATGGGCAGACGTATTGAGTAATTTTCATTTCATGAATGCATATTTTTGAGGAAAATATTCTCAATGAGACTTTTTATTTGCAATGTTTCTGAAAGAACGTTTACTTTGGATTATTTTATTTTGTAAATATGTAGCGTCAAAAACATTTTGACCTTGATAGACATATTCATTATTGTGTTAAATCTACCAATTCAAATGTTACCATATACTATTTTAGGCCCCTTCGACCTGTTCAAGGGCAATCAATTCTATTTGCATCAATCTATCGTCTGCTACCTGCTCTAACTCCGATACCCTCCTCGTTAAGTTTAACGACATTCAATTAACAATAATCTCAGATGACTATACCTGAATATACAAACAATCAACAAGCAAATACCCGACAATTAAGCTTGGCGAGTTTTCAATAAATGTTTATCTTGGAGCATAAAGTAACAATTATCAATCTATCGTCTGCTACCTGCTCTGACTCCAATACCCTCCTCGCTAACTTAAACGACATTCAATTAACATAAAGCTCACATGACTATACCTGAATATACAAACACTTAACAAGCAAGTACACGTCAATTAAACTTTGCGAATTTTCACAAAATGTATATCTTGGAGCATAGAGTAGCAATCATCAATCAATCGTCTGCTACCTGCTCTGACTCCAATACCCTCCTCGTTGAGTTAAACGACATTCAATTAACATAAATCTCAGATGACTATACCTGAATATACAAACACTTAACAAGCAAGTACACGTCAATTAAACTTTGCGAATTTTCACAAAATGTATATCTTGGAGCATAGAGTAGCAATCATCAATCAATCGTCTGCTACCTGCTCTGACTCCAATACCCTCCTCGTTGAGTTAAACGACATTCAATTAACATAAATCTCAGATGACTATACCTGAATATACAAACACTTAACAAGCAAGTACACGTCAATTAAACTTTGCGAATTTTCACAAAATGTATATCTTGGAGCATAGAGTAGCAATCATCAATCAATCGTCTGCTACCTGCTCTGACTCCAATACCCTCCTCGTTGAGTTAAACGACATTCAATTAACATAAATCTCAGATGACTATACCTGAATATACAAACACTTAACAAGCAAGTACACGACAATTAAGCTTGGCGAGTTTTCACTAAATGTATATCTTGGGATATAGAGTAAAAATCAATACTCATACAAAATGAAAATATGAGTTCTGACTTTCAAATATATTTGAAATGAGGGAGTTGTTGACACTGAAGTTGTTATATTGTTCACAAGTGATTTCCAAAGTAAATGCATCATAATTATTGGCTATTTTGAGAGATGATACTTTTGATGAAATGGTTACTTTGAAATATAGTTGATGTGGTTGACATGCATATTTTGAAAAATATCTTGTTATATACGAATGCTTGTAAATATATCCTAAATCTGTTTACACGTAATGGGCGTGTTCTATATTTCTTGTGAGCAAGTGCTGTAACTTTACAGCTTAAATAGATTGACTTATTGTAGTTATATCTATATCCTTTTGTCCCTATATGAATTCTGCATATGATGTAAAATATGTATTTTGTATTAGTACTGTCAGATCCGAGATGGTGTGAGACATTCAACAAAAGATAAAAACAAAATGTAGCTCTATTTGACCTATTGAAATGTTATTGAACCCACAAACATCTTATTAACCTTTTTATGTAGAATGTCACATTATTACATACTCAACTTAAAAGGGAACCTTTATGATACATTTTACGTACTTAAATCTCTACTTTGAAAAATAAATTCAGAATGCAAAAACAACATTCCACCTTCACATGACAGAATAACAGATGCAAAGAGGATATTGTGCAAAAACGCAAATATTAAGAAAAAAAAGCAAACGGTGGGCATGGAATAGACAGTGTTTCAATGGATATTGAACAGGGGTGTGGCTACATTAAGACTTTTGTCCGATGAAAGCATATGCACGTGTTTGTTCTACGATTGCTATGCTTCAATCAGTGGCGTGCATCTTGAGATCGAGGGTGTTATTTCAAGGTCAATCTATTATGATAGTGATTTAATTTTTAGAGCCTGATTAGATGCTTATTCGCGGGAGAATCAAACCCGTAGTAAAATCTAGATTCGACTTTTATTAATGATTGATCAAAAGACACTGTAGAGGCGATAAGACAAGAGGTGCTTTCAAGCGACTTATATATGTGAACTTTCTTATTGAGAGATATGTGGCCCTCACGAGGAGGATCACCCTAATTTGCCACATATATTTCGGAGGTTATGAGTAAATTAATGAATATTGACGGATGCATTGTTATTACTTGTTCATTCAGATAAAGTCATCTAAGACTATGCTAATTGCATGTCGTTTAGGTATTGGAGAAAGAGAGGGTGAAGAACAATCCATAGATTGATGAAAATAGCATTGTTTGCTCGCTAACAAGACAAAGTGGCTCATCTTGTTATGGTTTGTCCATCATATAGCAATGTATAATATTAATTACTTTCATCTTTAGATACGTTTATATCACTGATATCATAAGAACATAAACAACTGCAGTGGATATTTTGAAAGAGTGTCAAAACCTGTCTACGTATGCTCCCATAATCAAACATGTTTATTTGTTTGTTTTTCTTCTATGTCCTTTTTTTTTTGTGATCTTCATGGTAATAAACCATTCATTCACTAATCAGTATAGCGTATTGTTTAACTGTACACTTACAATAATATACTCAATAAAGGATTATTTTTCATTGGGAATGTTAACTGAATTCAAATATCTTTAAATATATTCTAAAAACATTAAAAAGAGACAACATACTTTTCATATTTATCAAAGTTAACTTTTAAACAACATCAAACTAAACTTCAAACTAAATATTTCATGAAAGTTATCATTTCCAAAATAGCCAATAATTCAATAATAATTTGATATTAGAATAAATTGAAAATAAACTTTAAACAATTTCAGAACATTTTAAGAATTTCCAAAAAAAATTGAAAGTCGGAATTTCATATTGTCATTCTGTATGAGTGTTAACTTCTACTCAATGCTCCAAGATATACATTTATCGAAAACTCGCCAAGTTTAATTGTCGGGTAGATGCTTGTTAAGTGTTTGTATATTCAGGTTAGTCATCTGAGATTTATGTTAAATAGATGTAGTTTAACTTAACGAGGAGGGTATTGGAGTCAGAGCAGGTAGCAGATGATAGATTGATGATTTCTATTTTATGCTCCAAGATAAACATTTATTGAAAACTCGCCAAATTAAATTGACGGGTAGTTGCTTGTTAAATGTTTGTATATATTCAGGTATAGTCTTTGAGATTAATGTTAATTGGATGTAGTTTAACTTAACGAGGAGGGTATTGGAGTCAGAGCAGGTAGCAGACGATAGATTGATGATTTCTATTTTATGCTCCAAGATAAACATTTATTGAAAACTCGCCAAGCTTAATTGTCGGGTATTTGCTTGTTGATTGTTTGTATATTCAGGTATAGTCATCTGAGATTATTGTTAATTGAATGTCGTTAAACTTAACGAGGAGGGTATCGGAGTCAGAGCAGGTAGCAGACGATAGATTGATGCAAATAGAATTGATTGCCCTTGAACAGGTCGAAGGGGCCTAAAATAGTATATGGTAACATTTGAATTGGTAGATTTAACACAATAATGAATATGTCTATCAAGGTCAAAATGTTTTTGACGCTACATATTTACAAAATAAAATAATCCAAAGTAAACTTTCTTTCAGAAACATTGCAAATAAAAAGTCTCATTGAGAATATTTTCCTCAAAAATATGCATTCATGAAATGAAAATTACTCAATACGTCTGCCCATGAAGCTGAAGCTGAAACAATACATCATCAATATGTTCACAAAGTAGTTATCACAACAATTGTAATACAGACAAACTGAAAGACTATGATATCTTTTCAACTGGCACTCGCTGGTTACATAATAAAAATAGATAATAAAGATAGATTAAACGTTCACAAATAACAATTTTTTCTGAACTAGCATGTCAACAACATCAAACTATACTTCGAAGTAAACACTTCATCAAAATTATAAACCCTCAAACTAGCCCTTTATTATACGGACTATACTTTGGAAATAACCTTTGAACAATATGACAGCTTCAGAGCCAATAAAGTACACCAAATTCAATTATATTTGAAAGTCAGAATTTCAAATTTTCACTTTGTCTGAGCGTTAACTTCTCCAAGATAAACATTGATTAAAACTCTCCAAGCTTGATAGTCAAGTAGTTACATGTCAATTGTTTGTACATTCATGTATTATCATCTTGTGTTTTGATTGAATGTCGTTAAACTTAACAAGACAGGTATTGGAGTCAGAGCAGGTAGCAGACTATAGAATGATGCTAAGAGCATTGATATCCCTTTGACGGGACAAAGTGGCCTCAACATTATATGGTTGAATTTGAATTGGTAAATGTTACACATGAAGCAGTATGTCTTTCATAATAAAAAATATCATTGACACCATGATTTACATGGTAACATGATATAGTGTAATATACTATCAATGTGAATATGTCACCCAGACAAAGACAAGTACTACAGTATATCTTGCTGATCACTAATTTTAAACAACACAGAATCAATACCCGAACTATGATTAACAATAACATAAACGATAAGTTAATATTCAACTGAACCTAATTGCTTCCAAAGTCAACATTTCAATAGAATCATTATTTAAGAAATTAGGATTTATCTCCTCATTTTTTGTGTGTGTGGCAAATTAAGGATTTTTGTACTATACATTCGATGAGCTTTTAATGGGTAAAGATATTTGATTCTCATTATTTAGTTTATTGCACTAACAATAACATAACAGGTGCAGTGACACTGTGTTTATTAGGTAGTAAAGTGGTATGCATGCATGAAGACTTAACGAGCCTTTGGCTGAATCCTTGACATGTAGAATCTTGGCAATGTTTGATTGTCATTGCTTCTTTTTTCATTGTCAGTGAGGTCACGGGTTGCGCTTTTTTTAAAAATATGTTATAAATATATTATCTAAAAGTGTAAAGCTACATGTAAAAGAAATCGTCAATTCATTGATTCAACCTATTTCTAAAAATCATTAGATAAATCATGTTAACTATTTAATACTTGGTTTTTCTAACAATAGGTCTACATCAGGTAGAGAATGCACCAAATGACGAAAAACCTTTCATTCTTTCATTATTGTCTACTCTTATGCCTGGGTGAGGATCCGGTGGGGTATCCGGCGCCGTATCAACTATACCATCTTGATTAATTATAATTAGTTATTGTAAATTACATTAATATCTAGCATTATCATTGACAATTTCTAATACCTACTATATATTTAACGTTTAAACACATATAGACTAAAAACAAGTTTTAGGATCTATTGCAGTATAAGGTGTTTTATGTATACGTCAAGAAACTATCTTAGAGAAACATTTTTTACGTATATATCTTCCCATGATGTTAATGTTTTTATTCTAACAGATTTTTGAAAAAATGCTGTTATGTCAAAGTGCTGATATGTTTTACTATTTTGCCAAAACCTGCTTTTTAATATTACAAAGAAGGAAACGCCTTCTATTTTCCTAAAATATTACTCCTTTTTTTTCTAAAGTTCATGTAATTTCTACGATATGTATATATGATAGTCTCTCATAACTCATATTGAGTGGTTCTGTACTTTTATCCGTGTTTTATGCCAATATGTATTTATTGTTTTGCTGTACAGAAGTGAGACTTAAATAAACAATTGTCTGTCTGTCTGTCTGTCGTGTTTAACATTTTCTGAAAATCGTTAATGAATGGGTTTATTTGGTGATCTTGTTATGATAGATGTATAGAGCTCGGTGCAATCATTCTGTATATGACGTCTCAAAAATGGCGTGTGACCAGTCATGCATTCACGGGTCTGTCGCGAGACAGATCTAGACAGACAGACAGACAGACAGACAGATATTTTATTTGAGTCTCACCTCAACATAATAAATACAGGTAAAGTACAATGTAATACATGCATAAAAAAGAATCGAATTAAAATGTTGAGCCAATCTTTACAGATTTATGAGAGACTAATAAACGTATAAATTAAGAAACAAAAGGAATACAGGGTATATAATACAACTATTTACAATATAAGTTAACCATATAAAAGGTTCTGTCGTCGCTTTAAAATAAGATAGCAGGTTTTGGCTGTATTAAAAGACACTTGTGGATTGGATAGTAAAAATATTACCTTATCAAATTCGTTAAAGGACATAAACGTAGCATTAAATTCTTGACATTTTCTAAAAAGGACATCTCTTTCAAAAGAATAAAGAGGACAGTGCAATAAAACATGGCGCTCATCTTCAACAAAAGCCTCACAATGAAAACATGTTCTTTCCTGTAAAGGAGTACAATTATATCTTCCAGTTTCAACTCTTAGAGGAGCAACACCACATCTAAAAAGTGCTAAGGCACGTCTATAAGCGCGAGGCATTTGACATAGTACATAAGATTCAGGGCGATATTCATCTTTAAAAGTAGTATAAGTTCTTAACTTATTACCTCCTTTACAAGTTTGGGCATTTACATTAGAAATAGATTCTTTCAAAATAAAGATAAAACGATCAAATAAATTACTGGTTACTTCAGAAACAACAAAGGGTATGTGATAATTAACCTTTATGTTATTAAAATGTTGATTTAGCTGCCCATCAAGTCGGCATTCAAAAACGGCTTTAGTTACTAAACTGAACATAATTGAGTAGCGACCTTTGACGCACTATAAAATATTTAATCAGACATATTTATATTCAAAAGAAAATAGCAACATAACTTGTGTTTGTGGTTATATGATGTTTAACATTTAAACACATTTACACTCAAACAAGTTTTAAAGAACTATTGCAGTGTAAGGTGTCTATGTAAGCGTGAATAAACTATTGATGGACACCTCACCGACAGGAAATTAAAAACTGCAATGAGATATTTTTTTAATTATTTTATTATTGTGTCACGCAAATGTTGACATGTCGTATACATAAAAATTGGCACCATATACATAAAACAACATTTGCTCGGCATACAAGATGGTCGATCCCAATGAACAGTGCTAGGGTAGGCTTTTACGCTGAGTATTGATCCAGGCGTTGAGCCATGAAGCATATCAAGCATGAGCTAACGGCATTGCCATTCAATACACAATCAACATCCTAATTAATGAGATATTCCAACAGGTGTATTCGTTAAGCTACCTACAAGTGAGGGGAATTTAACTTCTAGAATGCTGTTTGGATTCCTCAAATCAGTGATTAGTTTTTCTTTTTCTTATGAAAATGAGAAAATATTTCACAACAGTAAACATTTCCAGTATCTCATGATTATATATTAATTTTTCATCAAAAACCGTTTCAACGAAATCACCATTACAAATCTTCATTCAACAACACAATGGATTTTATAAGTCTATGTTTTACCAAGGTCAACATTTGAAATTATCAATTTTTCCTTAAAAGTTAATATTCCATCTGAAAAATTAACACCCATTAAAGGCGTAATGAATACATCGAACTGATTATGTAACAGCATTGTCACTCAATAGACAATCTACACCCTGACTAATGAGTTATTTAGCAAGTGTATTCGTTAAGCTACAACCTAATGAGTGGAAATAATTTCCAACAAGCTGTTTTCATTCTTCAACACTGTATTTATTATTCATATTAGTTAAAATATGGAAATTTATCAAATTATTTCTTTTAAGTCATCATTCACAAATTGCACAAATTATTATATTTTTTTTAAAAAGTCAAAATGTCATCAAATTATTACTATTCAAAGTAATTATTTCACCAAACTTATACGTTTTCAAAGTCTTCATATCATCCATTATTACTTTCCAAAGTCAACATTTAACAAAACGTATAAGTTCCCAAAGTCATCATTTCACTAATGCTTCCTCTTCAAGTCATAATTTCACCAAATTATTCCTCTTCAAAGTCATCATTTTACCAAATTACTTCTTTTCAAAGTCAACATCTTATAAAATGTTCACGTTTCAAAGTAAACATCTCATAAAATTATCACTTTTCAAAGTCACTATTTCATCAAATCATTTCCTCTCAAAGTCATCATTTCACCAATTATTTCTTTTCAAATTCAACATTTCATTAAATTATTACTTTTCAAAGTATTTTTCACTATTTCACCAACCTATTAGTTTCCAATGTCATCATTTCACTAATTATTTCTCTTCAAAATTATCCTTTCATCAAATGATTCCTCTTCAAGTCATCATTTCACCAAAATAATTCCTATTCAGAGTCATCATTTAAACAAATTATTTCTTTTCAAAGCCAACATTTCACAAAATTATATTTCTCTTCAAACTCAACAACTCATCTTGTATTTCTTTTCAAAGTCAACATTTTATGAAATCCTCACTTTTGAAAGTCAACATCTCATAAAATTTGTATTTTTCAAAGTTACCATTTGATCAAATTGTTATAACTTAATTTGGAATTAAATAAGGTATTTGGCAATTTTGAGTCAATTGAGTGCACAAATGTGCAAAATGACATTGCATTCTCTCGTTATCAAAACATGTTCGAAAGCCTTCAAATACACCACAAATACAATTCTTATCCAACTTTTCTTTACATTATCAATACATCATATAACATTTTACCCGTACAACCCAAACATCCAAAATACATATTTCTGGCCTCCAAAAGTTATAAAATGAAACACAATAACAAGCATGACTACATGTCACATACGCACACTGATTGGAGATGATATTGTCAACACTAACTAAATTGTTACGATATTAAATTAAACATGATATTCTCAAATATTTACAAAAGATAAATATGATATTTGCGAATATTAATTACAGATTAAAGATGATATTTACAAATATTTACAAAAATTTACAAAAATTTACAAATATTTACAAACATTTACAAAGGATTAAAGATGATATTTACAAAGAAATAAATATCTTGTAAAGATGATATTTACAAATAATAAATATCTTGTAAAGGTAATAAATATCTTCATTTCACCCAGTGTTTGACTATAACTACCACTTATTCTTATTTCTACTAGTGTTACTGTTACTATTTCTACTAGGTCACTATTACTAATAAACTCTTCCCCTTAGATTTGCTAAAATAGTTAAATGATCTATTTACTTTGGTAAAAAGTAATAACATGACCAGGTTACTACTACTACTACTTTTACTACTACCACTACAACAATTACTATTACTACTTGTACTACTACTACTACTACCGTTACTACTTCTACTACCATTACTACTTCTACTACTACTGCTACTACTACTACTACTACTATATAAGTATTTGAAAGTCATACAAATTTTATAAATTATCAAATGTTCCTTTTTTTAAAAATGAAGTGTATATTTTTCCCAACACAGACAGTAAATGGAAAACATGTGTTGACATTGTTGTGAATGCAAATAAATGTTTGAGAGGGGTTAGGACCTGAAAGGAGGAAACAATGGGTAAATTTAAAAGCCTTAAAAAGGGTTCATGAACAGTGTATTGTTCTTTCTAGTATGTTATTCATTTTCTTGTTATTGCATTTCATATAACTTCATGCCCAAAGATTTGTTCCTCACTTTTAAAAACTACATGGATGTAAGTTAGAGAGAAAATATGAATTTTCAAATAAGGAATCTTTCACATGGACGAATTGAAATAGAGATTGAGGGAGATTTACTTCTAAATTATCAAGTTTGCACAACAGTACCGAATATTTTTACAGACTATTTTGATGAATTAATCAACTATAGAGGAAGAATAGTAAATCTTAACTACTGCAGCCCCCTGGAACGAAGGTCATATGGCACAGTATTTGTCTTTGACAGAGCGTTGGAAAGTCTCTAAATCTGGAACAATACTACACCAAATATTGTGATTCTTTCTCTTGTAGACATGAAAAACCTTGTCAGAATGTGTCTTGGTGCTCCTGCGTAGTTTGGAATGCTTGATTTTCTGAGGAAATACGGACATTTATAAAAGGTAAGGTTTCTTATATTATGACTTTTTAAGTAACCTGAGACTTGCTTTGTGAGACAAAGATTAACCAATGAAAAGTAATAGACAAAAAACAATTCTATTTGTCAAAATATCATTTTATTGCAACCATCTAGAAATGAACTAAACTTTCAGGGACACTGTTTATTGACTTGACTTGGTGAAACACACTTGACATTCTTCAGTCTTGCAACAAAATATTATTATTATTTTCCACGTATTATCAATAGTCAACTGCATAAACTTTCAGACACTGTCTGACACTTTCTGACACCTTGTGTGATTCTGTTCTTGGTATATGTGAATTATAGCATGGTAATATGGAGGGCGGGGAAAATCAGCTGATATATGTTGGTAAAAGCAATACAGAAGCTTGAATATTTATACTGTACACGTCGTGATTGATATTTTATAAAAAGATTTGAGGACGGATGTGTGTAGGCATAAATAATATCTGTAGGTTGTAAAAAAAAAAATGTAAATGCTTTGTGAAAGTTGCTTATCCCATCCACCATCCTTTTTTGACGTCGGAGTACAGGTTTATTTAATCATCGGAGTACAGGTTTATTTAATCAGGGGTACAAGGCGGCGAGGGGGCAGGGCAGTACAATGGTTTAGAAAAACAAAAGAAAGCGTGGGAGGTGTTGAAGTGTGTGGGTCTCTTTCTGCTAACACAATCTAGTGATTCAAAACATCTGCTATTCAGAATGAAGGTCAGCGAGGTGGAGAGTTTCAACATTTTCTCCGTTTCTAATAACTGCTATCAAGTAATGTAATATATATGATACAAATGACATCATGAAAACAAAAAATGATAAAACCTAATTAGATCTTAATTAAGTCTAAAATTAAGTCTCAAATAATGATAATTTTAATTTTTGCACGTTCAAAATTACAATGAACATTCGCCGCAACACAGCTGTAGGTCAGCTGTGTTAAACAAGTCTTGGGAAATTGTCACCTAATCAACACTGTATAGGAATCTAATCTAATTAGATTGATTAAAATACTTCACTGAAAAGGTATTCATTTATTCTAATAATAATAACATACCGGTAAATACTGATGAAAGGAGACTTAGAATCATTCATAATTTATATCTAATATTAAATGATAGTTGAAGTAAACATATTCTGATTTCTAATTTTTGTGTCAATATCAATCTTGAAATGTTATTCAAAGCTTCCTTTTTACCACTTATTAAATAAGCAATAGCTGTTATGCATAGTCTAACCAGATTTTGTCTGAATAAATTACATATAGGGTGCTGTTAGTTTTAAATTAGAGCTTCTTTGTTAATCTTAACTAAAATACTATACATCACTAACCGGGTGAGTCATATGCATTGGAACTTTACCTTTAATGTCGGAATGTTATTCAAATTCTAAATAGACTGTTCCTTGTTGACCCGACTAAATATTTCACATTCCTTTTCGCGTGAGTCATAGGTATGTATCTACCACTGAATACCTGACATTCTAAATACTTCACATTCCTATCTGTATGAATTATGGAATGTATTAGCCCTAAATTCCAAGAGCTACATTCCTAACAATTTAGGGCTGATGTCTTTTGTCTGCTGTGGAATGCTTTTGTTGAAAGAATTTTTTCCTACCTTTAAATACCTGACATTCTAAATACTTCACATTCCTATCTTCGCGAGCTATGGAATGTATTAGCCCTAAATTCCACAGGTAGCCCTAAAATTTTAGGGCTAATTTAGGGCTAATTCTCTTTGTTTTGCTGTGGAATGCTATTGTTTAAAGGAATGTCTTTGATTGTCCGGAACTGTGGACTTTCTTACTACTGCCTTGGAGCCGTTGACGTCGTCATATGTCCGTAGCCTTAGAGCCGTTGACGTCGTCATATGTCCGTAGCCTTGGAGCCGTTGACGTCGTCATATGTCCGTAGCCTTAGAGCCGTTGACGTCGTCATATGTCCGTAGCCTTAGAGCCGTTGACGTCGTCATATGTCCGTAGCCTTGGAGCCGTTGATAATCTCAAGCAATCATAAAATATTTAATGTCCATTATCCGAAGACCTTCATCTTCATAAGCATTAATGATATTTAGTCCCGTAGTTTTGATTTTATCTTTTTTGTTAGTCCAAAGAATTTTATTTATTATATGTTCAATTCACCAATGAATGTATTGAGGTGAACAGAAAGGTTTTGAACTAGGGAAGGGAAGGCTCGAGATTTTCAAAATAAGAGTCAAATTTCATCTTCGCTACGTAGCATATTTCAGGACTTGAGTTCCTTTCAAGAAAGACTATCATAATTTCAAATCAATTTGACGTATATATAGAACAACGTCGTGATATTTTTTTATCAAAATTGAATCTTAACGCTATCAAAACAACAATTATCACCTTTCAAGACTATTTGAAGTGGTACCAAAGTTTGACCTTACCAACTAACCACCAATTACCTATCGAGACAGGCCGATGGTTGAGCATTCCACGTGAAGATCGAACATGTCCACTTTGTGACTCAAGTGCTGTCGGAGACGAGTTTCACTATGTTTTTAGATGTGAAACGCTTCTCCCACTTCGTCATCAATATTTAAAGCAAAATATTTGAATTTCCCAAACATGTCCATCCTAAAAAACTATTAACTACCGCCATAGTAAAAGATCTTAAAAACCTTTCTAAGTTTTTAAATCAAATATGCAACGCATGCGCATTAAAACAATGAATTATTACTTTGTCAGTAAGCTGCTGCCATAGTCTGGTGGTGAAATCTCATAAGAGGCCTAGAAATGGCTGCAGGGGGGACGGAATGTTAGGAGTTGTCATGTTTATATGTAAATGTATATATATGTTTATCTCATGTACCGCCGTTGGCGGTTTTCAGAGAATAAAGAGTTTGAGTTAGAGTTTCAGACGAAGTTAGTGAAACATAATGAGCTTTTAGATAAAACGGCTTGATAAAACTGACTCATCACTTTACTCCCGTTGAACTGATAGCACGTGTTGTCAACAACATCAGTTTAGAAGAATATCGTAAATGGTCAGTTTTACACGACATGCTTGTTTGTTTTGCCAATCGCCTTATCACGCGAAATCAGTTTTAAGATTTAACAACTTGATAGAATTCATCCATTTACGTCTTTAATGTTGAACCTATGGCACATGTTGACTCTGAATTCGAGAAGGAAAACGTGACGGTCAGTTTTTTTCGTCATGCGTGGTTGCTTTGCCAATAGCCTTATCACGCGAGGTCTAGGACAATAATCAGTTTTAAGATATCAAAACTTGATAAAATACACCAATTTACGACCTTAGTTTTGAAAATATGGCCCATGTTGAAACTGACTTCAAGGAGGAAATCGTAAATTGTCGGTTTTTCATTTGCACAAAATACATCTTTGAGCGTCCAAAATATATTGGCCATTGTCAAACATATCATATGTTTAAATCTGGGCTGTCTAAGTATACCCGTTTCACTCCGATATTGAGTCTAGCGAGATGTAGTAGCGGGTCGCGTCAGCCGGCTTTTCGAACCGAGCAATCAGGGACAGTCTTACCAACATATATAACGCTGGAGGGTCATACTGACATAGGTCGGTGCAACCACTAGAGTTTAAACTTGTCCCAAACCTCATACTAAGTAATTTCAAGTACATAATCAGGTCACCTAAACATTGTATAAAGTTACTGTTTATGAATGTTCACAAAATGTTTTTTTCATGATCAAAGGGAGATAATAGCAAATACTCTAAGAGTGGATTGCCTCCCTTTGACTGCTCTGTCACAATGTACAGTGATAATATTTTGAGCAGGTTATCTATAATGAAAAAACAAATAAAACTCAATTTTGTGGCTAAATAACTTGTTTATTCTGTGTCATTTGATATATTATAATTATAATCATGGAAATAATTTGTGTTCAATAGAATAATACATAAATATGGATGTGATAATTATGTTATTTATGTACAATGTTTTAATTATACCCCCGCTACGACGTAGTCGGGGGTATATAGCGCTCCGCGTGTCCGTCCGTCCGTCCGTCCGTCCGTCCGTGCGTCCGTCCGTCCGTCCGAAATCGTTTCCGGAGCATTACTCAAAAACTATACCACTTAGAAACTTAAAATTTGGTATGGAAGTAGCCTATATGGTGCTGTGGTGCCTTTTAGGGGTTTCAGCTCAATGGTCCAAATAATTTTTGAAATTTTGACCAAAAACGGTCCGATTTTTGGACTTTGTCTCGTTTCCGGAGCATAACTGAAAATCTATACCACTTAGAAACTTCAAATTTGGTATGGAAGTAGCCTATACGGTGCTGTGGTGCCTTTTAGGGGTTTCAGCTCAATGGTCCAAATAATTTTTGAAATTTTGACCAAAAACGGTCCGATTTTTGGACTTTGTCTCGTTTCCGGAGCATAACTTAAAAACTATACCACTTAGAAACTTCAAATTTGGTATGGAAGTAGCCTATATGGTGCTGTTGTGCCTTTTAGGGGTTTCAACTCAATGGTCCAAATAATTTTTGAAATTTTGACCAAAAACGGTCAAAATTTTTTACTTTGTCTTGTTTCCGGAGCATATATAAAATACCAAATGACTTGCATACTTCAAATTTGGTATGGAAGTATACAGTCGAACCTCGGATACCCAGACTCCGTATATCTATAAATCTCACCTTACGGACAAAGATTTTTCAAACAATGTGTCTATATTTCTTAAGAAAAATGACCCAGTTAACCGGGCGATTTGCTACCGGACGATTTTCACCTGTAACCAAAACAAGGTTCAACTGTATAGTGCTGTTGTGCCCTTTAGGGGTAATTCCAGGGTTCCCAGAATTTTATTCAAAAACTACATAGCCGGGGATGTTTTGAAGTGAAATAGTTTTTAGGGTTGCAAGATCATTGTGTTCTAAGTCATAATCATAAATTTTCAAATTATTGTTACGTGAAGGCGGTCAAACTACAGGCGGGGGTATGTGAGCCGCGCTCACTTTTGCCTTGTTTATGAAGAGTCATTTAAAAGTTTACAAGCTCCATACAGTTGTAA
The DNA here is from genome assembly GCA_916613615.1 of Steromphala cineraria. Lineage (NCBI taxonomy): Eukaryota > Metazoa > Mollusca > Gastropoda > Trochida > Trochidae > Steromphala > Steromphala cineraria. The sequence continues at coordinate 485,039 of OU744737.1, forward strand.
AAAACAATAAAGGAATAATGTATTTCTTCAATGAAACATGCATTTGATAATAGATAAAACAATATTTTCATGAATAGGAATCAATATGAATATATATAATGTGTGTATTTAATGGCAGTTGGTATATAATTTAAGGAAATCATCAACATTAAAAAAATCAAGATAAGAATTAATAAATATGGGTTTGGGAACAATTTGTAAATTATAATGTTATCACTGTACAGTGTTTTTCTCTTTAATAAAGTATTAAAAAGATCCTTCTAGAGTATTTTAACATCAAAAGTTTTTGGATCAATATAGAAAATTTCATTGAAAACTTTAGAATAATACAGTAAACTGCAGTCAAGTGTGTTGGCAAATCTTGAGATATATTGTGAAATAAATGTTTATCAATTTCTGATGATTTGTTTTTATTTTTTACTTAAGGTATGTTTATTATGTTTTAGCTATCCAAATACCCACAAAGAAATTTATTGTAAAAATCTTTTTGAAGAGGTTTCCTGTGCAAAAGCGTTAAAGGATTGTCTTAGTTCTTTTACCACAACCCATGGGGAGGATTAACATGCGTGTAGTTATAAATACATCTTCCTACGCAGAGCCTAAAAGGCCAGTTTCCAAACTGTCATTTTATGCCTTGCTGAAGAGACTTTACTTTTCTGTGCTGCTATAGTGCCCCTACAGGCAAGAGAGCAAGCACAGAAAACTCAAGGCTATGCAGCAAGGCATATAGTTATATAGTTACCAACTTGGTTCCCGGGCCCTGTTCCGCTGATCGAGGGCCCGGGAACCAGGTTGTATATATAGTTACCTGAATAATCCATGCCATGGCCTGTAAGATCATGAGTATGATAATGAAATTAGAAAAGGTTAACATGATTTCAATATGCCATGACTGCTAACAGTTTGTTTTCATTCTAGTGCAAGGGTGTGAGCCTCACCTCGAGCTCAAAGGAGGCCCCGAGACTTGTCTTGATAAGGAGTGAGGGGAAGATAACATCCTCTTACATCATCGGAGATAAAATTAATATACAAGATCATAACTCGACATAAGTCTGTTTCAGGGTAAACAGTAAAATACTCGTTTTTGATTGGCTGATCATCGAATCGTTTTATCTCATGTACCCCTCGAGGCTCACTTAATAATTCTCACGGTGTACCCCGCTGCCATAGCCAAATGACGCACGCAATGTACAGAGTTCACATAAGTTCGATTAGCTGTTTTCGTGATTTCTCTTGCGGCTTGGGCAACATTTCTACAAAGATGGTACATCAGACCGTATTACCCTCGTGAAAAGCATACAACTTATATTGTACCAAGTCAACAGGGTTAGAAATTAGCACTAGTCTGGTAGCCCATGTCAAGTGAAAAGGATGCTCTGTTAGTGGAATGTGTTGACTGGTAGTCCAAAGCCGAACTAGTCTAAGTTAAAGAGGACATCATTATGTAGAATGGTTAGTGAAAATGTGTTTGGACTAGTACTTGGAGAAATGCATTAGTCGTGATGGCTAGTATCACCCCTACGGGTTACCTTTCTCAATGATTCAATTCTTCTAACAGTTACCTTACTCCAAATAACCGAGTTACCTTACTCTCGCTTGAGTTTTTAAAACAAAGATTGTGATTTATTTACACACTTCATAACTGGAGTCATGTCATCTAATGAATCTTTGTTACATGCCTAATACATGCCTAATACATGCGCATAGATTATATAACTAAAAACAACCTAGTATTGTTGTGAAATACATTTGAAGAAAAGTCAAGATCAGCGATGTTTTGCTGTTCCGCCATTTTTTGAGAAGGTAACTGCAGTTACCTTACTCAGTGCATCTTCCTACGCAGAGCCTAAAAGGCCAGTTTCCAAACTGTCATTTTATGCCTTGCTGCAGAGACTCTACTTTTCTGTGCTGCTATAGTGCCCCTACAGACTAGAGAGCAAGCACAGAAAACTCAAGGCTATGCAGCAAGGCATAAAACTGACAGTTTGGAAACTGGCCTTTTAGGCTCTGCGTAGGAAGATGTACTCAGTGTAGTAGGGGTGAGTATTATACAGCAAAGGGACTAATTTTGACTCCTGCAGTCAAGTGTGTTGGCAAATCTTGAGATATTTTGTGAAATAAATGTTTACTTATTTCTGATGATTTGTTTATATTTTTTACGTAAGGTATGTTTATTATGTTTAAGATATCCCAATACCCACAAGGAAATTTATTGTAAAAATATTTTGGAAAAGATTTCCTGTGCAAAAGCGTTAAGGATTGTCTTAGTTCTTTTACCACAACCCATGGAGAGGATTAACATGCATGTAGTTATAGCCTATGACTAAGGATGCTTCAGTTTGCACTGGTTGAATCGTTAGACACTTGTCAACATGACATACAGATATTATTTTCATTGTACCTAATCACATACATTTCATTGTATTCACATTTCTAAAGGCATAATAAAGTAACATGTTTAGACCCTAAACACATTTCTAAACACGTAATACAGATAATGTGCTTAGAATCTAAACACATTTCTAAACATGTTTAGGATTTAAACGCGTTTAGTTTGTAAACGCGTAAACGTTATGGGTCATGGAACGTGTTTAGGGTTGTGCTTAGAATCTAAACACCACTTTAACAGTGTTGTTCTTTGCTATCGGGATAGTTTAGAGTAATTGTTGTGTCCAGCATGAAGCCAGTACAGGGTCATCTTCCTACGCATACGGCCTAAAAACGCCAGTCTCGAACTGACTCATAAAATAAGCAGGAAGATGGTACAGGGTTGGACAATACGAATATTTTTTAGGTATTGCTGGATAAACCGTCATAAGTCATCGAAGTTTTGGGGTTTGGTGAAATTAGACAAATATTGAAACGTTGAAATGGTTCAAACCTGACGAATAAAAGATACCACGAAATGCAAAATGGTTTTGTTTTATGGGATATGCTTATAAATATCCTTCAGAGTGTGTTTTATGGGATTTGCTTATAAAATCTGTTTCATAATTTATTTCATATCCCTGCATTTTTAATCAAAATATTTTAACAACCATTAACAATTGTGTTGATATGAAAGTAGAGTACAGACAGAAGCGACCGTAAAATATCCAAACAACCACCTCAGCCTTGAGGGCTTAACATAACTGCTCTTTCAGCTCAGTCGCCCTGGCACAGTGGTAAGATCGTTGGGTCCAGATTTTTGGAGGGTTGTTTTAAGATGTTTTATTATCCAAAACTGTGTTCCACAGGAGATATCGCAAGCCTCGGATATTTGTTACTTTTATCAACTTGAATATAATAATGCTGAGGAATATATGGATGACAACTTCTTTGTTCATTGTATGCGACGTTTCGACACATATTCTTGTGTCGTTCTCAAGCAGAGGAAGAGTAATGGGGTTGGGGCATATATATAAGTAAATAGTACAATGCACAGTAACAACAACTTAATTAAGGGAGTAAATGTAATTAAGTTGTTGTTACTGTTGTCATCCATATATTCCTCAGCATTATTGTCATCCCAACTTCTAAAATGCCTCTCAAAGAAATTTATCAACTTGTATGGATATATTTGACATCAGAAGACACTTGGGTGAGATTCTCTATATATCACCAAACAAGTGCAGTTTTTTTTTCAAAATTAAAGTGCCACAGAGTATACTTCTAAAAATTTTATTTGGTTTTGATAAGCTACAAAATATCTTATATGCTGATTGAAGTTCATATCTCATCACTGGACTTGCAAATATATATCCATTTATGCATAATATCTCTAAAATGCTTAATGCTTGTTTAAAATTATATCTATAAAAACAGTGTGTGTGTGTGGTATGTTTATTTAGGATTGTTTTACCATTTTATGTACATCAGCAGCCCTTTGACCTATATTATTACGTTTACGTTTAGTAGATATGTTTTATAAATGGACTTCAATTTCTGTTTATTTGCATGATATGGATATGGGTCCTAATATAAATAAATTCGTTGCAATGTTGTCAAGTTCAAATAGTAATATTGTTCAGAATGTTTCTATGTATATATTCTATGCCTCTTAGCCTTTATATATATATATATATACAGACACGTGCAATATGATGAATACTTAGATTAGAATGAATTGTACTCATGTTAATACAAATGTTGGTATCATATGGTATGATGACTTTTGTATATAATGATTTAACGTTCCATTCATGTATTTAACAAATGTACTACAGGCCTGTGGCCTATAAGTATTGAATAAAGACTGAAATTTCAGTTAAAACATGTATTTCCTAAACATTTTAGCAAATATACATACGGAAAAAAGTTAAGCACCCCCGAAATTCGAAACTGAAAAATGATGCTATGGCAAATTTACGGTACCGTGAAAAAAAATATGACTCTTACCATTAAAATGCAGATTTTATAAATACGTTCGACAAAGAAAGATCGTCTATGTAGACATTTTATGAAATTACGATTGAATTTGTAATGGTACTGAAGTTTCACTCAAAATAAATATGGCTGTAGTGCCAAAACTAGGCGATAGACAATGGGTTTCAGATATCCAAAATAACATTTGTGTTACCAACTTGTCTTCTATACGTCAAATCATCTCTTATCTTACAAAATAAAGAAGTAACTTGTCGTTTTTTTTCAACAGTTATTATCAATTATTGACGAAATGGCTGGAATCATACGATTTTTGAATAACCTTTGGATTCTTTTGAGTTCAATCTATTAATCAAACACTTCTGATTGAATTCTCGCGGTCATTACAGTTGACACTGACCATCTTTTGTTAATAACCATTTTCCTTGAATTTTGGTTTTTGGAGAATTTGCGACTTTAAAGGTTATTAAAGGTCTAAATAGTGACTTTTGACTAAAATGTTGATACTAAAGTTTGACGGGAGGGCTTGAAAGAATTGAATTACCCACATCACAACTACAAATAACAACTTTCTTTTCTCAGGATAATGTAACTTGTGTTTTGACATGAAACTACAACAATTTTATGAATGCAAATATCCAAAAGATGCGAAACGTTATTAGGAGGAAACGTTCTTCCCTTAAGTGCTTAATTATGGTTCTATCATACCATACGATTACTTCGACAACCACATCGCCTTCTTTCTTATCAGGCAACTTTTACAGCTGAAAAATCGTGGGGTGCTAAACCTTTTTCCATATGTATATATATGTATTTACAGAGTAAACAGTGATTACACATATTTACTGGTTTCACAAATTTACCCAAGGCCTGACACAAATGACAAATATGTAGCCTACATACCATGTAATACCGAATATAAGTGAACATCTAAAAAGAACATATGATATAAAGTTCTATATATATACAGAGGCGGTTTTCAGTTTTTATCATATAAGCAATGACGTTCAGTAAAAGAAGTTTTAAGTTGTATTTTAATTATTATCAATTTATTTTATCCAAGCCTTTGAGATGTACACATATAAATTTACATAATCGGATTTCTTCAGCGCAGGAGTGAGAACACGAGTGAATCTCTCGCTCCCAGAATGCATAGCGGCAACTGACATGTGTGATACAGGCACTATTTATAGTAACAGTATGGGAAAGCCTGTGAATAATAGCGATAACTGGATACATACCGGTAATATCGAGATGAACTAATTACCAACCTCCGATAGATATACGCAACAACTGAGGAAAGGTAAATAGCAACTATTTAGAATAAATTGTGGTATTATTACTTAGTTTTTATTTTTCTTACTTTGAAAATGATAATGACCTAACTTCCGTTTTGTCTGGTTGTTTAGAACTGAGGCATTTCCACGTTTGTATTTTCTTGATTTTGATATCAATGTTGTCTTTTTATATATCATTTCTTCTAACTTGTATTTACACCTGAAAGCTGTTGACAGTGCTGTCAAGTAATTAAACGTTTTCACCATGACCATGTTTAGTACACATCTATAGTTCTGTACATAGCGAAATGTAAAATGGTGTACACATGTTCAAGTTCAACCCAGTTTCGTGTCTATCTACGTACAAGTCATCTACCTACCCAAAGCCTAAAACACCAGTTACTGAACTGTCATTTTAGGGCTTGCTGCAGACCCTTGAGTTTTCTGTGCAGCTATCCCTACATGCTAGAGAATAAAGGGTCTGCAGCAAGGCATAAAACTGACAGTTCGGAATCTGGCGTTTTAGGCTTTGCGAACTGTCATTTTATGTCTTGCTGCAGACCCTTGAGTTTTCTGTGCTGCTATAGTGCCCCTACAGACAAGACAGCAGGCACAGAAAACTCAAGGGTATGCAGCAAGGCATAAAACTGACAGTTCGGAATCTGGCGTTTTAGACTTTGCGAACTGTCATTTTATGTCTTTCTGCAGACCCTTTACTTTTCTGTGCTGCTATAGTGCCCCTGCATGCTAGAGAGCAAGCAAAGAAAACTCAAGGGTCTGCAACAAGGCATAAAACTGACAGTTCGGAAACTGGAGTTTTGTTTATATATATGCCCCTGCATCATTATACTCTTCCTCTGCTTGAAAACGAGACAAGAATCTGTGTCGAAACGTCGCATACAATGAACAAAGAAGTTATCATCCATACATTCCTCAGCATTATTTGCATAGGAAGATACGTACAAGTCTGTTCATTGCTTTTCAAAATGTAGAATAATATTACATATTAACACAAAATTGCAGAATTGATAAAAATGTTTGGTTTATTTTTGCAGTTCTAGATTTTATACACTTCGGTCTATGTAGATCAATCATGATAATGCGTATCATTTCGGCAGAATGTCAGGCACTTCTAGATCTGTTCATTATCACCTGCATTCATAAACTTACCAAGACATTTTGGGTGCCAAAAGGAACTTTAATTGCTATTTAGTAAGCTGACTAAATTGAATTAATTTAGTAAGCTTACCAAATCAAATTAGTAAGCTTACCAATATTCGATCAAATCAGTTTATCACATTGTATTCTGTATCGGGTAGAAATATGCCTCATAACTTCACTTCGGACTCAATCGTCAGGCTTACAGGGGGCGGGATAGCGCAGTGGTTAGTGCGTTTGACTTTGGATCAGAAGGTCTGTGGTTCGAATCCCGCCAGGGGCTCGGTATCTTTGTCTGTAGTAGAGAACTGTTCTACATGCAGTTAGGTTTGGGTGCAATGCTACACTGAATTTCAGCGCAGTACCACCCTTGGATCGCTAGTTCCAGCCGATGCTCACAGGGTTCACCGCAAGGCATAGCCACAATAGTGTTGCTGGCTTTCTCCCTGCAATAGAACTAGCAGTCGCAATATAATAATAATAAGTGTTCTTGTAAAGCGCACAAATCAATTCACTTAGCAAATTCTCTAGGCGCTACAAACGTTCACTGGATACAACTGGATGTACTATGTGTCGTATAAGTGAAATGCTCTTGAAAGCAACAATAAACTCACTATCACCTCACCTCAGGATTACATGAAAGTTGATGATACTGTCCCATTTACCACTCATTAAATACCTACACATGGAATTCCAGCTTTTGAAGTTATATATTCAATAAATTTGTTTGAAAAATGTGAAAAGTCACTTTAGATTTCTGCTGATTGAGCCTTTTTTTATTTGCATATTGTTGTTGAATATTCAGGATTGTCAACACTAAGCTGCCACATGGTTTAAAATATAATATATTGTCAAATAATTCATTGAAGTACCACTAAGAGACAGCTTAAAGGAAAATATATATTTATAAATGTAATAAACCTTTGAAGTATATATATGACTGTCATGTAGCCCAGACAATTAGCGTGCAATTTATATTTATATATAATTAATTCAACATTGTGATATAGATTGAGAAAAATAAACTGCAAAAGACATGCAGTAAACTGAACAAAAAAAACATGTATGTAAATTCAAAATTCAAATTAGTTTTATTGTGTAAATTAAGGCATATTTTAAGATCTAACCTATTGTGTGCATGCTTTTAGCATAGGTAAGGTATTAATTATGGCAACATCTTTAAAGTGACACAGAGTATCTTTCTTAAAATCTTATTTGGTTTTGATAAGCTACAAAATATCTACCGGGTAATATGCTGATTGAAGTTCATATCTCATCACTGGACTTGCAAATATATCCATGTTACATTTATATCTCTACAATGCTTGATTTTATGGAGATCAAGAAAACGTCTCACTTACGTTTGATATTCAAAATTATGCTTCCAATTAATCTACCTATTAGTTACAAAAACTTATAAACACTATCGAATCGAATATATCTTCCTTTCAGCTTATGACAAGGTTTCAAAATGTACTGATTGACCTTTAACTTGTTATTTTCAGTAACTGTTAGTGGTTCCCGATGCAATAACAACGATTTCAAAATTTGACATATGTAATCCTATCAACATACTCTGTGTCTCTTTAAAGGGGCAGTAGCACGTTTTTAGGGGGAATATAAGGTGATGTCAGGAAAATGGAAATTAATGGTTCCAATTGACAGACAATTTATTTAAACTAAATGGAGCAGTAATAATTCAAATATATAATTTAAAGTTTAGCCATGCGATTCCTTTTTCTTACACAAAATGAATTAAAGGTGTTCACACAAAAATGGCCGCCAATGATTTTATGTGAATCTTCATACTTTGTCCTCTGACTATGGCTGATGGGCTTGTGTTATGATATTTTTGACACTATCAAAATAATACATTTAGCATTAACGTACATTTATCAGCGAAATTTTTGAAATATAAAATTATCAAAAAACGTGCTACTGTCCCTTTAAAGAGTCCATCGAAAAGTTTGTTCACAGCTGCATTAAGAAAATTTCAATGGTCTAGAATGACAGATGAAAAGTTTCATCCTTAATAAATTGAACCTTATATAATGGTTTGCTTCTGTTAACATATATATTAAAGGGGCAGTAGCACGTTTTTGGGGGGATATTTGTAACTTTATCAACTTGTGTTGATATACTTGATATCAGAAGACATTTAAGTGAGATTCTATATGACTAAATGAAGCATTACAAACAAATTAAATATGAAATGTAAAGTTTTGAGGGGCAGTATTCAGTAGTTGAATATAAGGCGATGTCAGGAAAATGAAAATAAATGGCAAAACATTAAAAATATTTCCTTAAATCCGTCTGTCAAACAAGTTTTGTTGCGTGAATATTTGTCATGCATTGTTTATTGCGACAAGTTTTGTTGCAAAATATTATGTGCACATTATGTAACAATGGGTCAGTATTTTATTATGATATGAATGCTCTTATAATGAGTTAAAGAAGTGCCCTCTTGTATTATATTTTAACGGGCAGTTGCACATTTTTTGAAAACTCTATATTTTCAGTAATTGTGTGTTAATGCTTAATGTATTATTTTGATAGTGTCCTATTGCACAAACCAATCATCCATAGTCAGAGAACAAATTATGAGAACAAATTATGAGGTTTAGCAATTTTGTGTGAATTAACACCTTTAATTCATTTTGTGTAAGAAAAAGGAATCGCATGGCAGAACTTTACATTATATATTTGATTTGTTACTGCTTTATTAAGTTTTAATACATTGTCCTTCAATTGGAACCATTTATTGTCGTTCTCCTGACATCACCTTACTTTCCCCCTAAAACATGCCACTAGCCCTTTAAACATATATTTATGCCTATAAGGGCACTGACTTTTGTATTTTGATATAATGCATTGAATAGCTCATGTTTGAAATAATATTGCAATGAATACATTTTTTTCCAAAAAGTATGCGTCTTTGCTGAGTTGTAGATTTTCAAAAACTTGCTACATAATCATTTTAGTAATACCACAAGGAAAAATGAAACTGAAATGTTAAATTGATAAGATATTGGGATGTGGTCTTGTGTGAAGCTCAGTTGACTGCTATCAGTGTAGTTCAGCAACAATGAGCGTGGCTCGCCAGATGGGTGGGTTACCCCATTAGTATTGATAATGGGATATCTTGATACATGAATGGGTAAATATCCCAAAATCCCTGTCCAAAGTGATCCCTGCTCAAGGCTATGATGTGTTACACAGGTTACATAGTCTAACACTCAGACTAGTTAATATTATTTTGACAAAATCTCCATAAAAACAAGTCTAGATCTGCAGTGAACCCTGAAATAGCCATTTGTTTGAGGCACTTTTTTAGATTTAATAAATTAAATGTTTTTTAGAAATATTTTTTAGAACCGTTTGTCTGAGGCTTTTTTTTAAATTTAAAAAATAATTTGTTTTTTTTAAAAAATATTTCAGAGACTTTATATAGATCTACAGGTGACGTTGCAACAATTTGCCAGAGGCAAAATAATCTTCAGTCATCATCCAGTGTTGTTCCTAGGTGTCCCGTTAAGGGGGTCATTTTGGCCTTTTCTGAGCGGATGGGACCCCTTGCAATGGTAAAAGTATCCTACTTCTCCAAATTTTAAGGGACACCAAGCAAAAAGGGTAGGCAAATGTCCCCAGGACCCCCTCTAGGAACAACACTGAATCATCCATTCTGCGGTGAATAAAAACAAAATTATTCAAATTACGGTATTCATGACGAGGTTTATGGGACCCACTTATGTCATTTGATTATGTTTGTTTCCTTCAAGAAATGGCATCTGCATATCTGTCACTGTGACTTGTTTGAATTAAGTTTAATATAGACGAGACCCATTGACAAGAATTTACTCAGAAAGAGACGGGTAAAATTTTATTTTATTATTTTATGTATCCAGCAGATCTAGACTTGCTTTTATGGAGATTTTGTCAAAATAATATCAACTACAGTCTGAGTGTAAAACTATGTAACTATAAATTTTTTATGACAAGTTGCCAACCTTGTGTCTCACACTGTTCAAGTTATTTGTGTGTGTGAAATATTTCTATCTCCTTCCAGTCATTTTGAAGATTTTAGTATTAACAATAACATAGTTGCAAATTGTGTCTCAAACTGTTCAAGTTTTTTGTGTGTGTGAAATATTTTTTTCCTCTGCCAGTAATTTTGAAGATTTCAGTGTTAACATAGTTGCCAATAGTGTCTTAAACTGTTGTAGTTATTTGTGTGAAATATGTTTTGCCCCTGCCAGTAGTGGAAAGGGTAAATTGCTTTGGGCACCTCGACTTCTCAAGTGGAATATATAGAGGATATCTGTCTTTTCTTGACTAATACCATGTTTATCTCATCGAGTGAGGTAGAAAGGTTATTTTTTCACGAGATGAGATAAACTTGGTATTTGTCAAGAATTGACGGATATTCTATTTATTATATGATTTTACCATTGTAATTACGTCCGAAAAGGGTCATTTTCACGCTGAGCGGCCGCTAGGAACAGCCGTCACCACAGTAACACTGTGACGTCATGAGCCAATTCGCCGCGTGAGACCATTGTTTTATGACGTCAAATTATATCAGTCACCGTTCGCAGTGAAAATATAAGTTATTTTCACTGTAGCTTGATAGACAGTTTATTTCACTGATAAATCCCAGTATTTCACTGCTCGCCATATAATATATGGACCTACCTCCATCAGAACTCAACTCAGGCTTGAGGACCTATTGGTGGTGGGGACATACATGTATACAGCTCCTCTCGCGAAAATATAAACTTTCTTACTTACTCGATGAGATAAACATGATATTAGTCAAGAAAGGACAAATATCCTTTAAGTAGCTGATGCAATATGACTTATACATTCTGTGATCATGACCGTCTAACCTATATTTTCCATTTCTGACCACCCACTATCCTTGAATCCTTGAATAAATGCCCGGCAATTATTAATTTCAACCTAGGCAATTATTCAAGGCAGGCAATTATTAATTTCAACCTAGGCAATTATTCAAGGCAGGCAATTATTAATTTCAACCTAGGCAATTATTCAAGGCAGGCAATATTCAAGGCGGGCAATTATTCAAGGCAGGCAATATTCAAGGCAGGCAATTATTCAAGGCAGGCAATACTCAAGACAGGCAATTAATCAAGGCAGGCCGTTTATTGATATTCGACTATGACGTAGTGCGAGATGCCAGAGAGGGATATTTATATAGGGGTAGGGGTAACCTTGTTTATCATCCCACTTTCCTGTACCATCTGGAAATAAATACAGTTTAAATCGACTGCGAGGTAGTGATTATTCTTTTCGTTGGCCTGATGCAATATGACTGGTATTGTACATGCTGTGATGTCTGTTGTCTGTCCTGTGTTGACCGCCCAGCTAGGTATGTAGATCACTAATGTTCTCACAGATAAACGGTGTGGGAGGCCCGGTCTACACTGTTGTGAAAATAGGGTCATGTGATCATACAGAGGACACAAGCACTGATAGTAAAGGTAAACATTGTAAAACACTGTAGGGTGGTCGTAAGTTAGGGAACTGTTTTGATGTTTTGAATGGGACCATTGACAAGACTTGTATATTGAAAAAAAGTAGTAAGCCATATTGGAGAATTTTGAAATAATGATTACTGTATTAATTATTTTTATGCCCCCGAATCGGAGATTCCGGGGGTATATTGTTTTTCACCTGTCCGTCTATCCGTCCGTCTGTCTGTTCGTCTGTCCGTTTGCCCACAACAACTTTAACCTTGGTCATAACTTTTGATTGGTCGGAGATAGGTCTTTGATACTTGACATATGCATCCGGGGGCATTCGTGTTTCACAAACACATCTTGTTTTTCATAATTTCATTTGATAAATATTTGTATCTCACTGGTATAAATACACTGTAGAAGCCGCCCTCATGGGACGAAACGTTACAATTTAACCCTTGAAGTTGTCAACTGGTTGGTTTTCTATGTGTTTGTTAGCCCTAATCTCCATTCTTTTCTCTGGTATAAATAGTGTTGGATATATAGTGTTATCACCCTGTCTGTCCCTTATCAATTAGGGTTGTATTGCCCTGAATTTTGTATTGCGATAAACTTCAATAGATTAGCCTGTATTGGGATATGTATTGCAATATTTCTTAAAGCAAAAGTAAACATATTTAATTTGAAAACCAGAAAAAAAGATCATATGACTTGTCATTTATCATCATTTGTACCTTATTTATATTTTCTTTGTCGATTATGTAAAGATTAACAATTATTAGCAGCCCCGTCTAAGGACGGGGCTGCTTTCAGTGTTTGTGAAGTTTCCGCCGTCGCCGTCGCCGCCGCCGCCGCTTTATACTAATGGCTATAACTTTTTTCTACTAAGCTTTCCAGAACTTGTATTCATAACTTTCTGCTTATACCTTGGGGGAACGATTTTGATATGTTCACTTTCAAGGTCAAAGGTCAAGGTCACGAGCTATAAAATCACTAAAAAATTCCTTGTAAACGTGATAACTTGAAAAGTTTTTGTGCTATGAAGCTCTAACTTTGTATGTATCATCCTTGGAAGAGTAAAAAAATTTGAAAAGGTTTTCACTACAATCTGTCCAAGGTCAAGGTCACAGCAAGGTCACGACTTTAGCATGGTTTTGTGAAAATGCTTTATTTTAACTATGAACACTTTTAATCAATAGATGATTGTTATATTCAATGAAAAGTGTTCATTGATTTGTAACCTTGAAGGTCAAAGGTCAAGGTCATGAGATTTGTGTTATTGTAATGTGCAACTTATTTGGATATAACACTTTATCCCATTAAGCTTTTCAGAACTCATGAACATGTATAAGTGTTTACATCTCTTGGGAATTACAATGACATGTCCACTTTCAAGGTCAAAGGTCAAGGTCACAGCAAGGTCAACATATATTGAGAACATGGATTATTTTAACTTTTAACACTTTAATTCGTTACATTAATGTTAAATTCAATGAAATGTATTCATTGATTGCGTGACCTTAGGTGTCAAAAGTCAAGGTCATAAGAAAATACCCAATATGCTGAGGCTTGTAGAAGGCGGAACAGGGCAAGGCGAAACCCCAGGTTTCGGGGCTGATCTGCTTTTGCGGTGTCCCGTAAACGCTAATCTAGTTATTTACATCTAATTGATAAACTCTACTGGCTGTGCTTAGGGCTGCAACGATTCGGTTCAATGCACCGGGAATTGAACCGAATCAATTGAATCGAATCAAAGTTTGTTGATCGAAAATCGAACCGAGATGGCAAATATAATTTTCATGGCAAAATTTGTATAAAAACTTTCTGATTTACCACACACAAACTGAAAAAAACCTGCGTCCAAGAGCCGCCCATTAACACAACGGAACCAATTCAACAGAATTCAATAGAGTAACATCTTCTTGTAACAATTTTTTCAATTAAAACCTAAATAATTGTATTTTATCAGATCTGTAAATCGAATCGAAAATAATCGAATCGAGTGACTAGAATCGAAAATCGAACCGAATCGAAGGACAAGTGAATCGTTGCAGCCCTAGCTGTGCTTGATGTTGATGACAAGTCCTGCTCCATGTTTGATTTGTTTTAAAAATGGGAACATTTATCTGATTACCTTTATATATTTTCGTATCCCTAATGATAGTTTGTGGTCTAATTTTGACTTCTTTTGGATACTGAAAGTGCATCTTAACTTCTTATCAATATATTGGTTATTTGAAATCGTATTGGGATACGTATTGTTGTGTTCCCGTATCCCAATATACCGATACAACAATACAAATAATATTGTACACCCTTACTTATCATGAATGATTTATTTTCCGTAACTTCAAAATCGTATGAGCTAGCTTCATCAAACTTGGTCAATGGAGTAGATAACCATCTTCCTACGCAAAACCTAAAACACCAGTTTCCAAACTGTCAGTTTTATGCCTTGCTGCATAACCTTGAGTTTTCTGTGCTTGCTCTCTAGCCTGTAGGGGCACTATAGCAGCACAGAAAAGTAAAGTCTCTGCAGCAAGGCATAAAATGACAGTTCGGAAACTGGCATTTTAGTCTCTGCGTAGGAAGATGGTAGATAACATGTTCAGGTGGATTTTCAACTATTTCATTTATCATTTTTGCTATGGAAATGTAAATTAGAATTCCTTTTCTGGAGTATAACTGAAAAACGGCGAGATCTACCTTAATGAAACTTGCCTTGATACTTAGTCAGCATATGTAGGTTGCATTTCAACTCTTGGGATTATTTTTATGAGGGTTTCCAAAGAAAAGTATTTTAGAATTCTGTTTAGGCATCTTTTCGAGACCAGGCATGTATTTTCTTCAAACAGTCATAATCCTTGCCTCTAAATCGAGGGGCGGCCTTTTTTCGAGGAAATAAGTTACATGACATTTTCCACAGAAGCGTAACTGTTTACAGGCAGAACTCAACCTCGATAATAGGATTGGACAACAAGTGTGCCTTTTGGATTTTTATTTTTGGAAACGTGTTAGTATTAGATTCTGTCAATACCTCAATGAAACTTAATGTATGATGTCATGTCATTCGGTTACGCGGTCAGCATCAATGTTGTTACACGTCACAATGACATCAATTCAGCACTTTACAATGTGTAGTAACTTGATTTGTTAAAGAGGGATGTCTTCAACGGGCGAGCAATAATGGTAAATATGAAGAAATAAATCAAAACAATGGGCTAAAGTGTCTCAGTTTAAGGATTAAAGAGACACAGAGTATGTTGATAGGATCACATATGTCAAATTTTGAAATCGATGTTATTACATCGGGAACCACTAACTGTTACTGAAAATAACAAGTTAAAGGTCAATCAGTACATTAGAGCGAAAATACGGCCATTCAAAGTCAGGATGTTGATCGAAAACCAAACAATGTGGCACGAGTGGCGCGCACAAATTCGCCAAACGTAATTTTGAAACCTTGTCATAAGCTGACAGGAAGATATATTCGATTTGATAGTGTTTACAGTCTAAGTAAACCTAGCCTCACTATTATCCGTTACACTGCTATACTGAGTCTAGAAAGGCTTGGTTGAGAGACGCGTCAGCCCACGTGACCAAGTTGACCAATCAGAACTGATCTTACCAAGCCACAATAGTCTGCCTTCGCACGTATAACGTTGGAGGGTCATAGGTCGCAGAAAGGTCGGCTGACGCGACCCTCAACCAGACCTCTCTAGACTCAGTATAGCAGTGTAACGGATAATAGTGAGGCTAGGTTTACTTAGACTGTAGTGTTTATTAGGTATTGTAACTAATAGGTAGATTAATTGGATGCATAGTTTCGAATATTTAAAGTATTTGAGATGTTTTCTTGATTTTTCCATAAAATCAAGCATTGTAGAGATATTATGCATAATTGGATATATTTGCAAGTCCAGTGATGAGATATAAACTTCAATCAGCATATAAGATATTTTGTAGCTTATAAAAAAACAAATAAAAGTTTAAGAAAGATACTCTGTGTCACTTTAAAGAGGGATATCTTCAACGGGCGAGTGATTATGATGAATCTGAAGAAATAAATCAAAACAATGTGCTACAGTGTCTCAGTTTAAGGATCAACTATGGAAGGAGTAATGTCGAATGTCACTAATGCGTCACTGTTGTGTGTTGTAAGTGGCAGGTGTGATGGTCAGGTAGATGTGTAGATAGCTACATAGGACACGTGCAATGTTCACTATCGGATCTGAGGTAAAACCCCAGGGGTGAAACAGTTCACTTCTACCGTCCAGTACTTGAACCCAGTGTCCGAAATAACCACTAGCCCGGTACCTAGACGCTAGTTGAAATTTGCCTTTGGCTAGTAGAAAAAAAGTAATGATAGCCCGGTTCACCGGCTAGTGTGGATTGGTATATCAAAAATATTTTGACTTCTTTTAATTCAATTTTGTAATTAATTCAATTACTATTTTGTGTCAGTTTCCGATCATCTCCTCACATGCCAAGACCTCTTGAGCAGATATGTGTTTGATTTTAAAACAATGAATGTCAGAAATAATTGTTTATGTTTAATTAATTGGGCTATTAAGTTTTTTTGGCTAGTAAATTTAAAACTTTTTAGCTCGGTTTGCTAGTGATCTTGAAAAATTATTTCATACACTGCTTGAACCACAGTATTTTGGTTAGGTGCACTATACATTAACATAAATTTGAGGTTCCTACCCCATATTTAATTTGTGTCTGAATATCATTTCAATAACTAATTATAACTAATAAATTTCGAAGTGTTGCCATTTTCTTGGAAGTAAACGTTCGTACATCAATCCCGCTTCTTATTGGTGCGATATCTCACAAACCCTTCCACCAAGAGCCTTCAAACTTGGTATCAGTGTTCATTGGATAGATACGCAGACACCAGTTGGTTTTGGTGACCTTGACCTATTTTCAAGGTCACAACAGGACATTGACCAGTGTGTAAAGCCTTTCTCTTTTGCGGCGGGGGACATGGTCACGTTTAATGTTAGTGACAACTTCTTGTTTCTACCTACATCCACGCATAAACACGAGTGCTTTGGGTTCCTCTTATTTCTGTACTTTGTACTAGTAGTCTCTTCGATGTCAATAGTCACCCCTATCCAGAACCCTGATTTATACCTACTTCCATCCTTATTTCTGTAATTTGTACTAGTAGTCTCTTCGATGTCAATAGTCACCCCTATCCAGAACCCTGATTTATACCTACTTCCATCCTTATTTCTGTACTTTGTACTAGTAGTCTCTTCGATGTCACCCCTATCCAGAACCCTGATTTATACCTACTTCCATCCTTATTTCTGTACTTTGTACTAGTAGTCTCTTCGATGTCAATAGTCACCCCTATCCAGAACCCTGATTTATACCTACTTCCATCCTTATTTCTGTAATTTGTACTAGTAGTCTCTTCGATGTCACCCCTATCCAGAACCCTGATTTATACCTACTTCCATCCTTATTTCTGTAATTTGTACTAGTCGTCTCTTCGATGTCAATAGTCACCCCTGTCCAGAACCCTGATTTATACCTACTTCCATCCTTATTTCTGTAATTTGTACTAGTAGTCTCTTCGATGTCAATAGTCGCCCCTGTCCAGAACCCTGATTTATACCTACTTCCATCCTTATTTCTGTAGTTTGTACTAGTAGTCTCTTCGATGTCAATAGTCACCCCTATCCAGCAATCTATCCAGAACCCTGATTTATACCTACTTCCATCCTTATTTCTGTAATTTGTACTAGTAGTCTCTTCGATGTCAATAGTCGCCCCTATCCAGAACCCTGATTAGCAGCCCCGTCTAAGGACGGGGCTGCTATCAGTTTTTGTGAAGTTTCCATCGCCGCCGCCGCCGCCGCCGCCGCCGCACTCGTACTACTAGCTATAACTTTTTTCCCCTAAGCTTTCCAGAACTCTTATTCATACCTTACTACTCATAACTCGGGGGAACGATTTTGACACGTTCACTTTCAAGGTCAAAGGTCAAGGTCACGAGCTATGTATTCACTCTAAGAATTCCTTGTAAACGCGATAACTTGAAAAGTTTTTGTGCTATGAAGCTCTAACTTGGTATATATCATCCTTGGAAAAGTAAAAAATTTTGAAAAGGTTTTGGCTACAATCCGTCAAAGGTCAAGGTCACAGCAAGATCATGACGTAAGCATGTTTTAGCGAAAATGCTTTATTTTAACTATGAACACTTTTAATCAATACATGATTGTTATACTCAATGAAAAGTGTTCAATGATTGTGTGACCTTGAAGGTCAAAGGTCAAGGTCATGAGATATGAGTTATTACAAAATGCACTAAATTGGGGTATAACTTTATCCCATTTAGCTTTTCAGAACTCGTGAACATGTCTAAATGTTAATACTTCCAGGGAATCATTATGACATGTTCACTTTCAAGTTCAAAGGTCAAGGTCACGAGTTATAAAATCACCACAAAATTCTTTGTAAACACGGTAACTTGAAAAGTTTTTGTGCTATGAAGCTCTAACTTGGTATATATCATCCTTGGAAAAGTAAAAAAAATTGAAAAGGTTTTGGCTACAATCTGACAAAGGTCAAGGTCACAGCAAGGTCATGACTTTTTTTGGTTTAGCGAAAATGCTTAATTTTAACTATGATCATTTTTAATCAATACATGATTGTTATACTCAATAAAAAGTGTTCAATTATTGTGTGACCTTGAAGGTCAAAGGTCAAGGTCATGAGATTTGAGTTATTGCAATTCCTTGTAAACACAATACCTTGAAAAGTTTTTGTGCTATGAAGTTTAGATTTTGTATATATTATCTCTTGAGAAGTACAACATTTTAAAAAAGTTTTGGGTACGAACTGTCGAAGGTCAAGGTCACAGCAAGGTCAACATATATGGAGAAAATGGATTAATTTAATTTTTAACACTTTATTTCATTACAATAATGTTATACTCAATGAAATGTGTTAATTGATTGTGTGACCTTGAGTGTCAAAGGTCAAGGTCACGAGAAAATTCCCAATTTGGTGAGGCCTGTAAAAGGCGGAACAGGGTAAGGCGAAACACAAAGTTCCGGGGCTGCTCTGCTTTTGCGGTATCCCGCAAACGCTAATCTAGTTTATACCTACTTCCATCCTTATTTCTGTAATTTGTACTAGTAGTCTCTTCGATGTCAATAGTCGCCCCTATCCAGAACCCTGATTTATACCTACTTCCACCCTTATTTCTGTAATTTGTACTAGTAGTCTCTTCAATGTCAATAGTCACCCCTATCCAGAACCCTGATTTATACCTACTTCCATCCTTATTTCTGTAATTTGTACTAGTAGTCTCTTCGATGTCAATAGTCACCCCTATCCAGAACCCTGATTTATACCTACTTCCATCCTTATTTCTGTAATTTGTACTAGTAGTCTCTTCAATGTCAATAGTCACCCCTATCCAGAACCCTGATTTATACCTACTTCCATCCTTATTTCTGTAATTTGTACTAGTAGTCTCTTCGATGTCAATAGTCACGTGACCCTATCCAGAACCCTGATTTATACCTACTTCCATCCTTATTTCTGTAATTTGTACTAGTAGTCTCTTCAATGTCAATAGTCACCCCTATCCAGAACCCTGATTTATACCTACTTCCATCCTTATTTCTGTAATTTGTACTAGTAGTCTCTTCGATGTCAATAGTCACCCCTATCCAGAACCCTGATTTATACCTACTTCCATCCTTATTTCTGTAATTTGTACTAGTAGTCTCTTCAATGTCAATAGTCACCCCTATCCAGAACCCTGATTTATACCTACTTCCATCCTTATTTCTGTAATTTGTACTAGTAGTCTCTTCGATGTCAATAGTCACCCCTATCCAGAACCCTGATTTATACCTACTTCCATCCTTATTTATGTCATGTTGATTTAGCCTCTGTTCTATTATGCCGAAATCTATGGGTTCCGGCAGTTTCCCCTGGGGGAAAAAACTTTCATCTCAATACATTTGAAGTTCTTTATAAAATGACAAGGCTTCTTGCATGGAAAGGGTGGTTCATATCAGAATGCCTTTGCCTTGTTTCAATAGCCAAAATGATGATTTAAGAACAACTAATTTTGATTGCCTCCATTCCCAATCAGGCATCTCACATTGTCTCTATCCCACAAACTCGTCAAAATAGAACAGCTAGGCTAAATTAACATGACTTGATCTGCCTCTGTGGGGAGAGAATGCCTTATTTCTGTAATTTGTACTTGTAGCTGCCACACAATGGGAAGAACGGCTAATGGATAATGAGGACGCGGAGTTCAGATCGTGTCAACGTGTCAAGTGGATTTCAGTGTTCAGCCACCTCAAGGGGTCACTATAGGTCGAGGTAAGTTGTTGAGGAAAGACGGCGAGGGTTAAGGGGTTAAAGGGGCAGTAGCACGTTTTTTGACAATTTTATATTTTCATTTTTTTACTGATGATTGTATGTTAATGCATAATGTATTACTTTGATAGTGTCAAAAATCTCATTACACAAACTGATCATCCATAGTCAGAGAACATATTATAAAGAGTCACATAAAATCCATTGACAGCCATTTTTATGTGAACAACTTTAATTAATTTTGTGTTAGAAAAAGGAATCGCATGGCTGAACTTTACATGAGATATTTGATTTATTACTGCTTCGTTAAGTTTAAATACATTGTCTTTCAATTAGAACCATTTATTGTCATTATCCTCACATCACCTTATATTCCCTCTAAAAAGTGCTACTGGCCCTTTAAAACTAGTCTACCCATTACAGATTCCCAATCGGCTGGCCACAATTTTGAAAAGGAAGATGATTGGTTAAGAGTTAAAACTAAATTGTGCTATTTTTACTTTTCAAATTTGAACTATTGTTTTAAACTTTCATGTTTTAATTCAATTTAAAGCAAACAATGTTCATCGTGGAGCATCTATTTAATAATCTAAATAATATGCAGTTCAAGAATATATAAACATTATTATCATTCGATATTCATAAGCGCCCTCCTCTTTTCAATTTTTTACTGCCCAGGGCGTTTAAATGGTTGGTTATGGTAATTCTTTTATCTGATGGCATGAGCTACAGAGCCAATGGCTATATTTTTTTTACTTTTCGCTAATAAAATATGCAGTTGAGAATATACAAACATTTTTATCAGGGTGCTTAATAGGTTGAATACTTTTATCTGATGGCATGGAAAATGGATTCAATTCCTTTTATCCAGGAGTTCAAGACAACAGAAGATGAAGGGATTGAGTCGAAAGCGAGGACACATCAGTCCAGACACCAGCTTGATCTGGAAGAGGCCGAAGGGTCAGGAGGACCTTCCCGCTGAACATGAACTCACCGGTATGTTGGTGATGATGATGATGTGATGATGTTGGTGATGATGATGATGTGATGATGTGATGATGATGATGATGGTGTTGATGATGATGGTGGTGTTGATGATGATGTTGATGTGATGATGTTGATGATGATGATGGTGGTGATGATGATGTTGATGTGATGATGATGATGATGATGTTGGTGATGATGATGATGATGGTGGTGGTGGTGATGGTGGTGATGATGATGGTGGTGGTGATGATGATGATGTTGGTGATGATGTTGGTGGTGATGATGATGTTGATGATGATGATGATGGTGATGATGATGATGATGATGGTGATGTGATGATGATGATGATGGTGGTGTTGATGCTGCTGATGATGATGATGATGGTGATGATGATGATGGTGGTGAGGGTGATGATGATGGTGGTGAGGGTGATGGTGGTGAGGGTGATGATGATGGTGGTGATGGTGATGGTGGTGATGATGATGATGATGGTGATGATGATGATGATGGTGGTGGTGGTGATGATGATGTTGGTGATGATGCTGCTGCTGCTGATGATGATGGTGATGATGATGATGGTGGTGGTGATGGTGGTGATGATGTTGGTTGTGATGATATTGGTGATGATGATGGTGATGATGATGATGTAATGATGATGATGGTTGTGATTGATGGTGATAAATCTATACTTTTAAATTGAGTATTTAAAAAAATTTGTTTATTTTTTTGAACAAGTACAAAAGTAAATTGTTTGTTTAGGTAAATTGGGCTCAAGATGGCAGCGAATAGGAATTCCTTCCTGCAATCCAAAGAGAGGCTCTGTGTATCAGGTCGGCCAATCATTCTCGAGCCTTATGCGGGAGATACAGAGAGGTAGGTTATAACTAAGAGTTGTGTAAGACTGAAGAGTACCATAGCACCAATGCTTCCCTAGTTGCTGCAGATGCTCACAGGTTTCACCACAATGCATATTGTATAGCCACACATAGCCAAATTTTGAGCGTTTATGATTCTAACTCTAGTTAGATACCAATATAGTTATTATGCAGATTTATTACCCATACGGTTGAAAATAAGTGGTGACATATTTTCAATATGAGCACTAGTGCACATATCACTTTTGCCTAGCAACGATTGTTGTAGCTCGAGTTCCCAAATATGTTCGCCTGTGACGTCATAACATCATTGTTCGTGATGTCACTGTAGCCGGCCGTCGCAAGGGAAGCGGCCCGTTTCTTGGATATTTCTAAGATGGTAAAATGGTATAGAAACGGTAATAAAGAAATTATTACCTTCGGAAGTGTGTCATATGACTTTTACGAAACTCGTGCAAATTTGTGTATAACCCTCGCTCTCGCTCGGGTAATACAAAAATTCTCACTCGTTTCGTAAAAATCACGAATCACACTTCCTCGGGTAATAATCTCTATGTATAATCCTGGTTTTCTAGGATAATTAATTTGTTTTATAAGGGTAATCAGACATGCTTGCTGTATGATTACTTATGTTTTAAACATGCTACAATATTGACAGAGAGAAGGACCTTTGTGATCTCGTGAGGTGTTTAGTATGTTCATTCAATTATTATTCCCTCAATCATTCTGTTGCTTAATATCCATGGTTCACAGGGGCCTGGAAAAGTACTTGAAGATTGTTTGGATTCTGGAAAAGTACTTGAAGATTGTTTTGAGTCTGGAAAAGTACTTTACAATGCTTACTAAATGTCCTGAAAAAGTACTTGAATTTACAATGCTTACTAAATGTCCTGAAAAAGTACTTGAATTTACAATGCTTACTAAATGTCCTGAAAAAGTACTTGGATTTACAATGCTTACTAAATGTCCTGAAAAAGTACTTGAATTTACAATGCTTACTAAATGTCCTGAAAAAGTACTTGAATTTACAATGCTTACTAAATGTCCTGAAAAAGTACTTGAATTTACAATGCTTACTAAATGTCCTGAAAAAGTACTTGAATTTACAATGTTTACTAAATGTCCTGAAAAAGTACTTGGATTTACAATGCTTACTAAATGTCCTGAAAAAGTACTTGAATTTTTGCAGTAATGTCCTGAAAAAGTACTTGAATTTTCGCAGTAATGTCCTGAAAAAGTACTTGAATTTTCATAAATGTACTGGAAAGTACAATGACAATGATCACAATCGAAAACATGGAAGTATCGTCCTTCAGCTAACTGTGCAAATTGAAAGAGAACAAATGGAAACCGATCTGCAAGCTTTTGATCATTCCAACAAAATCTGTAATTTCCACTTCTCACAATCGATTGCTTTCAAGAAATTCAGATGTCGAATGCAGCACTATTGAAAATGGCGGCATCAAAACCTAAAGTTTTGTGAATACAAGTACTTGAAAAATGTTAAAATGTCCTTGAAAAGTACTGGAATTTTATTCTGTCTGTGCTGTATGAACCATGAACTATATTATCTTAATTATCGGAACATAACTGTATTGTCTCAACTCAAATTATCATTATCATGTTTTAGGCAACGTCACAGCCTTACCCGAAGAATTCATCCACAGCCTGCAAGAAGACCGAAGCGGATGTGAACTCGTGCGCAGTGTCAGTGACCTTGTAAGGAGAGAAGGATTTGCGTTCTATTCAGCCGATCTTAGGCTCTGTCTGAACCTTCTTGATGTTGAACAAAAACCTGACGAGGTGATCTGTGACGTCATCATCTTCACGCACACCCTCCTCCCCGTGGTGCTAACGATCGTGAAGGGGGACTATCAACATGACGTCACCAAATACAGCTACTCGCTCTCTCGGGAACTCACATACACAATGCGCGACTACACAGACGAGGGATTCAACATCTTCGATGCAGTGGTAGACATTGATAAGGTCACCACACGCTACCTGAGGGATGTTGTGTACTCGGTCGGTGCAGATTGTAGAAGAAATCTTCCAATCGAACGCCTCTGTATGTCTCGGGAGCGGTGCCTCTCTCTGACTCAGGCTCTCCTGGCGCAGGGGTTCGCCTCCTCCGTGAATGAAAACCTCGAGACTCAGATCACCCAGAACCTCAGGCGGTTGGAGAACTCTGATACAGGTGCCCCCGAGATACAGACAAGTTTACCCCGAGGATCGGAACGAATGTTTGACATTGATGATGTCCATCTTCTGACGCCAGATCAGTTCAGGTTTCTCAATATGTGTGTCAATGGAGGACAAGTGTGGCTGGTTTCTAGTCCGAGAGGAACTGGTAAGATCCGGTTTGCTCTGGAAACGGCTCGACGACTCAGTCTGCAAGGGAGAACTCTAGTGCTGTGTGAATCAGATCAACTACGCAGTAAGATCAAGTGAGTTGTTTTTTAACTTTGAAATTCTTTAGTTCACAAGAAATGGTGGTTTTGAAATTTGGGTCCTGTTGGTTTGAACCTATCATTGTCAAAGGTATCTAATGTAAACCTTGAAAGTGAACCTTCCCCCTACATTTGTGAATCTTAGTTTGCAACTACCTTATTTCCTTGTCGAATAGATACCCCCTCTGTCTATTTTTTCAGACCCCCTTTACCCCTGGCATGTATTCGAGACCCAAGGTTGCAGGGGTAATGTCCGTCGGTTCGTCCGTCCGTCCGTTACACTCTGTGTCCGGCTCATAACTTATCAACCATTTCAATTCAAATTTGAGTGGAAATGAAGAACCGTATAATAATGTGTCATGAGTAACAATTTTGAGAAAATCTACATAAAATATTGAGATTTTGGACAAAAAGTGGTAAATTTGTAAGAAAACTGTTAAAAGTCCTTTCCGTCTAACAACTTCTTAACGAATTATCACATTTTGATCGAATTTGTTATTGAGATTCATAACCATATGAAGGTGTGTCCTGAAGAACAATTTTAGAAATATTTTCATTAAATTTATGGGCAGACTATTGCCATATGGTAAGCCAAGCCCTTATTGGTCAAATAGATAAGTCGGCGACAGCGAGCCATTAGGGCCATTAAGTTTTAAACAAATGTTCTTGTTGTCTAGATACTCTCGGAATATGGCAGTGGTGACCAGACCCGAGCCACTAGGGCCATTAAGTTTTAAACAAATGTTCTTGTTGTCTAGATACTCTCGGAATATGGCAGTGGTCACCAGACCCGAACTCCAGGTGAACC
Organism: Steromphala cineraria; assembly: GCA_916613615.1. Classification (NCBI taxonomy): domain Eukaryota; kingdom Metazoa; phylum Mollusca; class Gastropoda; order Trochida; family Trochidae; genus Steromphala; species Steromphala cineraria. The sequence goes on from OU744737.1 coordinate 510,794, forward strand.
CTGGGATATGCGAGGAATACGACAACTTCGTGGTCGTCAAGGCGGAACAGTTGGAGTTCCAGTGCGGGCGGGAACTCATCTTTGACTGGCATCATAACCTCGAACAGGCCATCGGTCAAAACGGCGGCAAACTCGTCATTGTTTACGATAAACGAGGTAGGAAAGAAGCTTGGGACATTTAGCTCATATTGTGTATGATATGCTGTCTCATCAAATATATTAGGAAATAGATCAGTTCAGTAATATCTCGAAATTTATTAATCAGTCTGATTAAAATCGGCCTAGTTCCGAGGAATAAGATATTCAAATATTAACTGCACGGAGGTATTGAATCCTCTACACTAGGTCTGACCGCACCCCTGTACCTCGATTTGTGGAGTTGGCGTAACATTCGTTCCCTGAGACAGGGTGATTCTGATGATTCCTGTAATCAATATTTACCATTAATTCATTATCACCTTCCAAATTACAGACGACCCTGACCTCGAAGACTGTGACATCTGACTACTACAGTCACGCTTGAATGAACTGAGGATATTTGTAATCAATATTTTCCAAATTACAGACGACCCTGACCTAGAAGACTGTGACATCCGACTGCTACAGTCACGCTTGATTGAACTGAGGATATTTGTAATCAATATTTATCATTATCACCCATGTGTAAGAGTCATATGACATTTCCACGGGTAATAATCTCTATTTATCCCCATTTTCAAATTACAGACGACCCTGACCTCGAAGACTGTGACATCTGACTACTACAGTCACGCTTGAATGAACTGAGGATATTTGTAATCAATATTTTCCAAATTACAGACGACCCTGACCTCGAAGACTGTGACATCCGATTGCTACAGTCACGCTTGATTGAACTGAGGATATTTGTAATCAATATTTATCATTATCACCCATGTGTAAGAGTCATATGACATTTCCACGGGTAATAATCTCTATTTATCCCCATTTTCAAATTACAGACGACCCTGACCTCGAAGACTGTGACATCTGACTACTACAGTCACGCTTGAATGAACTGAGGATATTTGTAATCAATATTTTCCAAATTACAGACGACCCTGACCTCGAAGACTGTGACATCCGATTGCTACAGTCACGCTTGATTGAACTGAGGATATTTGTAATCAATATTTATCATTATCACCCATGTGTAAGAGTCATATGACATTTCCACGGGTAATAATCTCTATTTATCCCCATTTTCAAATTACAGACGACCCTGACCTCGAAGACTGTGACATCTGACTACTACAGTCACGCTTGAATGAACTGAGGATATTTGTAATCAATATTTACCTTTAATTCATTATCACCTTCCAACTTACAGACGACCCCGACCTCGAAGACTGTGACATACGTCTGCTACAGTCACGCTTGACCGAGCTGAGGACGTGTCTGATCAATATTTACCATTAATTCATTATCACCTTCCAACTTACAGACGACCCCAACCTCGAAGACTGTGACATACGTCTGCTACAGTCACGCTTGATTGAACTGAGGATATTTGTAATCAATATTTATCATTATCACCTTCCAACCTTCCACAACCTTGAGGATATTTGTAAACAATATTTTCCAAATTACAGACGACCCTGACCTCGAAGACTGTCACATCCGACTGCTGCAGTCACGCTTGACCGAGCTGAGGATATTTGTAATCAATATTTATCATTATCACCTTCCAACCTTCCACAACCTTGAGGATATTTGTAAACAATATTTTCCAAATTACAGACGACCCCGACCTCGAAGACTGTGACATCCGACTGCTGCAGTCACGCTTGAACGAACTGAGGATATTTGTAATCAATATTTATCATTATCATTATCACCTTCCCACCTTCCACAACCTTGAGGATATTTGTAATCAATATTTTCCAAATTACAGACGACCCTGACCTCGAAGACTGTGTCATCCGTCTGCTACAGTCACGCTTGAACGAACTGAGGATATTTGTAATCAATATTTTCCAAATTACAGACGACCCTGACCTCGAAGACTGTGACATCCGACTGCTACAGTCACGCTTGAATGAACTGAGGATATTTGTAATCAATATTTTCCAAATTACAGACGACCCTGACCTCGAAGACTGTGACATCCGACTGCTACAGTCATGCTTGAACGAACTGAGGATATTTGTAATCAATATTTTCCAAATTACAGACGACCCTGACCTCGAAGACTCTGACATCCGACTGCTACAGTCACGCTTGAATGAACTGAGGATATTTGTAATCAATATTTTCCAAATTACAGACGACCCTGACCTCGAAGACTGTGACATCCGTCTGCTACAGTCACGCTTGATTGAACTGAGGATATTTGTAATCAATATTTATCATTATCACCCATGTGTAAGAGTCATATGACACTTCCACGGGTAATAATCTCTATTTATCCCCATTTTCAACTTACAGACGACCCTGACCTCGAAGACTGTGACATCCGTCTGCTACAGTCACGCTTGAATGAACTGAGGATATTTGTAATCAATATTTTCCAAATTACAGATGACCCTGACCTCGAAGACTGTGACATCCGACTGCTACAGTCACGCTAGAATGAACTGAGGATATTTGTAATCAATATTTTCCAAATTACAGACGACCCTGACCTCGAAGACTGTGACATCCGACTGCTACAGTCACGCTAGAATGAACTGAGGATATTTGTAATCAATATTTTCCAAATTACAGACGACCCTGACCTCGAAGACTCTGACATCCGACTGCTACAGTCACGCTTGAACGAGCTGAGGATATTTGTAATCAATATTTTCCAAATTACAGACGACCCTGACCTCGAAGACTGTGACATCCGTCTGCTACAGTCACGCTTGAATGAACTGAGGATATTTGTAATCAATATTTTCCAAATTACAGATGACCCTGACCTCGAAGACTGTGACATCCGATTGCTACAGTCACGCATGATTGAACTGAGGATATTTGTAAACAATATTTTCCAAATTACAGATGACCCCGACCTCGAAGACTGTGACATCCGACTGCTACAGTCACGCTTGAATGAACTGAGGATATTTGTAAACAATATTTTCCGAATTACAGACGACCCTGACCTCGAAGACTCTGACATCCGACTGCTACAGTCACGCTTGAATGAACTGAGGATATTTGAAATCAATATTTATCATTATCACCTTCCCACCTTCCACAACCTTGAGGATATTTGTAAACAATATTTTCCGAATTACAGACGACCCTGACCTCGAAGATTGTGACATCCTACTGCTGCAGTCACGCTTGATTGAACTGAGGATATTTGTAATCAATATTTACCTTTAATTCATTATCACCTTTCAACTTACAGACGACCCTGACCTCGAAGACTGTGACATCCGACTGCTACAGACACGCTTGAATGAACCGAGGATATTTGTTATCAATATTTTCCAAATTACAGACGACCCTGACCAAGAAGATTGTGACATCCGACTGCTGCAGTCACGCTTGAACGAACTGAGGATATTTGTAATCAATATTTTCCAAATTACAGACGACCCTGACCTCGAAGACTGTGACATCCGACTGCTACAGTCACGCTAGAATGAACTGAGGATATTTGTAATCAATATTTTCCAAATTACAGACGACCCCGACCTCGAAGATAGTGACATCCGATTGCTACAGTCACGCTTGAATGAACTGAGGATATTTGTAATCAATATTTATCATTATCACCTTCCCACCTTCCACAACCTTGAGGATATTTGTAAACAATATTTTCCAAATTACAGACGACCCTGACCTCAAAGACTGTGACATCCGACTGCTGCAGTCACGCTTGACCGAGCTGAGGACGTGTCTGATCCCGGAGCTGGGGACATTTAGCTCATATTGTGTATGATATGTAATTCATTATCACCTTTCAACTTACAGATGACCCTGACCTCGAAGACTGTGACATCCGACTGCTGCAGTCACGCTTGAACGAGCTGAGGACGTGTCTGATCCCGGAGCTGGGGACATTTAGCTCATATTGTGTATGATATGTAATTCATTATCACCTTTCAACTTACAGACGACCCTGACCTAGAAGACTGTGACATCCGACTGCTGCAGTCACGTTTGAATGAACTGAGGACGTGTCTGATCCCGGAGCTGGGGACATTTAGCTCATATTGTGTATGATATGCTGTCTCATTAATTCATTATCACCTTCCAAATTACAGACGACCCTGACCTCGAAGACTGTGACATCCGACTGCTGCAGTCACGCTTGAGCGAGCTGAGGACGTGTCTGATCCCTGAGGACATCGTGCTGGAGCTGCTCTCCAAGAAGGTTCTGAGCGTGGCGGATCTGATCCGGGTGAAGAAGAGGAGCACCAGGGAGGAGATGAACCAGGAGCTGCTGCTGAGTCTCCTCAAGACCTCGCGGCGAGGATACGACATCTTCCTGCGGGCCATGCGCAAAACACGACAGGGACATCTGGCCGACCTTCTGGAGCTCGGAACTGGTGGGTTTGCAATTAAACTTCTCCCTGCTCTAGGCACCATTTGATGACATTTAGTGCACCTCCAGCTCACCTGAAGGCAGCGTATCATGACATCTCGCGCGCTATGAGCCGTGACCCTTGACCTCATTTCAAAACAGATAATTACGGACGTCTAACAAATCACCTGTCCATATAATTGTAACAGAACGATTCTGGAGCTTGGAACTGGTGGGTTTACATTTAAAACAGATTTTGAATCTTCACATACGGATTCCTGATTATGCAAAGATACAGTCAGTGGCCAAAAGTCTGGTCACACTGACGTAGTTCTTATAGACTTACATGTTAATTTGCAATTGTGAGAATAATTTTCATGAATTAAAACAGATTTTGAATCTTCACATACAGATTCCTGATTATGCAAAGATACAGTCAGTGGCCAAAAGTCTGGTCACACTGACGTAGTTCTTATAGACTTACATGTTAATTTGCAATTGTGAGAATAATTTTCATGAATTAACCTCATCCTCTTCCACCTTTTGCATTTAAAACAGATTTTGAATCTTATCCTAGGAGAATGAGACACAAACATGTTTATCAAGCACAGTTTTTTGCTTGTAGGAGTGAAAGAGTTAAGTAAGTCTTCAGTCTTTCAAATCATGTCAATGATAATTTTTGACAAAGAATTAAACAAGATAGATAATAACAATTTTGACCCAATGAACGTTCTGATGGCTGCTCTTGAGATTTTCATATGCTGTCATTGCATCTATGATACTTATTACTCTCCCTTGACAAGAATTAATTAGCAGTAGTGCTATGAGGTCCCTGTGAGCTCTGCAAAGTCATGAGGAAAATGTCCAATTTGCTGAGGCCTTTAGAAGGTGGTTCGGGGTTGCTCTGCTTTTGCGGTGTCCCACAAACGCTAATCTAGTATATTGTTTATCATTATGTATTTTAGACCCAGTGGAACTGGGGAAGGCAAAAACCCAGTTTCGGGATAGATTTTCCTGTCATTGTATCCATCTAATCATTCTCTCTTGACACGAATTGATTTATTCTTTATTTCCTTATTTGTATTTCAGACCCAGTGGCCACACTAATGACCGCTGACCGCAAACAGCTCCTGCTGTCGTCCCGAGACTATCTGACCCAGTCCATGATCCCGTTCGCCGTCCTCAACCGCCTTTACAGGAAGGGAGTTTTCACTGTGTCTGATGTCAGTAGAATTCTAGCTGAGGAGTCTATCGATAGAATCAACACGCTTCTACTCGACTACTTGTCTGGCAAACCAGACCAGGATTTTGACCTACTTCTTGAATCGCTGGATAAAACCTGCCAAGGCGACCTCAAGGATTCCATTGTTACAGGGAATTTTAAATGTAAGGATGATTATTCACTCTGATAATTTGTAGTTGCTCAAATTTTCAATTAAGGAAGACAAGAGTAATTAGATGTTCAGCTTTTGGTCTTGGATGATAGATTATATAGAATCTGACCGTCATGTTTTCTGCTAACAAGTATCAGCCACCTTCTAACTCTAGCCTTGTTTCCCAACCAGTGGAGAGGAGACTGACGGGTGATGAAGATGAGGAGAAGACGAGGGCGACGGGGGAGATGCTTGCCGAGAAGGTTGATGTGGATGATCTCCTGCTGGAGCTCGAGTCCTCTAACCTGCTACACAAAGACGACATCAGGTACCTTTGCTGATAGTACTTTTTTGACACTCTGCATGAATTCAGTCAACCAATCGATCAGTTTTGTCAATACAATAAAATCACAACACTATTTACATTCACTCAATCAGTGTCTTATCCACCAGGTACATCAGACTTGGCAACAACCTCGGCAAGGCATTCCCAGAAAGAGGCTCCTCCGAGGCTCACTCATCGAAAGAAGTTCCGTCAGCTCACCGCGTGGTAGACAGACTGTTTGCACTGCTCTCTCGCAAGTTCACGAGCCCGTGTGAGACGATTGTGGAATGTTTGCGACGCTCGGGTCAGTACGAGGCTGTTCAGCACCTGCAGGACCTCCAGGGGGCGTCGGCCTCGCATCATATGGAGGTGGAGGATTCCGGTGAGTTGGCAAATTATTCAATGGCTTCATCCTGTCTCAAGGTACGAACGTAGCGCTAACTCCACTAATCTGTACCCTAGGTTCAGGAGCTAGATTTACAAGCGCGGCCCTACTTGGTATATAGCCAATCAATTCATTTTCTCGTTTGAATTTTATCGAGAGGGTGACAAGAAAATGATTTGATTGGCTATATCCTAAGTCGGGCCGCGTGAGCAAACCTAGCTTCTGAGTTCGTACCTTGAGACAGGATGAGGCTTTTTAACTGTAAACTGCATGGTTAGAGTCTACAGCGCTTATAAGAAATCTTCTCTTATATTCAATTTCCTAATACTCCCACAGTCCTGTCCAACAGGGTGAAACCCACAATTCCACATTAGGGCTCTTTCTGCCTGCCAGTGTCCCAATACCACCAAAGACCTTACTAAAGCCTGATAATATAAAAAAGAAGACTAGAAAACACCCTATAATGATTATATATACAGGATGACAGCCAAATTTCCCCTTCCTTTGTGTGCCATGATAATTTAAAAAAAACCAAAAAACAATTGTTCTCTCCCTTTCAACTACCTAATAGTCAAAACCTCTGATCTAGCAGAAAGAAATCCACAATCAGGGATGGCAATTTTCAGCTGATGAGCTGAATTCAGCTGTTTAAAGATTGTCTTAACTGTAGTTTTATTCATAAAGGACCATCGAGGAACCTAATTTAATTGCATTGCAGCTGTTATTCAAAATCACCATTGCCATCCCTGCACAGTTACATAATACAAAAGAACACTGATATAGTGAACTCGGATATAGTGAAAAAAATATTAAGTCCCCTCAAAAGCCCTATGTATAACAGCTAACACGAGTAGCAAACAGCTAATATATCCAACTGATTTCATTGGTCCCTTGGAATTCAGAATATCCGTGTTCTACTGTAGTCCAAACCCCTTATCAAGCAGAAAGAAATCCACAATGCAACTAAAAGTTTCCTCCTTTTTTTCCAGTGTCCTCGTACCGCACACTTGACGTCAAGTTCATCGACACGAAGGCATTCCAGGCGGTGCTTGATCGTCTGATGGACCCGAGCGAGGTGTTCATCGTGTTGACCGGAGCGCCCGGAGAGGGCAAGACCACTGCAGCCCTACAGGCCATGAGACACTTGGGTCTCCAGATGAGGAAACTGATCATCAAGACACCTGAGGAGTTCGACCAGAAGGTTACCATGGAAACTCCAACAACGGTTGTTTTGGACGATGTGTTTGGAATTGTTGAAGTGAATGAGTCTGCTGTGAGACAATGGGTTCCAATCCTTCAGAGAGTGAAGAAATATTCGGAGAGTAAGGCGGGACCGTCCATCAACATCATCATTACCTCGAGGAATCACGTCTGGAGAGCAGCAGAGTCACTTGTGGTCCTCAGTGAGATCATCCCAGTGTCCAGTGTCATAGACTTCACAGTTCTCGTTCCCTTGGTGCGGGCCGAGAAGAAGCGCATGCTGGATAGTCATCTTGATAAATATGGGATTGATCTTGATAATACTCTAGTTGAGAGGATAGCGGAGACCCACGGAACGCTTGGCTTTCCTCTGTGCTGCAAACTGTTCGCTGCAGAACAAATGTTCCAGGACAACCCGGTGGACTTCTTTACTCATCCTCTGAACTACATCGTCAAGAGACTGCTGTCCTCCTGTGAAGACCCCTCCAACCTGACCCTCATCAAGCAGGTCGTTATGTCCAAGGGTCAGTTGGATGTGAAGAAGGCTGAGGTCGGTTCCATCAATGACAAGTCAGTTGCTAATATGAAGAACTATGTGTTCCAGGAAGGGAATATTCTTTACTTCCCACACAAATCCATTGCAGACGCAGCAAGTTATGTGATGGCCACAAAGTTCTCCATAGACTATCTTGGTGAGTGCAGCCTTCAGTTCCTGTACGAGCGAGTTCGGGAGAAACCGTCCCGAGGAGAATCATCCGATGAGGGCATCCAGATACATGTAAATCAGAAAGACTTGCAGTCTCTCATCCACAGACTTGCCAACGAGATGTCTGCTGGAAACTTAGCCCTCGCTTGCTCACACCCAGCTCTCTCTGCAAAGAGGTCTGTTGTGAAACTCTTCAGCCAATTCAAGGACCTCAGGAAGACCGTGAACCTAAAAGATAAGAAACATGGTGGCTCCTTCTTGTATTGGGCCACGTGGAACAACAGTGACAACCTGTGCAAGGAGACCCTCGATGGGGTTGAAAACATTCCTGACTGTGACATATCTGAGGCTGTTCTCGGCTGTTGTCTTTCTGGCAACACAAATGCTCTGAAGGAGCTTCTAAAGCGAACTGACCTCAAGACTGTGCGAGCTTGTGGCATCAAGTATCTCCCAAAGATTTCGACAAGGCAGCAGCTTGTTGCAAATGAATCTGTCCGAGTTATTGAGATATCAGGAGGCAGGATGGCCCAGCTAGCTTGTCGGTACAGCAAGATAGAGATTGTGGAGGTTCTGATGGGCCACGGTCTGGATCTGAATGAAAGGGACTCAAATGGTGAAACATGTCTGTTGGCAGCTTCCTTGGGAGACAACCCTTCAGCAGTGTCTTTCCTCCTACAGCATAACGTGGAATGGTCTCAGGACAACGACGGCCATAGTCCTCTACATTTGGCAATCGAGAAAGAAAATGCAGATGTCCTCAAAGTCCTTCTGGAGCATCCTGCCGCTAAAGATTTCCTGAACAAAACTGACACTGATGGGCAGAGTCCCCTGCATCTGGCTTGTTTGAAGAAGTCTCCTGAGATGGTGGAGCTTCTCCTGCAGCAAGATGCCAATGTAGATGTCACTGACAGCTGTGGCTGGACACCACTTCACTACGTGTCCTGGATCGGAAACAGGAAGATTGTGGAGATCTTAACCAGGTTGGGGGCAGACGTGAACCTAGCTTGCCGAGAAGGATCTTCCAGGCAGAGACCGGCAGCCAAACTGAAGGGACACTACAGACGAACGGAAACTGAAGGGATGACAGCTCTACACCTCGCCTGTCACCAAGGTCATGTTGGCATCGTCAAAAAACTTGCAGACGTGAAAGGCATCAATGTGAACATCAAAGACGTCTTTGGAAAGTCTGCGCTGTATATTGCAAGCAAGAGAGGACACAGTCACCTGGTGAAGGTCCTTTTGGAACACGATGCAGACACGAGTCTAGCCACTCTGGACAGCAGGACTGCAGTCTACGCTGCAAGCAAGAAAGGACACAACCAGGTTATCGAGCTCCTGTGTAGAAATGGAGCTGACGTGAATACCGGGACCAGATCGCAGAGGAAGAGGAATCCATTGTATGCTGCGAGCCGTAAAGGATACGTGACCGCTGTGAATACTCTCCTGATGCACGGAGCCAATGTGAACTTTCAGGACCTCGAAGGCAACACGTCTCTCCATGTCGCTTGTGCTGTTGGTAACACAGATGTTGTGAAGTGCCTGCTGAAGTGGGGAGCTGACATCATGTCGAGAAACAACTCACAGCTCACACCTCTCCATGAAGCTGTTGCTGTGCCCAACGCTAATCCTGATGTCATAGATTACCTCCTTCTGGCCAATGCAAATGTCAATGCTGTGGATGATCGGAACTGGACTCCACTGCACCTTGCAAGTCTTTGTGGGACCGGGGACATCGTGAAGACTCTCCTGCTGTGGAAGGCGGATGTCCACGCCAGGGACATCACAGACATGACGGCACTTGGGTACGCGTCAGCAACAGGAAAGGTTGACAATGTGAATGTTCTTCTCAAGCACCAGGCTAACATTGACAAGGTGTGCTTGTTTCTGGCAGTCAACTACGGACATGCTGATGTGGTTGATGTGCTCTTGAGAGAGAAACTCTCTCTACGAGAAGTGGAGGATATATATGAACTGGCTAAGGAGCGGGAGCACCAACGAGTCATTGATGTTGTGTCCAGATACAGGCAGACGACAGGAGCTTCTAGTTGAGAAGATTGAACACCAGAGTCAACCATGTCCAGATACAGGCAGACGACAGGAGCTTCTAGTTGAGAAGATTCAACACCAGAGTCAACCATGTCCAGATACAGGCAGACCACAGGAGCTTCTAGTTGAGAAGATTCAACACCAGAGTCAACCATGTCCAGATACAGGCAGACGACAGGAGCTTCTAGTTGAGAAGATTCAACACCAGAGTCAACCATGTTCAGATACAGGCAGACGACAGGAGCTTCTAGTTGAGAAGATTCAACACCAGAGTCAACCATGTCCAGATACAGGCAGACGACAGGAGCTTCTAGTTGAGAAGATTCAACACCAGAGTCAACCATATCTAGACATAGACAGAAGACAGGAGCTTCTAGGCACAGTAATATTGTGAATAGTTGAGAAGTTGGAACACACAACTACGGTATATATCGTCACACCTCTACTTACTAGCATAATAATTCCAGACAAACTCCAGCCAATACACGGGCAAGTGGTTAAAGCTACAATTTTATGTAAAACAAAAATTACAAATGTGAATAATGTTGAACAATAAAATACAATTCTTATGGATGACAGCTTGCTTGCACTAACATTAGAATCTATGTCGAAACGTCACTTTGAAAAGAATGAATAATTTGTTTATCCATAAGAATTGACTTTATAGTTCATCACACCAACTTCTAGAATGTCAATCAAAGTAGTCAGTGACGTAAATGAATCTCTTTTTTCTCATAACATGTCTTGGTGTTCAGAAGAACAGCTTCGTGTTGATGATTATGCTAGTATCACATCAGCAGAACTCTGATATAACGAACTCCAAGGGGCCAAAGGATTTAGTTCGCTTTTTCCGGTGTTCGCTATACACATATAATGTAAATGATATTTATAGGGAATGGACTTTAAAAACGGTTCGCTATATCTGATTGTTCGCTTTATCCGAGTTCGCTATATCCGTGTTCTACTGTATTTAGTTTGAGGATGTAAACATAATTTCTTCACATCTGGAAATGGTTGATGAATGACAATATATATATGATATGATATCACATGAACTGTTGCTATACTATTTCGACCAAAAAGACTTATCAATCTAGTTAAAACTAGCTGTAATGTAATCGTCCCCTAAGTCCTTACGTTACATCTAGCTACTAACCCACCAGGTCCGTGTCACCCATGCGCGAAAATCGACCAATGAATAGGGAACTGGCTGATCCCTTTGAACCAATTAAAATTGACGTAGGGGACGATAACATTACAGCTATTTTAAACTAGATTGAAAGACTTATGTTCATACAAGAAAAAGAGAAGTGTTGTTGATGCTGATACGTTTGGGATGTTTTGATGGATATTACTTCATAATTATCATTTTTCATAATTTCAGATTATTTATGACACTTGTTTCTCATTTTCTCATACATATACCCGTATGAATATAGAGTTGCAATACTTACCTATGTATATTGTATGTACTTATATACATTTTAATTAAATGCATGTATTCTTGCCAGTCTTAACATATAAAAATCTCTGCCTTCTAACAGGTAAGCATTTTAAAGGGACAGTAGCACACTTTTAAGTTAAACCAAGGCTTCTATTGTGGAAAAATAACTTTGCAAGTTTTTTTTATATCAAATGATGCAAAAGAAACATGTTCCATTAAGCTTCACAAATATATTTCCATATCTTAAATCTTTTCAAGATGTTCCCACTGGAATGGCTGCCAGCAGTTTCAGCTTTAACAGAGAATTTCTTCCTTGACCCTCTGTGGATAAATTTGACATAAACTAGTATTTATCGGCTAAAATTGATAGGAGAATTTCTTCCTTGACAAGAAATAATCAGGTTAAGTTGACCCTCTTAGGATAAATTTGACATAATTTAGAATTTATCGGCTAGAATTTGAAGAAATAAAATTTGATTTTTAAAAATGTGCTGCTGTCCCGTAAAGTTCTTGTAGATATAATTGTACAAGCTATTACAGTGTATTGTTGTAAATATGTAAATTATCATCATATTCCATTGCTTTCTGTGATATTAAAACTTTATTTTCTTCATTTAAAGGGGATGAAAATAGGTTTAAAGGGGCAGTAGCACATTTTTAGGGGGTATATATAGTTTCATTTGAAAGATTATTTATTTTAACTAAATCAAATATATGATGTAAAGTTCAGCCATGAGATTCTGTTTTCTTACAAAAAATGAAATAAAGATGTTCACGCAAAAAAGCCCGCCAATGGACATTTAATCTTTATAATTTGTTCTCCGACTATGGATGATTGGTTTGCTTAATGACATTTTTGACACTTTAAAAATAATACATTTAGCATTTACATCCAATTATCAGTAATAAATTGAAAATATTAAATTTTCAAAACATGTGCTACTGCTCCTTTAAAGGGGCAGTAGTAGTTTTTTGATAATTTTATGTTTTAAAATTTTCACTTATAATTGTAAGTTAATGCTAAATGTATTATTTTGACAGTGTCAAAAATCCCATAACACAAACCAATCATCCATAGTCAGAGGACAAAATTTGAAGATTCACTGGCGGCCATTTTGTGTGAACACCTTTAATTCATTTTGTGTAAGAAAAAACAATCGCATGGCTAAACTTTACATTATATATTTGAATTATTACTGCTACATTTAGTTTAAATGCATTGTCTTTCAATTGGAACCAATAATTTTCATTTTCCTGACATCACCTTATATTCCCCCTAAAAACGTGCTACTGCTCCTTTAAAGGTTCAGAATACATTTAAACATTGTGATGTAAATTTGAATAAGTTGTCAGTGCAATGTTTCATCGTGAAAAATGTTTTCATTTTGATTAAAACAGTAAAAGTGAAATGATAATTGTTTTGCATTGTTGCCTTTGAACATATTAAAAGAATAACAACATAAAATTTTTGGATAATTACAAATGTATTATTTATTAGTCCATATTTTCAAAATACTTACAAGAAAAGGTATATGAAATAGATTCTAAATACCTAACATAACTTTGTAAAATTCCTATGCCTTTTCAATACAAAACTCTGAATAAGAATGTCACGCCATAGGATCCGTGTACAGCAGGGAATATTTCATTGCAGTGTTCAAAACATACTTTCAAATAATTGTCGCTTTATCATATGTACAATGAATTTTATGATTTTAGTACAGCTGGTAAATGAATGGTTAAAAGACCTAATTACAAAAAACACGTTTGGGCGCTTATAATTTCGAACACGGTAAAACAAATTATCACCTATATGGTCGAAAATAAGTAATGACATATTTTCTAGATGAGCACTAGTACATATCACTTTTGCCTAGCAACGATTGTTGTAGCGCGTGTTCCCGTATTATTTCGCCTGTGACGTCATAACACCATTGTTCGTGACGTCGTTGTACCCGTCGCAAGGGAAGCGGCTCGTTTCTTGCATAATTCTAAGATGGTAAAATGGAATAGAATCGGTAATAAAGAAATTATTACCCTCGGAAGTGTGTCATATGATTTTTATGAAACTCGTGAAAATTTTTTGTGTTACCCTCGCTCTTGCTCGGGTAATACAAAAAATCAAACTCGTTTTGTAAAAGTCATATAACACACTTCCTCGGGTAATAATCTCTATTTAGATCGCAGGCACCACATAAGCGTTTCAAAAAAGACGCAGATAGACAAGCAGGGAAGTTAGAGACATGAGGGTGACGGAAGGGATGACCCTGGAGGATGAAGCAGTTTGAGGTATGTCGTTTTTCCATAGTTCGTACCGGCTGCCCCACAGACCCTGCAATTGAAAACATAAAAAATTCATTTAATCTCACAAATATACAATTCGTCACCTGTCTTAGATGAAAGAAAGGAATGAATGTAATGAAAGAAAGAATTCCTAGCAAGTGAACTAGGAGACAAACTCCTCTTACCTTCTCTTCGCACCTCACAAGCATGAAGACCTTGTCAACGTATGAGTCGTCCTTGATGACGGTTGAGCCGCTGCAGACTAGCATCTCGCCGAATGTCTCGTCCCACGTTCCCCGACCACAGCTGCGGTGACCTTCATACAGACTCAGCGTCCAGTCATCCCCGTTCTCACCACATTCCTGCACAGAGAAATCATTTAGTGTGAACCGTTCCCACCACATTCCTGCATAAAAGAAATTGTTAGGTGTGAACCGTTCCCACCACATTCCTGCACAGAGAAATCGTCCATCCCACCACATTCCTGCACAGAGAAATCGTTAGGTGTGAACCCTTTCCGCCACATTCCTGCACAGAGAAATCGTCCATCCCACCACATTCCTGCACAGAGGAATCGTTAGGTGTGAACCGTTCCCACCACATTCCTGTACAGAGAAATCGTTAAGTGTGAACCCTTTCCGCCCACATTCCTGCACAGAGAAATCATTAAATGTGAACTGTTCCCACCACATTCCTGTACAGAGAAATCGTTAAGTGTGAACCCTTTCCGCCCACATTCCTGCACAGAGAAATCATTAAATGTGAACTGTTCCCACCACATTCCTGTACAGAGAAATCGTTAAGTGTGAACCCTTTCCGCCCACATTCCTGCAAAGAGAAATCATTAAATGTGAACCGTTCCCACCACATTCCTGTACAGAGAAATCGTTAAGTGTGAACCCTTTCCGCCCACATTCCTGCACAGAGAAATCATTAAATGTGAACTGTTCCCACCACATTCCTGTACAGAGAAATCATTAAATGTGAACTGTTCCCACCACATTCCTGTACAGAGAAATCATTAAGTGTGAACTGTTCCCACCATATTCCTGTACAGAGAAATCGTTAGGTGTGAACTGTTCTCACCACATTCCTGCACAGAGAAATCATTAGGTGTAGAACGAGTTGTATGTGTAAGCTTAGTTCTATAAATTCTCATCAACATTCTAAATAAGTTCTAAATAATAATATCATCAGGCCTTTATGGTTACACGGTTCATATACCTATTAAACAAGTGATAAAGTTTAACAGTTAGACTCTGAAATGAATATGTCAATAAATTTTTATTTTTACAAAATTTGAAAAGGAGACCTAATCTAAATAGATTTAGATCAACAAGTGTTTATGGTATGTCGACCGTTATACTATTAATCTGATAAGGATGACGTCCCGCTGAACTCCGCCTGACCAATCAGAAAAGATATCAACCGCACTGTTTTCTAATGTGATGCTGAATGAAGTTCATATTCATTCAGAAAACGCCGAGCGACCATTCCAATGAATAACCATTTGTATCTGTTTGCTCAGTAACCTAGTCAGTCTACTTACTGTCGGCATTTCTCCTTCAAAAGCGTCCATCATCATCAAGTGAACCATTCCGCTCGACTGAAACCAAAATTAAAGACTACAGTTACCGTGGAAAAAAGTACATGTTATATTCTCGGGGTAGTTTTTCTCAAAAAACTAATTTTTATAGTATATAGAGAAGGGCTTTCTGTCAATCAAAGACGTTTTCGTAAATAACTTTATTTGCAAAATTGATTTAAAGGTTTTCAAAAACATTACGCTGATATAGCAAAATTGAATCTTTAACAGGAATGTTTTACAGTGCCATTTCAGAATTTCATTAAAAGGTGTTAAGGAAGATTCAAAAGCTTAACCTCACCTTTGGGAACTTAACGATATAGTTCAGACCATATTCTCCCGATATCTTGATCCTTGACTCTTGAATAACAAACACCTCCTGCAAAGATGAAAAAAGAAACACTTGACTTGTCCTCCCCCATTCGCAAGCTCGGTTTGAAATTATATTTAGGGGTAAAGAATGCACGACATACAACCCCAAAATAAAAAACAGAATGGATTTTTCCCCTGATTCAATATCACCAACCTGCAATAAGCCTACCCTGGAAGATCACCTACATTCCGTAAGCCTACCCTTGAAGATCACCTACATTCTATAAGCCTCACCTTGAAGATCACCTACATTCTATAAGCCTACCCTTGAACATCACCTACATTCTATAAGCCTACCCTTGAGAATCACCTACATTCTATAAGCCTACCCTTGAAGATCACCTACATTCTATAAGCCTACCCTTGAAGATCACCTACATTCTATAAGCCTCACCTTGAAGATCACCTACATTCTATAAGCCTACCCTTGAATATCACCTACATTCCATAAGCCTACCCTTGATATCACCTACATTCTCTAAGCCTCACCTTGAAGATCACCTACATTCTATAAGCCTACCCTTGAAGATCACCTACATTCTATAAGCCTACCCTTGAAGATCACCTACATTCTATAAGCCTACCCTTGAAGATCACCTACATTCTATAAGCCTCACCTTGAAGATCACCTACATTCTATAAGCCTACCCTTGAAGATCACCTACATTCCATAAGCCTACCCTTGAAGATCACCTTCATTCTATAAGCCTACCCTTGAAGATCACCTACATTCCATAAGCCTACCCTTGAGAATCACCTACATTCCATAAGCCTACCCTTGAAGATCACCTACATTCTATAATCCTACCCTTGAAGATCACCTACATTCTATAAGCCTCACCATGAAGATCACCTACATTCTATAATCCTACCCTTGAAGATCACCTACATTCTATAATCCTACCCTTGAAGATCACCTACATTCTATAATCCTACCCTTAAAGATCACCTACATTCTATAAGCCTCACCTTGAAGATCACCTACATTCTATAAGCCTACCCTTGAAGATCACCTACATTCTATAAGCCTCACCTTGAAGATCACCTTCATTCTATAAGCCTACCCTTGAAGATCACCTACATTCTATAAGCCTACCCTTGAAGATCACCTACATTCTATAAGCCTACCCTTGAAGATCACCTACATTCTATAATCCTACCCTTGAAGATCACCTACATTCTATAATCCTACCCTTGAAGATCACCTACATTCTATAAGCCTCACCTTGAAGATCACCTACATTCTATAAGCCTACCCTTGAAGATCACCTTCATTCTATAAGCCTACCCTTGAAGATCACCTTCATTCTATAAGCCTCATCTTGAAGATCACCTACATTATATAAGCCTACCCTTGAAGATCACCTACATTCTATAAGCCTCACCTTGAAGATCACCTACATTCTATAATCCTACCCTTGAAGATCACCTACATTCTATAATCCTACCCTTGAAGATCACCTACATTCTATAAGCCTACCCTTGAAGATCACCTACATTCTATAAGCCTACCCTTGAAGATCACCTACATTCTATAAGCCTACCCTTGAAGATCACCTACATTCTATAAGCCTACCCTTGAAGATCACCTACATTCTATAAGCCTACCCTTGAAGATCACTTACATTCTATAAGCCTACCCTTGAAGATCACCTACATTCTATAAGCCTCACCTTGAAGATCACCTACATTCTATAAGCCTACCCTTGAAGATCACCTTCATTCTATAAGCCTACCCTTGAAGATCACCTACATTCCATAAGCCTACCCTTGAAGATCACCTACATTCTATAAGCCTCATCTTGAAGATCACCTACATTCTATAAACCTCACCTTGAAGATCACCTACATTCTATAAGCCTACCCTTGAAGATCACCTACATTCTATAAGCCTCACCTTGAAGATCACCTTCATTCTATAAGCCTACCCTTGAAGATCACCTACATTCTATAAGCCTACCCTTGAAGATCACCTACATTCTATAAGCCTACCCTTGAAGATCACCTACATTCTATAATCTTACCCTTGAAGATCACCTACATTCTATAATCCTACCCTTGAAGATCACCTACATTCTATAAGCCTCACCTTGAAGATCACCTACATTCTATAATCCTACCCTTGAAGATCACCTACATTCTATAATCCTACCCTTGAAGATCACCTACATTCTATAAGCCTACCCTTGAAGATCACCTACATTCTATAAGCCTACCCTTGAAGATCACCTACATTCTATAAGCCTACCCTTGAAGATCACCTACATTCTATAAGCCTACCCTTGAAGATCACCTACATTCTATAAGCCTACCCTTGAAGATCACCTACATTCTATAAGCCTACCCTTGAAGATCACTTACATTCTATAAGCCTACCCTTGAAGATCACCTACATTCTATAAGCCTCACCTTGAAGATCACCTACATTCTATAAGCCTACCCTTGAAGATCACCTTCATTCTATAAGCCTACCCTTGAAGATCACCTACATTCCATAAGCCTACCCTTGAAGATCACCTACATTCTATAAGCCTCATCTTGAAGATCACCTACATTCTATAAACCTCACCTTGAAGATCACCTACATTCTATAAGCCTACCCTTGAAGATCACCTTCATTCTATAAGCCTACCCTTGAAGATCACCTACATTCTATAAGCCTCACCTTGAAGATCACCTACATTCTATAAGCCTACCCTTGAAGATCACCTACATTCTATAAACCTACCCTTGAAGATCACCTTCATTCTATAAGCCTACCCTTAAAGATCACCTACATTCTATAAGCCTACCCTTGAAGATCACCTACATTCTATAAACCTCACCTTGAAGATCACCTACATTCTATAAGCCTACCCTTGAAGATCACCTACATTCTATAAGCCTACCCTTGAAGATCACCTACATTCTATAATCCTACCCTTGAAGATCACCTACATTCTATAAGCCTCACCTTGAAGATCACCTACATTCTATAAGCCTACCCTTGAAGATCACCTTCATTCTATAAGCCTACCCTTGAAGATCACCTTCATTCTATAAGCCTCATCTTGAAGATCACCTACATTATATAAGCCTACCCTTGAAGATCACCTACATTCTATAAGCCTCACCTTGAAGATCACCTACATTCTATAATCCTACCCTTGAAGATCACCTACATTCTATAATCCTACCCTTGAAGATCACCTACATTCTATAAGCCTACCCTTGAAGATCACCTACATTCTATAAGCCTACCCTTGAAGATCACCTACATTCTATAAGCCTACCCTTGAAGATCACCTACATTCTATAAGCCTACCCTTGAAGATCACCTACATTCTATAAGCCTACCCTTGAAGATCACTTACATTCTATAAGCCTACCCTTGAAGATCACCTACATTCTATAAGCCTCACCTTGAAGATCACCTACATTCTATAAGCCTACCCTTGAAGATCACCTTCATTCTATAAGCCTACCCTTGAAGATCACCTACATTCCATAAGCCTACCCTTGAAGATCACCTACATTCTAAAAGCCTCATCTTGAAGATCACCTACATTCTATAAACCTCACCTTGAAGATCACCTACATTCTATAAGCCTACCCTTGAAGATCACCTACATTCTATAAGCCTCACCTTGAAGATCACCTTCATTCTATAAGCCTACCCTTGAAGATCACCTACATTCTATAAGCCTACCCTTGAAGATCACCTACATTCTATAAGCCTACCCTTGAAGATCACCTACATTCTATAATCTTACCCTTGAAGATCACCTACATTCTATAATCCTACCCTTGAAGATCACCTACATTCTATAAGCCTCACCTTGAAGATCACCTACATTCTATAATCCTACCCTTGAAGATCACCTACATTCTATAATCCTACCCTTGAAGATCACCTACATTCTATAAGCCTACCCTTGAAGATCACCTACATTCTATAAGCCTACCCTTGAAGATCACCTACATTCTATAAGCCTACCCTTGAAGATCACCTACATTCTATAAGCCTACCCTTGAAGATCACCTACATTCTATAAGCCTACCCTTGAAGATCACCTACATTCTATAAGCCTACCCTTGAAGATCACCTACATTCTATAAGCCTACCCTTGAAGATCACCTACATTCTATAAGCCTCACCTTGAAGATCACCTACATTCTATAAGCCTACCCTTGAAGATCACCTTCATTCTATAAGCCTACCCTTGAAGATCACCTACATTCCATAAGCCTACCCTTGAAGATCACCTACATTCTATAAGCCTCATCTTGAAGATCACCTACATTCTATAAACCTCACCTTGAAGATCACCTACATTCTATAAGCCTACCCTTGAAGATCACCTTCATTCTATAAGCCTACCCTTGAAGATCACCTACATTCTATAAGCCTCACCTTGAAGATCACCTACATTCTATAAGCCTACCCTTGAAGATCACCTACATTCTATAAACCTACCCTTGAAGATCACCTTCATTCTATAAGCCTACCCTTAAAGATCACCTACATTCTATAAGCCTACCCTTGAAGATCACCTACATTCTATAAACCTCACCTTGAAGATCACCTACATTCTATAAGCCTACCCTTGAAGATCACCTACATTCTATAAGCCTACCCTTGAAGATCACCTACATTCCATAAGCCTACCCTTGAAGATCACCTACATTCTATAAACCTCACCTTGAAGATCACCTACATTCTATAAGCCTCACCTTGAAGATCACCTACATTCTATAAGCCTACCCTTGAAGATCACCTACATTCTATAAGCCTACCCTTGAAGATCACCTACATTCTATAAGCCTACTCTTGAAGATCACCTACATTCTATAAGCCTCACCTTGAAGATCACCTACATTCTATAAGCCTCATCTTGAAGATCACCTACATTCTATAAACCTCACCTTGAAGATCACCTACATTCTATAAGCCTACCCTTGAAGATCACCTACATTCCATAAGCCTCACCTTGAAGATCACTTACATTCTATAAGCCTACCCTTGAAGATCACCTACATTCTATAAGCCTCATCTTGAAGATCACCTACATTCTATAAGCCTACCCTTGAAGATCACCTACATTCTATAAGCCTCACCTTGAAGATCACCTACATTCTATAAGCCTCACCTTGAAGATCACCTACATTCTATAAGCCTACCCTTGAAGATCACCTACATTCTATAAGCCTACCCTTGAAGATCACCTACATTCTATAAGCCTCACCTTGAAGATCACCTACATTCTATAATCCTACCCTTGAAGATCACCTACATTCTATAAGCCTCACCTTGAAGATCACCTACATTCTATAAGCCTACCCTTGAAGATCACCTACATTCTATAAGCCTACCCTTGAAGATCACCTACATTCTATAAGCCTACCCTTGAAGATCACCTACATTCTATAAGCCTCACCTTGAAGATCACTTACATTCCATAAGCCTACCCTTGAAGATCACCTACATTCTATAAGCCTACCCTTGAAGATCACCTACATTCTATAAGCCTACCCTTGAAGATCACCTACATTCTATAAGCCTACCCTTGAAGATCACTTACATTCTATAAGCCTACCCTTGAAGATCACCTACATTCCATAAGCCTACCCTTGAAGATCACTTACATTCTATAAGCCTACCCTTGAAGATCACCTACATTATATAAGCCTACCCTTGAAGATCACCTACATTCCATAAGCCTACCCTTGAGGATCACCTACATTCTATAAGCCTACCCTTGAAGATCACCTACATTCTATAAGCCTACCCTTGAAGATCACCTACATGCAATAAGCCTACCTTTGAAGATCACCTACATTCCATAAGCCTACCCTTGAAAATCACCTACATTCTATAAGCCTACCCTTGAAGATCACCTACATGCAATAAGCCTACCTTTGAAGATCACCTACATTCCATAAGCCTACCCTTGAAGATCACCTACATTCTATAAGCCTACCCTTGAAGATCACCTACATTCTATAAGCCTACCCTTGAAGATCACCTACATTCTATAAGCCTACCCTTGAAGATCACCTACATGCAATAAGCCTACCTTTGAAGATCACCTACATTCCATAAGCCTACCCTTGAAGATCACCTACATTCTATAAGCCTACCCTTGAAGATCACCTACATTCTATAAGCCTACCCTTGAAGATCACCTACATTCTATAAGCCTACCCTTGAAGATCACTTACATTCTATAAGCCTACCCTTGAAGATCACCTACATTCCATAAGCCTACCCTTGAAGATCACTTACATTCTATAAGCCTACCCTTGAAGATCACCTACATTCCATAAGCCTACCCTTGAGGATCACCTACATTCTATAAGCCTACCCTTGAAAATCACCTACATTCTATAAGCCTACCCTTGAAGATCACCTACATTCTATAAGCCTACCCTTGAAGATCACCTACATTATATAAGCCTACCCTTGAAGATCACCTACATTCCATAAGCCTACCCTTGAGGATCACCTACATTCTATAAGCCTACCCTTGAAGATCACCTACATTCTATAAGCCTACCCTTGAAGATCACCTACATGCAATAAGCCTACCTTTGAAGATCACCTACATTCCATAAGCCTACCCTTGAAAATCACCTACATTCTATAAGCCTACCCTTGAAGATCACCTACATGCAATAAGCCTACCTTTGAAGATCACCTACATTCCATAAGCCTACCCTTGAAGATCACCTACATTCTATAATCCTACCCTTGAAGATCACCTACATTCCATAAGCTTACCCTTGAAGATCACCTACATTCTATAAGCCTACCCTTGAAGATCACCTACATTCTATAATCCTACCCTTGAAGATCACCTACATTCTATAATCCTACCCTTGAAGATCACCTACATTCTATAAGCCTACCCTTGAAGATCACCTACATTCTATAAGCTTACCCTTGAAGATCACCTACATTCTATAATCCTACCCTTGAAGATCACCTTCATTCTATAAGCCTACCCTTGAAGATCACCTTCATTCTATAATCCTACCCTTGAAGATCACCTACATTCTATAATCCTACCCTTGAAGATCACCTACATTCCATAAGCTTACCCTTGAAGATCACCTACATTCTATAAGCCTACCCTTGAAGATCACCTACATTCTATAAGCCTTCACGATCACCTTCATCACAAAACGATCGAGGGTTAATACTTAATCGAATTAACATTATTTAAGAATTATTTCAAATGTACCGAAAAAGAAATATTTGATAAGTAAGCTGTACTTCAGAGCAGAAACTTAAACCATACAAAATCAAGCCTACAATGATACAGTAGGCCTGTAGCTTAGCTTGTTTGACCTGATTTACTTCTTTTTTTTTACCATAAACAAAGAAAGAACGGCAAGGTATTAGATATTAGATCTATATTATTACCACTGTAGGTACTTTTTAAGAGCCACTCCGTGATTTTCACTACATATTACATAGCTTTGATAAGAATCTAAATGCCACAAATGATGATAAAAACTGATAGATTATGACATTTTCAACCCTAAATGACATATATATGCTAAATATCCGTTTTCAAAGAAAAACACTAAACCAGTCATATTTCTAAGAAGCCGAAATAAAACCTTAAATTCCTTTGAAAACTAGTTAAAGTGCCTATCAAAAACAAATAACTCTTAAAGAGACACAGAGTATGTTGATAGGATCACATATGTCAAATTTTGAAATCGATGTTATTACATCGGGAACCACTAACTGTTACTGAAAATAACAAGTTAAAGGTCAATCAGTACATTAGAGCGAAAATACGGCCATTCAAAGTCGAGATTTTGATCGAAAACCGGACAATGTGGTCCGAGTGGCGCGCGCAAATTCGCCAAACGTAATTTTGAAACCTTGTCATAAGCTGACAGGAAGATATATTGGATTCGATAGTGTTTATAAGGTATTTTAACTAATAGGTAGATTATTTGGATGCATAATTTCGAATATTAAACATATTTGTGATGTTTTCTTGATTTTTCCATA